>JAOXOE010000853.1:1429863-1455461 GCA_028565055.1 Phoeniculus purpureus | reverse complement strand
TTAGCTTGGAGAAGAGGAGACTGAGGGGTGACCTCATTAATGTCTATAAATATTTGAAGGGTGGGTGTCAGGAGGATAAAGCCAGGCTCTTCTCAATGTCATCTACTGATAGGACAAGGGGTAATGGGTATAAGCTGGAGCATAGGAGGTTCCACATCAGTATGAGAAGGAACCTCTTCCCAGTGAGGGTGACAGAGCACTGGAACAGGCTGCCCAGGTGGGTTGTGGAGTCTCCTTCACTGGAGATGTTTAAAACCCACCTGGATGTGTTCCTGTGCAACTTGGTCTAGGTGGTCCTTCTGTGTCAGGGGGATTGGACTAGATGATCTTTTGAGGTCCGTTCCAATCCCTATTTTTCTGTGATTCTGTGATCTTAGTAAAATTGCTACTAAAGACCATTTGTAGACCTTTAGTTGAGCTTGTGGTTGCAGCCAGGTCAGAGGATAAAACTGCTTTTAAATGTAGAGCACAACTGAAAATAAAATGAAGTCCAGGTTTGGTTAAGAAAGATCAGAAGGGACTGTCAAAAACACACTTTGCTTCACTTCAATTCCACTTTGTAAATAGGAAGGATATCAAATAATCAGAAGTTGCTGTTGTGAGAGCTGTGTGTGGAGCTGCCATGATCTGGGCTGTTTCCAACACAAAGGGCAGGGCCATGCTCAACACCAAGAGATGTACCTTTTAACAACCTGAAAGGAGGGTGGAGAGAGGTTGGGGTCGATCTCTTCTCCCAAGTCACCAGTGATAGGACCAGTGGAAATGGCCTCAAGTTGTGCCAGGGGAGGATTAGTTTGGACATCAGGAAAAATTCAGGTTTAGGGGTGAACTTGTAGAGTAGGATTGATGGTTGGACAAAATGATCCCAAGAACCTTTTCCAACTTGAAAGATTCTATGACATTTTTTCCCTGGGAGAGTGGTCAGGGGTTGGAACAGGCTGCCCAGGGAGGGGGGTAGTCGTCATCCCTGGAGGGGTTAAAAAAATGAGTAGATGTGGCCCTGGTGGGGTTGGGTTGATGGTTGGACTGGATGGCCAACCTTTCAACCTTGATGATTGTAAAATAAAGCTGACTTCACCTTTCAAACTAAACTGTCATCAACAAAATACCACATACATTCAGGTTTAGGCAGGTTGAGGAAAGGTTCTGTCACCGTGTTTTATTCATTGTTTCCCTTTCCTGTCTTCTCGAGAATCTGGCAGAGGAAAATAGTGTGAATAATGCTTCTAATTCTCATGAAGAACTATGCAACTCAAGAAGGGACATGCGCACACCCTGACACTGAGCCTGCAGCCATCAACCTCATGTCAAAGCACAAGTGCAGCCACAATGCACAATTCAAATAACTAAGGACACATAAAAAGAAGCTCCTGCCATGGCCATTGCCCAAACTCATGTTCTTACTTGATTCCAACTCCATCTCTTCAGTGCTAGAGGAAGAACACTGCCAGTGGATCACAACTGGAACATAGGAGGTTCCACATAAGTATGAGAAGACATTTCTTCCCAGTGAGGGTGATGGAGCACTGGAAGGGGCTGCCCAGGGGGGTTGTGGAGTCTCCTTCTCTGGAGACATTTAAAACCTACCTCAAACTTGGTCTAGGTGATGCTGCTCTGGCAGGGAGATTGGACTAGATGATCTTCTGAGGTCCCTTCCAACCTCTAATGTTCTGTGATTCTGTGATTCTTTGATTCAGGTTGGAAGAGATCAGATCACTGAGTCATGATCATTAAGATTATTGAGTCTAACTATGAACCCAACTGTCCCAACCCACCACTAAACCCTGTCCCTCCAGATCTCCATGATTTTTCAACATGTTTAGGAATGACAATTCAATCCCTTCCCTGGGCAGCCTTTTCCAAGGCCTGATGACTGAGATCCCAAGGGATTTTACAAAGAACCCATTCACACAGGACCGAAATGTGCGTCTGCAGCACTGAGGAGGTTTTCCTGGTGCCCATGGATCGATGGTGGAAATCTAAGTGGTCAGTGGGTTTAGTGTCCACTATTAGAACTTAAGTGAGAATCAGGCTAATGAAATTCCCTTATTGGCCTTAGCATCTTTGAACCCCCAGCATCATTTTCTGGACACAGCATCTCCTACATCAAATAGAAGCCTGAGAGTACTGCTCTCTTCTACACGGAATTATAGAATCATTAGGGATGGGAAGGGACCCCGAAAGATCATCTAGTCCAATCCCCCCACCACAGCAGGATCACCTAGACCAAGTCATCATACTCCTCAACACACCCTGACTGGACTCACAATGGCCACACTAATGCTTTTTGGGATTAGGTACTTTTCTGGTCTGATTGGTTCGGGTACGCAGACGAGGACCCACAGGGCGGTTAATACATGCATTAATTAACCATTAATTACACTGCGACAAAGCACGAGGTCAAAACAAAGGCAGTGTCAAAGAAACGCTCAGCTTGGCTTCTCGGTTTCAAGCTTGTTATTTTTGGCTGAATTCCGCACCTTTCTTTTAGAGTAAAGACTAGGTCAGAAGATGACATCCCAAGGCAGAGAAGCACTTTCCTTTTCTCTCCTCTCTCTTTTGATCCTCCCTTGTTTGCAGCAGAAAGGCTGCAGATTCAATACAGTGCTGCCTTTTACTCTGAAGAGAACAGCACTCGGGGCAGGCAAGGGAGCAAGAAATGTCAGGAGCTGATGCAGGAAGGACAAGAGCAAAGTAAGGTTTGGCCACGGGACACAGGGACACAGCAACCAGCCTGGGACGGGGCAAGCTCTAGCTAAAAGGACCCAGACAAGACGTGGAAGAAGCATCAAATGTTGTTGGGTTTTAAGCCAGGTGTAAAATTTTCCATGTTTTTCCCCATGAAATCTTGAGCACAGCTTCCAGCATGAACACATCTGATGGGCTCTGCTGCCTTCTGCAACTGCATCTACTCTGGACAGGGTTAGAAATGAGGCTGCTGACCTCTGTCTCTGCAGTGACTCTGCAAAGTGCACCTATGTGTGATGTCTGTTGGCATGGGGGGGAGATGGGCATGTTCGTGGAAGTCACCCACAAGCAAGCTACCAGGAGGGATTTACCCGCTTGGACTACTCCAAGGGAAGGTGTGACAGCTGCTCAAGCCACGTGCACCTGGTTATTGAATCGAGTACTTAAGTCAACATGTTAGTAAATAAAAAACTAACCATTATGGGATTTATTAACTACCTGAATAACTTCACACATCCACATTTCTGAGAATCTCAGAGGTCTCAAAGCCTCTCCAGCTTTTATCACACAGGCTGAAATATCCAGGGCTAGAAGTAGCCCAAGAGATAAACAAACCCAGGTAAACTGTCAGCAGGGCTGGGACTCATAGATAAAAAACCTCTTACCCTGGCTAAATGTGCTCTGCTCTACCTCTTTGCACATGAGCGATGCAATTTTCAACAGCAGCACCAGGCAGCCTCTAGCCCAAGGACAGATATGAAAGACCAACAGGGTAAAAATCCAGACTTAGACTTTGATGGGCAGAACCTAAGGCCACACAAAAACAGCTGTTGGGAAATCTTGGGAAAAACAGAAAATAAGAGTGGTGAGCCCCTTTTCAGGCCAAGTTGTGACATCACGTCTCACAGGTCTCCTCATGGAATAAGACGTTTATTTCCTGGAATAACAACCCAGAACAGTAATAATGTGGGAAAATACTTGTAATGCCCACATCATCCCACCACGTGGAGTCTGTGCCTCTCCGGATGCATCCTCACGTGTCCAAGGACACATTGGTGGGGCTGTCAGAGAACCATAACAAACAACGCAGAGAAGGCAGACAGAGGCACCTGGCCATAAAAGAGTTGAGCTCTCCATGGGCTGTCCCCAAAAGAAACGTGGAAAGCAAAGCAGATGCAGACAGGACCCGGTCTCAGGAAAAGGAGATTCAGCTGGGCAGGCAAGAAGGACAGGGAAAGACTGGAGGTGGGATGTCTGCAAGCCATGAGAGGAGTATGGAGTAGTTAAGCTCTTTGTGTTATACTTGCACTGTGTTGTAAATGCTTTGCACCTTTGAGAAATGGGTAGATCTTATTTGACCTGAGAACGACTTTCCCCAGTCCCTGCCCCAGGCTCCCAGCAGGACCCAGCCTTGCTGGCAAGTGCTGAATCCATCCCCAGCTGCCCCAGGGGCTGCAACCCTGCGAGCAGTGCAGGAGCAGAGGGGTGGAGAAATGCCACCCTGCGCGCAGTGAAAACTTGGCATCTGGCAGGGACCACCTGGAAAAGCCCAGGCACAGCACGACGAGAGCGGATTGGTGCGAACCACTGATCCAACACAAATTTTATCATTTCCTGGAGTACCCCCGCAACCCCGGGTTTTTTTCAGTGTTTATGGATATAACAGAAAGCGAAACCAGAGCACAGCGTACGACGGCTGTAACAGCAGCAGCGTTCTCTGTACATTTATTAAGCCAACGTAAGGCCAAGGTCCTGCTTCCTTCAGGAGTTCTGACAACGCCGTAGTCACCAGTAAGATATTGATGTAGCATTATTTTCTCTCTAAGCCCCCTAATTTGCTCTCAATTCATTGTTCATGGGATTAAGCCCATTTTTTTTTAATGAAAACACAAGAAAAGCTCAGTGACAGGAGGATGAAGGAAGTCTGTGCTATTCACCAGCCACCCAGCCACCCACATGCTATCTTAATTCATCAGCAGACAAAGCCAGCTCTTTGTCTTTGCAGCTCCCTCTATGCCATTCATTCACAGTGAGATATCGCTCCCAGTAATCAGAGCCTGCCTATACAGGGGGGGAAAAAAGGAGACAAAACCCATCTAATCAGGCCTTAGACTTAGCCCCATTGTCACCAAGACAGCTCCTTTCTTAAAACAAATGTATATATAGCGATAGATCTCCATTAAGAGCCCTTTCCACGCAAAGTTGGATGGTAGCTTATGTAACAGGCAGGAGACACCCAGTACTTTCTTCATCTACAAGACTTTTTGCCACGAATAACAAATCAGCTGAGCATCAGGGGGAAATATTAATAATGCCTTAAGACTTACGAAGAAAGGATACCCATAGCTGGAGGTTGCTTTAACCTTTGCATCTTCAACTACTTTGCTGTTCTGCGCTTAATGAGAGGCATATGTGGTTTGCAACTGTTAAGGGGTTAATCTCTAACCATTGTTTTAATTGGATCAACTATTGGCCTTCCGCCACTTCCTTTGGAAGATTATTCCACTATTTAATAGAAATCAGTGCCAGAAAGTATTTTCCTGAGAGTACGTGCCAGAGGAAACACTCTGGGAATAGATAACGACCCAAGTTTCACAAGGATCAAATATTGCAGTTATTATCATCCTCGGCCAGAGTCATGACAGCTACGGCTGCATGTGGTCACACTTCCAGAACTGCAACGTCCTGGGAATGAGGAGCTCATGGAAAAACTTAGCAAAAGACCCTGCAGCTTGTGCAAATGGAGAAAAAGGAAAAGCAACACCTAACTCTGTGCTGCGCTGCTCTGCCCAGCGCTGGTACCAGTAAAGGCAAAGCCCAGATCCCCACCGCTCAGATCTTTTCTTTGCACGTATTTTATACTTCCTTGCAAGCAAGATTAAAAACTTCTGAGCAGCTGAGACATCTCTCCTTCCTTTCCCTCAAAAGCACCCAGTACAATTCGCATTACCCCACATGAGTTGCACCCAAATCCACACCGAACCAGTAAGAAAAGCTCTTTCCGTGTTGTCCTTTCATTGGCACTTTTGAAACTACCAAAAAGGATAAAAATCCCATCAGAATAAAGTACCTTGTGTGGCTGTAACAGAAGTGACACTCCTTCAGATCAAGGAAATCAAGTTCTCATATGCCTGCAGGCATAGCCCCAGCAGCTCGTGCAGCTTCCCCAGCGCCTCCGTATGGCTGCACATGTGCTGCGATGGACAGACGGCTCACGGGCTGGTGGCACTAACTGCCCTCGGAGAAGTACACTCGTGTGGCTAAACTTGTTTCACGTTCGGTTTAGCCCCTGGCCTTTGGGTTTACGCCCTCAGCAGTGAAAACACCTCTGAGACACAGCAGGAAGGGTAAGGTCTCATCATGGTTCTGCTGTGAACGGTTCGCTGTGCCAGCTCTTGCAGTCGCCAGCTCTGTGAGCTGGGCTGTGAACGCACACACAGACACGTGGGTGAATAGCGTGGCTACATGTTCACCTTGCCCTGCATCTGCTGGCTTGTGTGAGCCCCACCACACAAGTGACGGATAACCGGTGTGAGCCGTGAGACCCTGAACGTGCTGTGCGTTGAGTTTCTCATGCTGACACTCGCAGAGCAGTGGACAGCTTCTGGCACTGGCCATGTGGCTGCGTCACATTTAATACTTGTACTGGGAAATGAGGAGCATTTAAGACTCGTATCGTTGACACACAACCCACAAAGCACCTCAAGGAGCTGAGGTCAACAAGTTTTTGATTTTTAAGAGAGAATATTCTCCGTCCTGGGGAAGCCAGGACTTCTGAGTCAATTTCTCAGAAGGTCTGACTGTTTTTTTCTTCCTATTCTACCTTCCTGCCAAGGACCTACTGAGACCAAGATCTCACCTGAGGACACAGGATCATTATGGTGGGCAAGTACCATATCCCTGAGACAGGCAGCAGGAGATCAGCAAAAGGAACAGATGAGCCTTTTCCCAGTGCTGAACCTGACCCATGAGAAGCAATAAAAGAGATTCCTTCCCTGTAATGACCCATTGGGTAGATACTGAGAAATTACTCCCACTGGCTCTTTGGACAACTCTGATCACAGCTTCTGCCTTCCTCCCAGCCTTGACTGACTCAAACTGGCCTGTTTGCCTTGGGTTATGGCCATGCTCCAATCAAGAGGCTGTATGCAAGTCTGAGATCCTTGGGTAGTCCCCCGGGCAACCACTTTCTTCTGTTGGTAGTAATTCAATCTAGGTCTTTAGGGACAGGTCACCCACACAGGTTTGCAAGCCAGGAGAGCAGCTGGATGAGGCTAGGTCTGCTGATGGATGCTCTTAATTAGCAACTCAAGGCTTGGTTTGTTTGTCTTACTGCATCACCAGGGGCTGAAACCCACTATTGGCACTTTTGAGACATTCTCATCCACAGTCAGAACAGCTAATTATTAATTAAAAGATAGCAGTGCTAAGTGTGTTTCCTTCTGCCATACAGCTGCTCCTGTTTGGTGTATCCTGTGTCTATAATTAACACCATCTCAATGCTCTGCCTTTCACATCCCAATGGTGGGGATGCTACGAAATCCTTTGCTCTATCAGCTGCCTACTGGTACCTCTAGATTCCTCTCCCAGAAGGATCTGTTTGAACTCAGCATCAGTAGAAAGGCCTCAGCCACTTCAGCGATGGAGAGATCACGAGCTGGGACACACGAACAGAGGTTTGTCTCAGTGTAAGCAAATAGTCAGATTATTTCTGCTATGAGCAGCTGCCAGGATCCACACTGCTGGGTCAGGCCATCCAGGGGTAACAGCAACTATGATGTCGGTCTGTCATCTTCCATTCAGTCCCCTCTCCAGGCTTTAAAATCACCCTGACGTGTCTCATCAGCTCTGATATGGGCAGCATCACCGCGTCCGTTTTACAGGCAGGAAAACGCAAAGCACCAAGCAGATGAGCAACTTGATTAATGCCAAGTTACGTGAAGATAGCTCTACCCAAACCCAAACCCAAACCCAAGCCTGTTTTTGAACTAGAATTAAACTATAAAACTAAACATAAATAAAGACATCACTGAGATACACACACACATATAGAATCTTGAAATACTTCCTAAAACCTCTCTTCGCATTCCAGCCCACGTGCACTACTGAAGATACCAGACACATCAACTGTATTTTTAGCCAGCATGGCCAGAGTTCAGATGTTTATCCATGCAAGTTTGAGTTCATTTCCCAGGGACCTTCTCATATGCAGTCTGTTCAAAAGGCAAATGACAAAACCAGCTCTGATAGTGCCAAAAGAGCCTCTAACTTTGCAAGAGATGGGAATTTTGGAGTCAAAGTTTTTCTGCAAGGAGTGGCTGCTCATCAGCAGTGCTGCTGTGTGAAACCACTGCACCTCTGGCTTTTGAATGGGGTGAGAAAGAAATAATCTTTGATGAGAAGTCAGTCAGAGCATCCTAAAAATAACTAGGAACAAGTCTAGAAAAGTCTCTCTGCTGGGAGGAGGGGCTGCCGTACAAGAAGCAGGGCTGGAGATGGCTGGGGAGGTGGCAGGGAGAAGAGGAGGGCCTCTGTAACTGCTGTTTAGTCAGAGCAAAGGAACCACCGGGCTATGACAAAAGAGGGTTGTCAATCCGGGGACAAGACCTACTCTGTACACTAATGCCAGAGGGACTGTAAAGGAAATCGCTCCCTGGCTTTTCCAGCTGGTGGAAAGCTCTTGCTGGAGCAGCTCTGACAGATGTGAGGATGCAGAGGGAACCTGCTGAACCTGGACAGTGTTTAGGGACTGAGCCTCAGGAGCATCACTGAGATACAGAGCTGCTGTCTACAGGCAGGGGTGGAGGCAGAACTGCCATCAGAGCAGAGGAACCAACTAGAAAGGTGAAGAGGAATCGTGTGAAAGTGGAGAGCAGTGGCAGGGGAGTGCCAGGGTCACAAACACAAACTACCAAGCAGGTTGGTCAGTCCCTTCAATAAAGTGCAGGGTCAAAGTCCTCATTAAGACTCATTTTGGAGCATGGTCAAGGCAGGCAAAGCTTTTCAGCTCCCATCTGTTAATTTCCCACGTAAGGTTCAGCTCATGAGCAAAGCAAAGGGGTTACAGCATCCTCTTCTTTCCAACTCAAAAACCTCACCAGTAAACAAAACTAGTGTCTCAGGCCATGGAGATGCCATAAAGGCCTGGAGAAGATGAAATGCTCTGCAGAGTGGATGCAGTCAGAGCAGAGCAGACAAGGGAGTCAGTCAGCATTGAAAGGGTGGGATGAGCAGGGCTCCTTCTCCAGTGCCATCCACAAGGATGAACTTGACAGAGGTCCACGTTAGGCTCCTTTGATGTTATCACTACTCTTGTGACAAGCAAAAGCCTCATGAACTTGATGCTGTCATCACATGTTTGTATTTGATCAGGTTTTATTCACTGACTGAGAACATCAGAGCTCCAGAGAAAGCGAAAGGAGGGAACCCCACCCCAGCTCACCCTCATGCTTATGGAGGCTGTACGTAATTGCTCACACCCTCCCCAAAGTAAGAGGTCAAAGCTGGATCTGAAAGCCATGCAAGGGTCTCTTTAGCCCGCATCTCACCACCACAGTAAGAACACTCCAAATCATCTACTTAAAACCTCCCTGTATCTCTCCACTTAGCCCACACTCTCCCTGTCCATGGGACACAGACCTGAGTGAAGGAGCCAGTCTTTCAGTCTTTCCCAGTAGACCCCAAGTCTAAAACACTTGTTGTGCCTCCAGACATAAAGGCTCCTTCCCTATAGATTTTCATCCTACAGTCTCTCCTTCCCTCCCCAGCTCCCCCAAATCTCTTTTGTGCCTGGCTAACAAGACAGTGTCAGAGTAACCAACTTGGAGCCACACCACTGGGGACGCACTGGTGGCCACAAGGCCATTGCCTGCTACAGCCAACAAGAAATGTCCTTTCACCAGTGACAGTACCTGCACGGTTCCCTCTGCTCTGTCCTGGTGACAATTCTAACAGCAACCGCAAGAACTGATTACCTTGGAGCTTCTGCCTCTGCCAAATGAAGTTGAGATTGGCCAAAGGATGCAAAAGGTACTAAGGGCAGACTGCAGAGTGGCTTCCAAAGGCTCCTTACTAAACCAAGTTAAAAATCCACGTGAAAGTGTCCAGCTGGTGCTTAGGTGCAGAGGTGAGATTTTAGACTGATACAAGAAGCAGGTTCATTGTGAAAAGGAGAAGTGTCAGTCCTAGAATGGCCTGGGTTGGAAGGGATCTTCAAAGGGCATCCAGCCCAACCCCTCTGCAGTGAGCAGGGACATCCTCAACCAGATCAGGCTGCCCAGAGCCTTGTCCAGCCTCACCTTGAATATCTCCAGGGATGAGGCCTCAACTACTATTGGATCTTGGACTCATTGCTCCCACCTAGGTCCTTTCCATCCCTCCCACCAAGACAGAGTGAAGACGGAAACACTCCACAGGGCGCATCCCTTCAACGGCAGCAGCAACATGAGACCCAAAAGCAAAACCAGCACCACGCACTGGGTGCAGTGCTGAGCCTTTCCATTCTCTGTCCCATGAAGCACAGAAACCCAGGTGAGAGAAGAAAGGGAGCACAGCAAGCACCTCCCACTTGAGTCGCTGGGCTGGCCAAGTCGCCGCTGCAGAGTAGAAAACTTGTACAAAACCCAAGGAGAAGGGAATTTTCAGCCCAGGACACACTAAATGCACTGGGCCAAAGGTATTGCCATGGTGCAAAGGTGGAACTTACATGGAGCTACACCAGGGGTCAGGTCTATTATTAATTCATATTCCATTTGGATTGCTGTTTAAAAGTATTGCCTCGGCGCAGCCGTTACCAGACGCTGCTCATTTGTTTCTGTCTGAGAGGCACAAGAAGAAAGAGATTAGGTAATTGCAATGCAAGCACGGAAGACAATCAGCGATTTTACGAAATCCAGCCTTGTCCCAAAGCACAGTTTTGATATTGTTCATAAACACCATCTGCGGATCTGTGTTATAAACAAACATTATGTTTATATTGTGTAAGAATACCGATTCCTAATGAAAATAGATTTTCTTTTGTCTGAGGAACTGACAAACCCCAAAACACTCCCGTTCTCCTACTCTGCAGCTCATGGCTTCTGCCTAAGTATCTGGAGAAACAAAGTTAATCAAAGACTCACGAGAGAAATCACTACTGAGAAAAGGATCCTACACTGAGGGGTTCACATAAATACTTTGGAAAGGGCATGTAAGTGAGATAGACACAGAGGTACAGAGATCCATGAAAAAGACAGCGGGTTCCTCTGGAGGATCACAGATTCATAGAATGGCTGGGGTTGGAAGGGGCCTCAAAGATCATCCATCCAGTTCCAACCCCCTGCACAGGCAGGGACACCTTCACTAGAGCAGGTTACTCAGGGCTCCAGCCAGCCTAGCCTTCAACACTGCCAAGGATGGGGCAGCCACAACTGCCTTGGACAACCTGTTCCAGCATCTCAGCACCCTCACAGGAAAGAATTTGTTCCTCATGTCCAAATTCATTCTCTCCTCTTCCAGTCTGGAACCCTTTCCCCTTGTCCTCTCCTGTCAAAAGCCCTACCCCAGCTTTCTCGTAGCCCACTTCAGCTATTGGAAAGCTGCTCAAAGCTCACCTGGGAGCCTCCTCTTCTCCAGGCTGAACAACCCCAACTTGCTCAGCCTGTCCTCACAGGGGAGGTGCTCTAGCTCTCTGATCATTTGAGTTGCTCTCCTCTGGACATCTTCCAGGAGCAATATGTCGTTCTTATGTTGGGGGCTCCAGAACTGGACACAGTACTGCAGGTGGGGTCTCACCAGTGCAGAGAAGAGGAGCAGAATCACCTCCCTTGACCAACTGTCACTGCTTCTTCTGATGCAGCCCAAGACATGGTTGGTCTGGGCTGCCAGCACACACTGATGGCTCCTGTTCAACTTCTGCTCCCCCTCCACCCCCAAGTCCTTCTCCTCAGGGCTGTCCTCAATCCTTTCTCCTCCCAATCTTTATTGGTGCACGGGATTGTCTTGACCCAGGTGCAGAACCTTGCACTGGCCCTTGTTGAACTGCATCTAGCTTGCACGAGTCCACGAGGCTCTAATGAGAGCCTGGAGGAAGCTACTCCAAAGCATTTGGTGTTCAGGCTCTCCTCACAAGCACAAACATTCATACCTCTACAACATTTAATGTTACCTAGCAAGCAGCTAGTCTTAGCTAAAGGACTGCGAAGATGGTCCACTAACACCTCATGCCTGTGGCTCTAAGCAGATGTTCAGCACAATTGTGTTGTGCAAGTTACCTGTTTAAAAAGCTTTTCCAGTCTTGAAGGCTTTTTGTTCCTGTGTTGCAGAAAGACCTCAATAGGAAGCGTGGGTTGCCCTTTTCTTTACCATTTGTTACTTAATATATCCTACAAAACCACCTTTCTTGTTTCCCCTTTTGCTATACAACACATTTCTTCAGAGGTAAATCTTGCTCTTTTTTTAGCTGCAGCCTAAAACTCTGCCACTAGCACAAACACTTCGGGGTGGTGTTCATGGCAGTAAGCTCAGGGACACAACGCTCTATCTCCCAATGCTTTGATGCATGACCACTGCCTTGTTTGCAATGTGCAGAACCTAATGCTGAGGTGTCCAAACATCCCCTGAGAAGCCCGAGCCGTGAGCCCAGACGGCCCACAGACAATCTCAGCATCTACTTCATCACCTAATGGTGCATCTTCAGACAGCATCTCTGTCCATAACTAATTTTCTCTAAGAGCATCATTGTGAGAGTCCTCATCAAAGACTGTTTGGAAGCTGATACAAATTCCATCCAGCTGGCGCTCTGGCTGCACAGGATATCGATTCCCGTAAAAAATTTAAAAAGGCAGAAAACCAGCGTGAGCCTTGTGGTAGAATACTTCTGCTCTTTGTGTAGCTCTTTCATCCCACTTCTGGATGCTACCCTCGTGCCGATGTATAATTCTCTATCATGAAGATAGCAGCTCCTGCAGACATTACGGTACATGCCCATACTCCACTTTGCCTGGGGAGCAGAGGGTTCCTCTGGGTTTGTGTATTTTGGTAGCAGCCCAGCACTCTCTGCAAGTGCCTTCCAGAGTCTTGAATGATTATGGCTCCAACCCACTGACTAATTTCTGCTCAAGTGAGAGTCTGGCTTAAACACTTCCTCTCCTGATACTTCACTGACTCTTCTTTATTATAGACAAACCTGAAAGCGACAGCATGCCTGGGCTGAATAAAAACTCATGCTGCTGAAATTCAGAGGGGTTTTCCCCGCACATCTTGTGATTCAGGGGAGGTTTACTGTGACCCATGACATTTCATATCAGTTTCTGGCTCAGGTGATTCATTAAACAGTAGAATTAAAAACAAATCGAGTGTTGCACCAGGGGAGGTTTAGGCTGGATGTTGGGAAGACTTTCTTTACCACAAGTGGTGTCAGTTATTGGAACGGGCTGCCCAGGGTAGAGGTGGGGTCCCCATCCCCGGAGGTGTTTAAAGGCAGAGAGATGTAGTGCTGAGGGACGAAGTTTAGAGGTGACCTACCAGTGCCGGGTTGAAGGTTGGACTTGATCTTAAAGGTCTCTTCAAGAGACTTAATGATCTTAAAGGTCTCTTCAAGAGACTTAATGATCTTAAAGGTCTCTTCAAGAGACTTAATGATCTCAAAGGTCTCTTCCAACCAAAGAGGTTTTGTGACCCTCTGATTCTATTTCATACAGCTCCTAAATTAAGAATTTTATGGTGAGTTGGTTCCCTTATAATGCTTCAGGAGAGCGGTACCGGTCATATGCCTCAGTGCCAGATATAGAGCAAGGAAAGACTCTTCTATCATCACCATCACAAATGTCCAGTGTGCGTGCAGCCAGCTCGGCTCCCAGGTACAGGCTGTTTTGCTATCAGAGTGCTGAGATCACCGCGATGTCTGTGTGGGAGAGATCCCTGCTTCTTGCACCGACACAACACCCTGGGCATCTCACAGAAGAACCCAGAAGTAATTTGTGAGAATAAGCTGATTCAGGGGACAGCAGAGGCAAGCCTGGATGACTTCACCCGGGACCAGCTGCCGTGTGCATCACACAACACACGACGGCTTCGAGTTGCTCCGCTGCACCTCCTCCCCAGTGTTGCTTGGCAGTGTTGAGCACAGACTTCCAAAGACACCGCACGCACAGGTTACCCACCAACATCAGTCAGGGTAATTTTGCCACAGGGCTGTTTCCCAGAGCAGACAAGTTCCTGCACCTCAGTGGGAGAGCAGCAGCCCTGCGCACTGCCATAGTCACACAATCCACAGGCATTTTCTGAAAATGAGGTCATTTCCATCGCAGAGAGGCGCACGAGACGTTTGTTCCCAGAAAATATATCATGCTATGCTAGGGGAAAGGAAAGAGAAGACATCGTCCTAGCTCTGACTTTATTGCATCAGATTTGGAGAGTGCAAGAGGAGCCTTGCACAATCCGTTCTGCAAAGGAGCACCTCTTGCTTTTGGACAGAAAACACGAAGAACTAGTGCGCTGAGTGATCTTGCTTGCCCACCTCTGCTGGAAAGGGGAGACCTTCAGTGGCAAAGCCTAGACATACTCATTGATCTGGATTTACAGAGCTCACCCAAATGGAAGAGGAAGGTAAGGAAGAGGAAGGTACCCATAGTGCTTCAAAACACTTGATTGCTTCCAAGTGTTGAAAAACACACCAAGACAGTCAGAGCCTGCTGACACAGCACCCACAGGAACCCTCCACCCATCATCCCATCCATCCCTGAGGAAAAGGGTGGCTACACCCTGCAGGTTCCATCAGCCAAGAACAAGCCACAGCCTCTTGCCCCTGTCTTTTGGGTTTACAGCAGTGGTGAAGATGTTCTTTCAGGAAACAAAACACTTCAAGGAATTTAGCTGCTACCTTGACTTCTGCAAACACCTTCCACAAGTGCCAGTAATCCAAAAGAGCTCCTCTGGGGATCAAGCAGCTCAGGCTGCTGCAGCAATCGCATCTCAGGAGCTTCTTCCGCCTCTCTGGCTTTTAAAGATCTGTGAGTTTCTCTTGGATTACTTCCCAAAATTCATGCTA
This sequence comes from Phoeniculus purpureus, assembly GCA_028565055.1. Taxonomy (NCBI): domain Eukaryota; kingdom Metazoa; phylum Chordata; class Aves; order Bucerotiformes; family Phoeniculidae; genus Phoeniculus; species Phoeniculus purpureus. Next base: position 1,440,745 of record JAOXOE010000853.1, on the reverse strand, counting down.
TAGGCAGGAATCTTACTTCAGGACCAGACCATAAATACTGACTGTTTTCAGGCTTTTTCATGAACTGCAGTGATTCCAAGCACTTTCTGAAATGCTTTGAGCACAGCTGTAGAGATCAGGAAGCATAAAGGCACAACATTGGTTCCTGTAGCAGAGCTCTCAACCCTGACTGAAGCAGCAGAGGAAGGTGGCTCAACTACATGTCCTATGAAGAAGAAAACACCACGGAATGTTAGTTCTGACTGTGCTGAACACTGCAGTAATTTGGGTTTTCCCGTGATCAGAATGACTTGCTCAGGACTTAACTCATATCTATATTCATCTGTAAGTCTATACCCCATTCACCTATAAGTCCACACAGCAAGTTGGTTGGCAGTGAAGGACTGAAGAGAAAACTTAGCCAGAGAAAGGAACATCACTGAGTGAAAAGGTTTTTACCTGCCTTTCTCATCCACTCCCTGCCAGCACTGAAAGCTCGGGGCAGATCTCTGCTGTGTCTCCTCTGGAGGCTGCGCTCCAAGCAGCCTCACCAGGCTGGAGCTTTGGTGTGCTTCCCACCAGCGGTGCCTCTTCTGAAACACCTTCACTCCATGGTAGTAAAGTAATGTGAAAAAACCTCATCAAATCACAGGACTGTGACTTCACATGACCCATGGGTAGGAGGAGAAGGTGGCCTAATGCAAACTCCTGTTCTGAGGAGGATGGATCTGTAAAAGAGAACTTCAGAAACCACCCCAAGCCCAATGTCCATCTGCCTGCCACTCTGCGGGGGCTCCACTACATCACCCTGTCAAGAGAAAGTTGCAGCTGGAAGGCTGCTGTGATTTCAGACACATTGCCAACGGGCACTTTGGCCACAGAGGACATCTCTGTCCTTGCCCTCACCCTTCCTTCCTCCCTCCCGTCCTTGTGGTCTATGACACTTGCAACCTCCTCTCTCTGCTCCCTGCTGACAACACTGGGCAGATAATTAGAATAAAACGCTGAGCTGCAGCAAAAAGCTTTTTAAACACTACAACAAGAAAACAGCTGAAGGTTCTGCGAGCGATACATCACCACCCATCTGCACTATCAGTCCGTCAGCATCTGTCAGCCACAAACATTAGTCCGTAAAAACAAAGGGATAAATCAACGGACCTGTGTGCCCGGGACACGTTATCGCAGAGCACACCGCGAGGCTATGAGGAACCCTCTTTATTTGCTCACCCAGAACCATTCACTCTGGTTACAAGGCAACGTTAGGGGATGAATTACCTCGCAAGTGCCTCAGTATATATCACTGTGTAAACTTGTGCACACCATGACAGCAGTTATCACATAACTCGGCATCTGAGCAGTTGTCTGCCCTGGTTATGGGCAATTTTCACATGTGTTTTGAAACACCCAGTTCCTTTTCACCCCACAAGCCTACGGCTTTTGCCAGCCCCCTCTGCAGTGGCTGGGACCTCGGCTGCTGGCACGGGCACGGGTGGTGACAGCGCACTTCAGGCTGTCGTAGTGGGGATGTCCCCCAGTCCACTCCCAGCACACACATCTTTGGAAGAGATGGAGAACCACAGCTTGGCTCTGCCCACTGGGGACGTGGCAGAAGTGCTAAATCCTTCCCTTTCAGCACTGTCTGCACTGGAAACCTCAGTATTACAGATGAGGCAAACCCGGCCCTACACATCCAGTTTTGCTCAGGTCTTCCAGCAGGAAAATCCAGGTTGATGTGTAACACCGAGAAAATCAAGCCCTGACACCCACCTCACCTTGACCCCATTCCCATCCTCTCCAGAAGCCAAACAAGCTTTGGTGACCCCCTAGAGCACAGAAATAATGCAACAGGACCCTTATCTGGCACCCTCTTACCTCCCTTTAAAAAAACCCAAACCCACAACAACAACACCTGAGAGCAGCTGAACTGCACTGGCCACGCTCTTCAAATGGTGAATTAAAGGGGAGATGAAAGCTTAATGATTAATCTTCAGCTTCTCGCAGAGCAAATTATCCTCTCTACAGCGCTGACCTCCAGCCTACAGGAGCCAAACTGCCTGTACTGAGCCGGTCTCCACAGAGCCCGCTCGAAAGCTGTGCAGCAAACAGCTCCAGTGTTCACCTTCCCCACCCTGGGGCTGCCTGAGACACAACGAAACAAAGGCTGCTGTTGTCCTCTGACTGATGCTGGTCCGATTCCCACCGGGCAAAAGGGACACTGGGCCAGGACACTGGGTTTCGCCCCTTTTCTATCTGTGTACACACATCCACCGCAGTCCTATTTCAGGGAAGACAACCGAGAAGAATGAGTTTTACACAATGACGTGTGGAGGGGAGAAAGAAGGAAGCTGGACCTGCTAAAATTAGAAAGTGCTTACGCCCCCGAAGGCGGCTGCTCCAGCCCACGCATCTCATCACGAGTAGGTGCTCAGCTATATTTACCCCCTGTACGAGATGTTTAACTTGAGATGGGACACAGAAAACCCCAGCAGGATGTGGTGAGTGAGAAGGGAAGTTCACAAGATGTGATCTCTAACTGACATCATTTTGGAGGCACATCTGAAACTCAGATGCTTTTTGGGGTTTTTTTATGTGCAAGTTACTCGTTAAAAAAACAGACAGCAAAAAAGAAATAAAAGGAAGGCATTCCCAAAGAAAACACAAAAGCTGCATCGATAGCACAGCGTAGCTTGGGGGCACCTCTGATGTTCATTTAGCAATGAAAATCTTCTGTACCTGGGCCCAGCCCTCGTGCTGATGTCTCAGCTGGGAGAGCATCCCTTTGGGGAGGTCACCACCACCACGGCATGATGCTGCTGGCCTGGTCTGTCCCACTTGAGCCACCCACCAGTCTCATCTGCAGAGATATCATCACCCCAGGGTCACTGGACCATGGGCTCTGGGCAGTTACTTCCCTTCACCCATAACCACAACCAGGCTGGGAAACACCATTAAAGCTTTTGGTGATACTGGTGCGAGGAGCAATGCTGGAAGCCCATCCTAACACCTCCAACAGCTCTGGTGGCAACAGGATTGGTGGTCTGGATGGGAAAGGTGACACCTCTAAAGAAGTGCAAAGCACTTGCCCCCTCACATCAGCAAATGTGGAAACCAGTGTTTGGCAGGTGGGCACTGCTGCTTCTCCCTGTGCACAGCTGGCACGAGATCCTCGTGGGCAGCTAGAAGCACTTGGATATAGGCAGAATCCCCCAGTCCTGTCCCAGTCAGGCCAGTACGGCCCAACTCCTGCACAACCAGAAACAGGGCTGTTTCAGAAGATTCTACATGTGTGTGGCTTTGGCAGAGGGGCACAAAGCTTGAGCTTCCAGAATGAGGAGGAAAGATGGGGGCTACTTGTCTCACTTTGCACAGGAACTTCTGGGAGGGGGGTATCACGGGCTGCAGGAATGGAACACAACCCTAGTCCTGGGGTTGCCTGACTTCAACAAGATGGAAACTCTGGGCCAGCAGAAGCCTGTCTCCTGGTAAAACCTATTCCCAGTGATCCTGGGCTATAGCTACAAACAAAAGCCTGGAGACCAGAAGATGCTTCCTCCCTCCTCCACTTTATTTGAAGAGCTGTTGAGCACCCAGCTGCAGTGGCTGTCAGCCTGTGCTTCTCACCCCACCGATGGCTGTCAGGAGGATGGAGCCAGGCTCTGCTCAGTGGCATCTAATGATAGGACAAGGGGCAATGGGTGTGAGCTGGAACAGAAGAGGTTCCATATGAATGTGAGAAGGAACTTTTTGCCAGTAAGGGTGACAGAGCCCTGGAATGGGCTACCCATGGCGGGCTGTGGAGTACTCTTTTCTGGAGACGTTTAAACCCGCCTGGATGTGTTCCTGTGCAACTTGTTCTAGGTGGTCCTGCTGTGGCAGAGTGATTGGCTTGGATGATCTTTTGAGGTCCCTTCCAATCCCTAATGTTCTGTGATTCTGTGATTCCGTGAGCTCTCTGTCTTTTCACCTGTTTCCTTCTTTTTCTTCGGTTGACCCTTTGGTTATGATGTCCATGCTTTGTGGAGCTGGCAGCTGGTACCTCTGGAACTGCAGACACACGCAGCCACCAAGGCTTGTTCCTCCACTCTTTTTATTGCACGACATGAATTTAGAGCCAAGCAGGAGCTCAATCTGACAATTTTCAGAGGTCTTCTCAACAATTCTTGTCAACTTTCTGTCCCTATAAGGACCCAAACAGAACGACTGAACTTGGCAAGCCCAGTTCCAAGCTTCCTTGGCAATCCTCAACCACCATCAGAGAATAACTGTGCAGCCACAGATGCACAAACAAAAATGAAAAAGCCCTGGAAGTTACAGAGCCTCAGCTTTGCTCATAATTTGATTAAAGCAAATGAGATCAGTTCTGTGCAGAGTCTTCTCAGTGTGCCAGAGAGGAAGGCACATTGCTGACATCCCCATCCCCTACCTGGTGCCTACAATGCCAGAACTACAGTCCTGCGTACAAAAACCTTCTTGCAGCATCTCTAGCGCTCTCCACCTCACGCTGTTTTGTGCTCTCATGTTCTCACTCAGCATCCTCCCCACTAACACCACCACGACCCCCACTGTGACCTGTCACTTCAACAGTGACTCACAGATTCCTCCAAGAACTGCAGTGAAATCCTCTCCACTTTCTGTGCGTAACACGCAAAGGCACAGCCCTTCCATCTATCCACGTGGTGCAGAAGTCTCATCAACCTGACTCTCACAACCACAGTACACTTCTGCCCTTGACAAATGCCATCCTGTCATCCAATATTCTGCTGCTGGCCCGTCACTTTGAGCAGCTCACCTTCCACCTTCTCCCTCTTTATAGCATCAAACAAGAACTGCTTGTCTCTGTTTTCCCCAACACTCCTGCGTTTGCTCTTGCAAGGTCAAATCCTGTCTCATGGATTGTCCTGAGGAAATCTCCACTGGTACTTATTGTCACCCCCCCAAAATAATAATTACATCTCTGCTATCTATATTTATATCTGTATCTGTCTCTAGCTACACAGATCTCCATGCCCTTCTGCTTCTTGTAATCTGCTCCTTCAAAGGGGATCCAGTGACAGAGCTGAGGCTGGGCCATCTGTGAGACATGACTTCAAAACACGGGGAAGAACAGAGCGCAGACACGCTCCAGTGTCAGTTATTTATAGGTAGTTTTCAACACCTAAACATTATCTCTTAATCAAGATCCTGCATAGGAAACACTAAGCATCTACCACTTTCTGGAGAGCTTCAGAGGTAGAGGCTATGGAGAGCAACATCAAACTTAGTGGAACGTTCTGTGTTCGACTGCAAATTGCCCTCTTCAAGAGGAAACCAAAGGTTCTGCCACAGCCTGGTTCAAGTGACGTTTCCCTCACAGCTAAAAGAACCCCCTGCATTCTGCACTTGCCAGAGCTATAGGTTTACTGGTGATGTCCTGATGAAAGCCAGAGCCACTCAAGTACTTCCACAGCTGCTCAAAATGTTTGCTGGATTATAAGGTCACATATAGGACACATCTTGAGTTCTCTCATGGTATGGAGCCTCTAAGCTGAAAAGGAACCAGGGATCCTCGTGATCGCTGATCTTCCCCTACCAGCACTGGTATCCGGTGTTATTTAGCCTTGTCAACTCCCTTCTGAGGGCTGTGAGCTTTCCCAATGGAATGGCAGTGCTGTCCCTCCATCCCAACCTGGCTATAGGAGGTATCAAGAGTATTTCTGACCCAACAAGAGCTTTGACCTGCTTCTGTTCCAACATCGGTCACTGAAGCACCCCACTAAAACACAAACAAACCAACCAGCCCAAAAACCCCCTAACAAACAAACAAACAAACAAACTCATCAGAAGAACTAAGAAAATAGAATCAAGCAAAAGTTATCGGTATGGACACAGAAATGATGACAACATGCTAGTTTCTGCTGAGAAGGACCTGTTGTCCTTTCTCATCCTTTCCTCAGGTCTCTATAGCTGGGTCACCCAGCACAACCTGCTCTGCAGGGCCATCCAGTACCTCCAAAACAGGAAACCTGCAGAATTTCCCAGTACTCTAAAGCCACATGGCAGGGCTCTGCACTCAATGTTTGATGCTCAGGCATGGGTCCCCAGCTAGAAAACAAGGCACTCAAAGAGTAGGTTTCATCTCTGGACATGAAAAGTTCTCCCTCTGGAAGAGAAGCTGGCCCACATCTGTGATTTTGCAGTGCACATGGTTTTGTGAGGTGAAGGTGTCTCTAGGACAGTGGGATTCCCCTCATTTAGGTGCAGATGAAGATCAGGCCCCGGGCACAGTCTGGCAGCCATCACACAGCCCAGAGCTGTGGAGTGGAGCAGCTGCACTGTGAACCAGAGCAGCCAAGGCTACACCTTGTAACCAGGGGTTCAAACATGACTAGGGCAGTATAAAATTAAAGGATTATTCTTTATCAGCCATTTCCCCTCGTTCCACACTCCGGATGGGGTTTGTTCCTTCTCCCATCGAGGCACTTGCAGCCTTTGGAAGCTGCCACTCTCTATTTGCCCACTTTGCATCAACAGAGCCAGGAGAGCTTCCCTCCTCCCATCTCAAGCTCACCACCGTCTTATCAGACTTGGAGGAATTGTTGTGTGAGGTTAAATAACCCAGTAGCAGAATGTTGAAGCCAAGTCAGATGCTAGCAGTGATAGGGGACTCACACAAAATCTTTTGGGGGTTTTACTGTTTATCTGGAAGAATCCAGGATCTTCACACTTTAATTACCACCACTTCACCAAGCCTCACCTCGAGCTACCTGGAAAGACGAGTAATAGAAATGCATAAATATTTGCTGATGAGCAGCGGCGAACGCCGGCAGGGGAAGAAATAGAGATAAATCAAAGCTCGCTCACACAGGTTGGGCTGGCAGAGCTATCGCCCCGATGCATCGGTTTAATTCCTGGCATTCGTCAAAAGTCTACAGACACAGCGACTTCCACTCAGCCCACAGAAAGCTCCGAGGCAATATCGCTATTGTCACACCAAGGAAACCAGCATGCAGGTGGAAAGGAATATTTCCAGGCTCTCATTAGGGTGCCTATTCCGCTGATAAGCATCTTGCCTCATCCAGTCTCCTTTCCATCCTCCTGTGCAGTTGTACAGAGGCAGTTCCAAGAAGGAATGAACCTGAAGACCTGAAATGCTCTGCCCTCTAAATAAATCACGGAGCACTCTATTTTCTCCTTATTTTATGCCAAATGCAATGTAATGAAAGCGCCCTGCCTGCTGCTGGGACAGGGAACTCACCGTTATCTAATACAAGCCTGATAACACAATCAGGTTACACCCGAGGCGCAGCCCTCGGTCCACATGTGCTGCCTCTCTACAATGCAGAGATTTGATTTTTTAATTCAGAAGTCAGAAAATCTGAACATTAACAGGAAGTTGGGTCTTGTCAGTCAGGTAATTGGTTTGTACCGGGCTCCAACAGTCGTCTGAGTTTTTTCCATCTGCAGTTGAAAATGCTGCTTGCTCCAAGTTTTGACTTTGCGCCAGAGCTGCAGCTAGATGCCAGGTTTAAAAATTAGATTAAAGGTGATTCTGCTCCTCTGCTCTGCCCTGGTGATACCTCACCTGGAGTCCTGCATCCTGTTCTGGATCCCCCCCGCACCCGAAGGATGTGGAGCTGTTGGAGAGGGTCCAGAGGAGGCCATGAAAATGCTCAGAGGGCTGGAGCCCCTTGGCTGTGGGGACAGACTGAGAGAGTTGGGGTTGTTCAGCCTGAAGAGGAGAAGGTTCTGGGGGGAATTTCTCTTCTAGTGACCTTTCATCCCTGAAACGGGCTGTCAGAAGGCTGGGGAAGACTGTTCCCAGGGGAAGGGAACAATAGGACGACGGGGTCATAGTTTGACGCTGGGAAAGGACAGAGTGAGGCTGAATGGGAGGAAAAAGGTCTGGAATCTCAGGGTTAGGGATCCCTGGGACAGGCTGCCCAGAGAGGTGCTGGAGGCCCCATCCCTGCAGCCATTCAAGGTCAGGCTGGCTGAGACTCAGGGCAACCTGGTCTGGTTAGAGATGGCCCTGCTGGTTGTAAGGGGGTTGGACTAGATGACCTTTGGAGGTCCTTTCCAAACCAACACATTCTATGGTTCTATGAATTCAGATTGTAAAGTGAGAGACACCACCGAGTATCCTAGTTGTACTGAATTAGCTTCACACCTTACTTGAGGCTTGGCTTATGTAAGAAAGCTGATTTCTTCCTGTGTTAACTCCTACTGGTCTAGCACATCTTGTTTGATGCAATACAAGTACGGAAAGCAACTTAAGGTTGTCTAGCAAGATCTTGGTAACAGCGAAATAAAGGCTCTCTGAGCCAAACTCTTCGAAATCTTGCGAGCAAGGCAGAGCCCCTGCCCGGCAGTAAGGACACACACCCTGACCTCCAGAAACCAAAGAGCCCGTGCACCAGGATTTGACGGTGCTCAGCAGCCCTGAGCATTAGGGACAAAACGGTGCTGAAGAACCATGACCCAGTGGACCCTTACTGGGTTCACTGAGCTGCTGGGAGTAAATATCAATAAAACTGATTTTAATTCAAGTTGGCAAATCAAAATCTACTGTAGAGTCCTAATACCCGACAAATGTCAACGTGAGATTTCCATAAAGTCGCATTTTAAAGTAGCTTTAACTGTCAAGCAGACAAGACCCAGCCTGTTCTCAGGCTTGTCTATCAGGGCAACGGGGAGAGAAAAACTAAGGATGGGTGAAAATGTGGGAGAACTCTGAAACAATCATCGTCTTTTAAACACCAGACAGCAGCGTCTGAGCTCACATGAAGTACTTGGTGCTATAAATAAAACGTAAGAGTATCAACACAGACAAAGCCAGATTTAAAAGTCAAATCAGGTAAAACACAATTCACACATCGCCGGCAACATCTACACAAATACATCACGCAGGATGCAGCGCTCGCTCTTCGGGAGCTGAAAAGCAGGGATTAAAAAAAAAAGCAACTAAATATTTGCTTCAATCTGTTGTTTGCTTAAATAGAAAGGTCTAACAGTGCCTAAAGAGGCTCAAGTGATTTGCAGCCCAACAGTCTCCTATGAAACTTAAAGCATCCAGCCAGGCTTCCTCTTCAGAGAGTTTTAGGTTTTTGGTAGAGTTTTGCCCTGGCTTTATAAATGTCCAGCCTGTGGGTCAGGAACAGTGCAGAATCGTGAGCTGAGATAGAAAAACAAGTTTATGTCAAGGGGCACATTCTCTGCAGAGCGTCCACAGCTCCATCAGAAAATTCATGCAGGTAGAAGGGTCTTAAAACAAAAACTACAGCAAGCTATTCTTTTAAGGAAAAGGAGCCACCAGAAAAACTCTCTGGGTGTTCATCTAGGAGATGAACTAGACAAATCATCCGCCTAGCTCCTCCACCTTAGTAGGAGAAACTCCGTGGCAAGGTTTGTGTTATTAACTTGATGAACTCTGTACTAAACGATGCAGGAGAAATCACAGATTGAGGTACGACACTGAAATAAAATCCTCATTAAAAAGTCCTGAGCCCCTGTATTAGGAAAGGACTCACTAAACTGTCATCAAATCACAGAATCATCGATTTTGGAAGAGACCTTTAAGATTATCAAGTCCAGCTGTCAACCCAACCCCATCCTGCCCCAGATCTACTCATTGTTCGAACCCTTCTAGGGACAGCAACTCCCCCCCTTCCCTGGGAAGCCTGTTCCAACCCCTGACCATTCTCCCTGGGAACAAATTTTTCCTGATGTCCAACCTAACCCTCCCCTGGCACCACTCGAGGTTGTTTCCTCTTGTTCTGTTGCTGGTGACTGGGGAGAACAGACTGAACTCCACCTCTCTCAAACCTCCTCTCAGTAGCTGTAAAAAGCCATAAGGTCTCCCCTCAGCCTCCTTTTCTCCAGACTAACCAACCCCAGTTCCCTCCTCATCAGACCTATCCTCCAGGTCCTTCACCAGCTCTTCTCTGCTGCTTCTCCAGCACCTCAAAGTCCTTCTTTTACTGAGGTACCCAAAACTGAGCACAACACCCTAGGTGAGGCCAGTGCAGGAGGAGATGGCCAGGTCCAGCCTCTGACATCCACAGCGATGCCCAACCTTGCCAAGTCACTAGTTTGCTCGCTCGTTCAACGAAGCCCAATATCAAAACGTTCTCTTGCCAAGTCACTAGTTTGCTCACTCGTTTAACAAAGTCCTTGGTGGAGAGAGGCATCGGCCGACTCGCACGAGCCCCTTTGCCACCCTGTGGTTTCTGCACACGTATTTTTCTTCCACCTTTCCTCTTGTGCTCAGAGGAAGCCCTAGAAAACAGGGAGAAGCGCAAGGCAGGACTGCTCCTGCGCATGCCCACAGCGTCCCAGACCCGTGCCAGGGAGCCTGCTGGTCTCCATCCTTTGCTGAAAAGCAGCAACAGATCCTGGCGCGTGCACTACACTGGCCTTTTCATCCCCTACGTTCTCCATGGCCGCTGGTGCTCATAGGGAGGCTTGACTCGCTCGCGGTCGGAACGACTGCAAATTGGCACGACGCAGGCCCTGTGCCAGTCGCCACGACAAAATGCTCAACAAAGATGCCCTTGTGTCAATACAGTTTATTTGCTTCTTCCCTTTCTATTTATAATATTTGCTCTGAATGAAACAGCCAGTTTACATCCTCCAGGGGATTCTCTGGAGCCTATTTTGGGGTGAGAATTTAGACCCGCCGCGATAACGTAGCCAATCAGAGCCGTGTTTCCCCCATCATTTACTCATTTGGGGGTCAAAGACTACAGCTGGAGTTTACACTGCAAGTTACCTTCTTGATTTCTTCTGAAATAGTTTTTGAAAAGGCAGTGTTTAAGGGAGTGTTCATCCCATAGACAGTCACAGTATTACACAGTATTATCAGGGTTGGAAGGGACCTAATAGATCATCAAGTCCAACCCCTACCACACAGCTCAAGGCTAGACCA
>JAOXOE010000853.1:1406418-1429763 GCA_028565055.1 Phoeniculus purpureus | reverse complement strand
AACATCACCACAGCAGCCAGACCAGGGCACTAAGGGCCACAGCCAGGCTGTCCTTCAACACCTCCAGGGATGGGGACACCACCACTGCCCTGGGCAGTCCATTCTAGTGTCTGACCACCCTTTCCATGAGGAAGGGCTTCCTGACATCCAACCTAACCCTCCCCTGGCAACTCAGACCCTGCCCTCTCGTCCTGGCACTAGTTGCCTGGGAGAAGGCAACTAGCAATCCCCATTGACTACTACCTGATTACAACCTCTCTTCAAGGAGCTGGAGAGAGGGAGAAGTACCCCCGAATCTCCTTTTCTCCAGCCTAAACACCTCAGCTGCCTCAGCCTTTCCCCATCAGCCTTTCTCTCCAGTCCCTTCCCCAGCCCCATTGCTCCTCTGGACCCACTCCAGCCTCTCAATCTCTTTCTTGAAGTGAGGGGCCCAGAACTACCCCCAGGTTCAGCTGGAAGGACAAAAGCTGCTCTCTGATAGTGTGTAAAACTGCTGATGGGCAGTTACCCTGTGAAGGACATCACCCTTTGGTGGAATCTGCTGTCTTAAGGTTGTGCCAGAACATGGCCATGACCGTCTGGCCACTTCCATGGGCTGTATTGGGTTACACAAAAATCTCACCTGCACACCCATGAAGGAGAACAGAGAGTCTGTGGCAAGTGGAGGAACCAAATAACACCCTGCCCAGTTACTCCCAGGCCCATCCCAGGAGCCATCAGTCCATACCAGGCCCATCACCACAAGCCCAGATGGGCACAGAGCACAGCAGCAGGTGGAAACCCAAACTATGGTCTCAGAGCACAGGACACACTGCCCAGCTTCTCCCAGGCTGTCCCAGGAAAACTACAGCCAGAGAGCACATTACGAGCCCAGTTGTGGGACAAATAGGATGCAGGGAAGGGGCATTCAGGGATTGCAGAAGACTTGTGACAGGATGTCTGGGGAAGGAGCTACAGAGAGGGATCAGGGTGGTTTGGGGAGGAAGACAAGAGGTAAAATATGGGCATAAGGAGATAAAAAGTGCCATTGTTGTTTAAACAGTGCTGGTCAGTTCACTCGTCCTGTGACGATGAGTCCTGTCTTCTATCAAAGTTCATTTCTAACTCTTCTCCTGGATGAGGGACTCTGTTCTGCATGGCCGTGTGTATGGGGTCTGGTTGAAGCAGCTGGACTAGGATCAGGGGTCTGTTTGGCACTACCAAACGCCAAGCTGGACTAATTGGGAAGTAGGTGAAGGTCCTGGGAGCCAGGGGGTGTGTATGTGTCAGATGAGACCACAGAAAAAATTGACTACTGGAGTGATTGGAGTGTCCTGGCCAGCTGCAGGAGAAAGTTGAGTGGGAAGATGTTGGTGTGTGAATGAGTCAGTACCAACACCTGGAGTAGCTGCAGCTGAAGCAGCACCACAGGCAGCTGCAATGCCTAAGCATTGGGGTTTCTTTTGATTTCAGGACAGCAAAACTGGTTGGTACCTCTATGTCACCCATTGCAACCAACAGCTATGAGACAGTGACATCAAAATTACTTCCTCTGTCATCCATCCAGGAGATCCAAACCCATCACCTCCTCCAGAAAGGTGCATTTTGCCACCAGCTCCCAAGTGCCGAGCTTCCTTCCCTGGGTCTGCTTAGTTTCACGTAGAACTTGGACATTTTGCTTTGATATATATTATTCTACAGTTTCAGTTCAGCAGAGAAAACTCCTAAAATTTTCCTTCAAGGGCTTAAATCAAAGTAATTATGGGCTGCAGCCACACACTATTCTCTGGCTGGTAGAGCTCTCTTCACTGCCAGGAAAGCAGGTCAATTATAAGAAATGAACCCACATTACCAGGAGAGAAAGCTGGTTTGAATTCTGGTCAATTAGTGCTGAAACTGCCTTGGAAGAGAAAGGCAAATTGAGCTAATAGAGCTATGCAGTGAGACCTACATATCGCAGCACCGGCCGAGCACAGGCAGCAGAGGCACTAATTTCCAAGATGGCAGAAATTAATGAGGTTTTGGCATAAAATCAGCTTCGGACCTGTAGGGTGAATTTAGTGAGGTTCCCATCCTGTCTTTTCTCACCTCCAGCTTCAGGTCTTGATTCAGAAACAGTCCCTGCTTAGGGAGGGTGCTGAAACACATCATTTATGGTAAGGATGTTCTTAAATTCTGCTCCCTGACCAAGACTCTCGACACAGCGTAGAGAGCTGCAGAATGTAAGGGCTTGCTGGATTCCTGCCATTGCCCTGACTGCCACAGCCAGAGAGGAAGAAGAGGAAGAGCAAACACAAAGCAGCCTTCATCAGATACTCCTTGCATAGAGCTGGCTCTCAAGTAGCCCAGAGACTTGGGACCAGCAGCCTGAGTCAAGGGGTTTGTGGGAAACCTCTAGCACCCCTGTTTTGAGCAAGCATTGCTGGCAGTACCACAGACTTCAAGGAAAATGTTAAGAAGAGATCATCAGCTTGGAAATGTTCTTTTCTCCAGCTGGTGGATCTGCACATCAACTCCACATCGGTAGAAAGAGAGAACCAGGCATCTCCCAGGTTCACTGTTGCTGCCCTCTCACAGATTATCATCCAAGGTGGTTGCAACCAGTGAGATGCAGGAGCACAGCCAAGCCCAGAGGGATGAGCAAGATGGGAAACTGAGTAGGCAGTTCCCAGGACATGGTGGGAAAGCAGCAGATGGGAAGCTGAGACTTCACTGCCCCACATTGCCTCCAGCACTGCAGCTCCAGTGCTCCTCATGCCCTGTCCCTTGTCACAGCAAGAGCAGGAGAAGCAGACATGAGGAGCCCAGCTCTCAATGCTGTGCACCAGTGTCAGGGGCACTGAACTATTATATTTAGTCCCTGACTTGTCCCGGTATAAGGACAACATCCTTCACTAGCACAAGAACGTAGAACAGTTGAGGTGGGAGGGGACTTCTGGTGATTATCTAACCCAACCCCTTGCAGAATTAGGGTTACCTGGAGCAGGTTGCCCAGGGCTGTTATCTGACAGTTAACAGCTTCAGGGCTTCCTTGTCCCAAATGCAGCACAGCCATGAGAAGGTGCTGCTGTGGCTCTAGGTCCCAGCAAGTGTCCCCAGGCAGAGATGCGGACAGCATGGCCAGGCTCCGCCTGTAACACGTCACAGGATGCCTCTGCCTCCCTTCCAAGCAAAGCTCCCCTCCTTACCCAGTGCAGGACAGGACCCAGCCATGTGCAGCATGAGACATTAATGCCCACCGGGTCATGGAGTGGCAGGACAGAAACTTCCAACAGGTCACTGCACATCACCTCACAGATCTACCGTGGCATCAAGCTGATTAAGAAAGAAGGGAATCAAGGAGCAAAGCTCTGCCTGGACTCAAAGTTCAGACACAGGACACCCTTTGGTTAGACAGGGTTCATCCCATTTTCCTTCTCCACGGATTTTGCTTGGATTAAACCCAGCACAAAGCCGGGATTGTGAAAGCCCAGGAACACTCTGAGGTTGCTGGCAGCCTGTTTTGTTGGCCTGTTCGCTCCTCCAGCTTTTCTTAAAAAGCAAAACAAATGCAGCCTAGACACGCACGACCCACTGAACCCCACGTTGGGCTGTTTGTGAACCGGTACAAAAACACCCTGCATCGCTGTGAGGCTCCACACCTTCTTTTTCTGCTCTGCTAAATGGTCCGGTGACCTTAAACGGCACCGAGTGCCCCACAAAGGGCCTCAACTGACCCGTCACTTATCTGATCAGCGCCCTGATCTCGCCGTGAGAGCCGCAGGACCTGCCCATGGACCTCACGGCGCTGCAGACATCTCCCCCGGTCACAGGCGCCAGCACTTCAAAGGCAGGTGCAAACCAGCACATAACAGTGAGCATGAAAGGGAAAAAAACCCAAACCCCTTGCTTGCTCGGCAGGCAGTGCTTGACTTGCACGTGTCAGACAATTTCTCGAGCTGCCTTGGCTTTTTTCTACCTCTCAGTACAGATCTATTAATAATAGACGTGTCTGTCTCTTTTTTAAATGTTATTAAGATCCACTGCTAAGATCCAGATTTTCCTTGGCAGTGAATTCCAGGGCTTAATTATGCACCGCGTTAACAGGTTTAGTGGTTTTAAGTGTAATATCTCATCTCGTTAGAGGCCATGTGCTCCGGCAGCTTCAGAGCAGGCTAAATAACCAGACTAGAGCATCCCGTACACCTTTACAGTGAATTTATAGCACCCATCAAATGCCTGTGCACTGGATATTCTGCCCCTGCGGTGCAGCCTCAGGGTGAGTCGCCCTTTCCAAACCCTGCACTGATTTATGGAAATCCTTCGCATCCATCTCAGTTAGTGCCAACCAAACCCAAAATGTCTCTTGTTCCACAGTTTGGGAATGGTTTGGGGAACACGTGAGTTTACGCACCGGCATTCTTCAAACAGCGCCTTCGCGTTGGCTGCCGTGCCACCACGACCAGCAGATGACAGGATGCTATTGCTTCCAGATCCCTGCAGCACAAACCCTGTGGCCCTGCCAGGAACGCCTATTGCTAAGAGCTTTCAGACGAGCTTTCCCTGGAGTGTGAGCTGGGTTAACACACATGCAGTTGGTTTTACAGCAGGAGGTTTTTGTGTCAGCCTCTCCCCAATGCCGTAACACCCAGATTTTCTCATCAGCTTCCCCATCACCACGATACCACAACTAGATCTAATACTGAAGAAGATTAAATAATAATAGACTGTTTTATGTTTGAAGAGACCTCAGAGCTCACTCAGTACCAGCTCCCTGCCATGGGCAGCGACACCTCTCACCAGACCAGGTTGCCCATAGCCCCATCCCACCTGGCCTTGTACAGTGCCAGATGGAGCAGCCACAACCTCCCTGGGCAACCTGTTCCAGGGCCTCAGCACCCTCACAGGGAGGAATTTCTTCCTCAGATCTGCACACAGATTTCAGGTTCACTCTTCTAAACGCTACTCATTGACTGCATCTGTGCGTAGCAGGGTCCATACTGGTCTCCTCTTTGTAACATCCACTCTCTAGAGACTTTTTTTTCCCATACCCAGAACAAATATGTAAATGAACCTATCGACCTCTGCTGGAAGATGCTATTTACTCACCTACTTAATTTTCCTTCTGTGGCATAATAGTAACAATAATGAGAAGAAATAAGAAAACAACCAAGAAGAACAAGGGCATTTTGTTTATCTGTGTCAACATGAAGTTGGGCTGGTAAACATCACTCTTGAAACTCGAATCTGTTGTGTTTAAAAGTTACTTCATCTTCCAGGATTAACTACAGTCCCATGGGATTAAAGCAAATCCAAACATTAAAAAATGCTAACTACCTCCTCCTCTGTGAGGAGATGTGTGTTCTTCATATAAACAACACAAGAATGGAGGCTAAGCAAATAACGTTAGAATTGCTTCTGCAGAACAGGGCAAAAGCCTGAAATATAACTCAGGGCTGGTGAAGAGCCTGGAGGACAAGTCTGATGAGGAGTGGCTGAGGGCACTGGGGTTGTTTAGTATGGAGAAACGGAGGCTGAGGGGAGACCTTATTGCTCTTTACAGCTACCTGAGAGGAGGTTGGAGAGAGATGGAGGTCAGTCTCGTCTCCCCAGTCACCAGTGATAGGACGAAAGGAAGCGGCCTCAAGTTGGGCCAGGGGAGAGTTAGGTTGGACATCAGGAAAAACTTCTTCCCTGACAGAGTGGTCAGGGCTTGGAACAGGCTGCCCCCTGGGAGTCTCTGTCCTTAGAGGTGTTAAACAACCCTGAAGATCTGGCCCTTGGAAACAGGGTTTAGTTGGCAGGGTGGGATTGGCTTTATGGTTGGACTCCATCACATAGAACATTAGGGATTGGAAGGGACCTCAAAAGATCATTTAGTCAAATCCCCCCCACCAGAGCAGGATCACCTAGATCAAGTTGCACAGGAACATATCCAAGAGGGTTTTAAACATCTCCAGAGAAGGAGACTCCACAACCCCACTGGGCAGCCCTATGATCTTGGAGGTCTCTTCCAACCTTAATGATTCTGTGATTCTAAGATGACACAAACCTGAGATGTATCTTGTTAAAAGGCTTCAACAGCCAAGAGCTCCCATGTTACCATCGTTAGCAGCATCATTTTTCCACTTCAGGATTTCCACTGCATACTGGCTACACTAATGGAACGCACTCGCTTGATGGTGCGTCACTCAGAGGCAGTCCCATCACTTAGCAGCAATGTCGTTCGCGTTGGAATGGAGATGACCCATTACTCACGGATCATTTTATAAAGCTGTGGCACTGCATTTCTTCAAAACTCAAATGCATTAAAAATTTGAGTGCCAGTCCTGGCCTCGGTCAGGCCAAAGAGCCCTGGTTCCCCTGTCAATCCCCTCTGACAGCCCTTACGTCAGTGATGCATCTGTATCTGTCAAGGTACTTTCTCCTCTGAATCTGACAGCATAGAGACACTCCTCGGCGTTATTTTTAGTTACTGCGTTTTTTAAATTTTCAAAGAATAATGGAGCCCTCCAGCAAGTGCAAATTGTTCTGGTGCAAGATCCATGTATAGACAGAGAACTGCCTTGTTAAAATGCACATGGAAACAGTTTGCAGAACATCTTGGAAAAAAAAAATCCAAGCAAGAGACAATATATCGCAAAGCACGGCGGACTAAGTGCCACTGCGGTGCTGCTGCTGGTCTCCCAAAGACATGCGGGTGTGTTTAAGTGATTATGGATGAAAGGCAGTAAAATATGAAGAATGACATTTAAAAGAAACTTGCCTTGCTCTGCTGGGGCTGTTTGTGGCTCCTTTGAAAGGGTCTGGTTTGTTCTTTTTGGATATATACCTCATGGAGCATAGCAACACTTGTTTGAGAAACAAATGGGTCAAGCTGGATCATAGAATCATCATAGAAAGGTTTAGGTTGGAAGGGAGCTCAGCGATCACCCAGTCCCAACCCCATGCCATGGGCAGCGACACCTCTCACCAGACCAGGTTGCTCAGAGCCCCACTCAGCCTGATCTTGAACATTTCCAGCGATGGAGCAGCCACAACCTCCCTGGGCAACCTGTTCCAGGGCTCCAGCACCCTCCAGATCTAATCTAAATCTCCCATGTTTCAGTGTAAAGCCATTCAGCTTTCATTTGAAAACTGGAACATACACATACCCCAGTGTTGGCCCAGTAAAATCTGAAGGACTTTCAGATGACCAAGATAGGATGAAAAATGCTAAACATACCGTTGGGATTACTCTGTTGAACTGCTAAGACAAGCTGCTGCTGCTACAATATCATTCGTTTCGTGCCGTAGTCAGGATCTGGCCAAACAGAAGACGACTCTGTCCATAGCTAAATGCTGGAACGTGGGATCTCAGAGAAGCCCAACATGAAGTCAAGGCAGGACACGCAGCCAGAAAGCTCTCACACGCAGTCTGATCACTTTTCAATAACATAATCCTTTGGAATCATTTTAACTTGAAACCCTTGGGACAGCTTTGTACACCAGCTTCCCAAGCAACTCAGTGCAGCGTAGAGAAGCATCCCGGGAAAGATCCTAAAAATATCCCTCTGGTTACCACAGCAAAGTACCCAAACAGGCGTGGAAGCATTTTAGTGCAAACAGAACCCGGATTCGACTTTTCTCTGCGCCACCTCCCAAGACCGCAACCTGCCACGGTACGTTCCACGGTACTCGGCATCTTTTCTCTCCGTCCATCTCTCATCTCCACTTTGAACCTTATTTGCTCACAGCTGCCCAGTGTTTCAATTCAGTCAAACAGGACTTTTCGTAACTCTGAATGAAAAAAACATAAATAACTTTCTAATTTTGGACCTGTGAACAAACCTCGGAGCCCAGGCACGCTCCAAGAGACCGAGACAACTGACGTTAATAGCCGCTCTCTACCTTCCACAGACCTCCTCAGCCCTGGGATCCTTGTAAGCTTTGCAAAGACCAAATAAGCATTTGGGGGATTGGACTGGATGATCTTTCGAGGTCCCTTCCAATCCCTAATGATTCTATGATTCTATCTGGTCTCTCCTGTGAAAAATGCATTACTGACTGTCAGAGCAACGTGAGAAACCAGTGAGCAATTTCTGAGGGGTGGCAGAAGAGTGATGTGTGGATGGACCAGGCTTTCAACTTCCAAGTATCAGAACTTCAATGTTTCTGCTTGCTGTTCATCTACGGCTCCAAACTATGAACCTCTTCTAACAAGTTCCACTTCGGAGATCAACTCTTTATCTGAAGGAACAATCTCAGCCACAGACTCACAGAATCATTTACGTTAGAAAAGACCTTTAAGACCATTGAGTCCAACCATGAAGCCAACTGTCCCAACCCACCACTAAACCCTGTACCTGAGCTCCAGATCTCCACGACTTTCCAAAACAGCCAGAGATGTCAATTCAACCTCTCCCTGGGCAGCCTGTTCCAAGGCCTGATGCTGGAGAGCTCTTTCTTTTCTCCAGGACTTTGCAGTACTGGAGGACAAGCAGGAACAATCACCCAACACCAGAAGTCATGGCCCAAAAGCACATGCACTTGTGTTATCCTCTTCAGCTCATGCCAAGCAAAAGCTGTTGAAATCAAGATGGCTCCAGTTGAGAACTGATTTGGATTTGCAGCTGCCAGAACTGACAGAATAACGAGTAAGTCTGGAGATGATGAAAGACAGAGCCTTCACCCAAGCAGAGGTGAAGATCAGAGCTACAAACACCAAGTTGATAGAGATGCTGGACTGCTACCCACCTCACTGCTGGAAGATTCTCTACACCCACCTACTTATTTTCATTGCAGTGGTCTAGCACTCACCCAGTGAGACCTGAATGATAATCACTACAGGCAAAGCCCTGCAGGAGCTGCCAACCTGCCCTGTAAAAATGTGTGTTCTGGGCAAAACTTTGCAGGAAGGTGCACGGGATGAATTCACCTGAATTAAGCTCAAAGCCACACTCCAAAGACTACAAAATTTAACCCCCAGCACTTAAAACAGAATTTTCAACCCTAACTCACTTAGCCTTCACACAGAATTAATGGGAGGCCAGTAAAAACATGGCCTTACCCCGGTGAGGAATCATCCACACGTTTTAATGCGCCACCTGCACACGCTGCGCAAATCTACGTGGCCCTAAATATAAACAGCCCCTTCCTGGCTGTTACAGCGAACACTACCTCAGCTTGTTCTCCGAGAAGCCAAAATTACAGCTGCTTGGAGATCAGAAACGCTGTAGGGTGGGACACATTCTGCCCACCTCATCCCCCCCCCCCCTTTTTTTTTACAGTGTTTGTAGTTTTATGAACAGGCCATTCATTGTGCCCAAGCCCCAAAGATACCCATGTTGGAAGGAGAGCTAAAATTAGTGTTAAGTATATTCCTGAATCCGAAGAAAAGATGGGGCTCCTGTGGGATGCTTGAGATTCAGCAGGGAAAACAACCGGAAAGGCTGGTCCTGGGCTGCCCCTCTTGTTGGAGAGCCCATGGTTTTGCTTACACCCCCCCCAGACACACTTGTTTATCCAAAACCCTTCGTTAATCCTGGGAAGTCCAGCAAGACAGAGTTGTGCAGGCACAAACGTGCCCGAGCAGGCAGCTTCTGCGAGCACAGCAAGGGTGAAGCTGCAACCACATCGGCGATTTTCATTCCAAAAGACCCCAAATCATTTTAAGGCAGTAAACACGGAGCTGACAACCCTTGTTATGAAACAACAAGCAGGTCTGCATGGAGCACACCAGTGTTTATCAGTACAGAAGCAAAAGAAACCTCCTCTCCACTGCAAATGACATTAGAGAGTAGATGGGCAGAGGGTGCCCAACTCAGGACCTGCTGCAGGAGAGCAGGATGGGTCAGTCACCTTCTATGTAAAAATCTAGAGCAACAGGATAAGGATCACCCTGGCTGGAGTGAACTCACAGAACATTCAGGGTCAGAAGGGACCTCAAAAGATCATCCAGTCCAACCACCCTGCCAGAGCATGACCCTCTAGACACGACTCACAGGAACATTCAGCGTGGTTTGAAAGTCTCCAGAGCAGGAGACTCCACAACCTCTCTGGGCAGCCTGTGCCAGGGCTGCATCACCCTCCCAAGGAAAAAGTTTCCCCGTCTGTTTCCATGGAACCTCCTCTGCTCCAGTCTGTCCCCACTGCCCCTTGTCCTGTCACAGGATACCCCTGAGCAGAGGCTGGCTCCATCCTCCTGACACTCACCCTGTCCATAGTTATAACCATTAATGGGGTCACCTCTCAGTCTCTGTATATAAGTACAGCCCCCCACCTATGCACACATACGTGTGTGTCTGTCTGTGTCTACCATAACCTGAGCATGGTCTTGGTCCCCCTCAGCAATGGGCGTGATGGCAGCAGCGCTGGCAGGCAGCACGTGTGGCACATGCCTCTCCTTTCCCTTCCCAACCTTTGCTTACATCTCATCTAGTCTACTCTGATTCCAAGGTTTAATAAAATCTAATCCCAGCATGTCTTGAATTAATTAATTAGAGCTCGTTCCAAGCCACCGTGCCAGTTTCTGCAATTACACAGTTACTCACAGAAGAGTCAGAGCCCGGCTGCATCCACACCCTAACAGGAGCAGCCACAGACCCGCCGGGGCTCTGGGACATGAGTCGCTATGGAGCAAAGGGGTTGGTTTCACAGCACGTTGGGGTTTTTGGCCTCTATTATTTCCCCACTAGAAAAACTGTCGGTATGAACAGTCATGTCATGAGGTCAGTCCTACTCCACTCACAGCCCTCAGCAACAGAGCACGAGCCCTGTTCCTGAAAATTCAGTATTTATTCATCAAAACGAATCTGCAGTAAGTCTGAGGCATCTAGGGACAACAGGACAAAGGTGATTGATGCCCCATACATTGAAAAATCCCCGGTTGGGTCGGACCTTGGGGCTCTGAGCAACCTGCTCTGGTTGCAGATGTCCCTGCTCACTGCAGGGAGTGGGACTGGAAGAACTCTGAAGGTCCCTTCCAACCCAACCCGGTCTGTGATTCTGTGATTCTAAAACTGGTGAGTTGATAGCCTGGTGTCATCCAACCTGTGTGCTCCAGCTCTTCTGCCCCCTGCCTGTGCTTCTGAGCTGCTTCCCCCTTCAAATCATCCTCAGTAAAGGATGGATTTTTATTCCCTGACACCAAGAAACCACAAAGCCATTTTCTTCACCAGGAACAAGCTGTGGCCATTCACAGAATCACAGAACCACAGAACATTAGGAATTGGTAAGACAAGGGGCAATGGGTGCAAGCTGGAACATAGGAGGTTCCATATAAATATGAGAAAGAACTTCTTCCCAGTGACCGTGACAGAGCACTGGAACGGGCTGCCCAGGGGAGTTGTGGAGTTTAAAACCCACCTGGATGTGTTCCTGTGTGACTTGGTCTAGGTGATCCTGCTCTGGGAGGGCAATTGGACTGGATGATCTTTTGAGGTCCCTTCCAATCCCTAATGTTCTGTGATTCTGTGTGATCACCAGGATCTAGGTGATCCTGGTGTGGTGGGGGGATTGGACTAGATGATCTTTCAAGGTCACAGAATCACACAGAATCAAATAACATTAGGGACTGGAAGGGACCTCAAAAGATCATCCAGTCCAATCCCCCTCCCAGAGCAGGATCACCTAGACCAAGTCGCACAGGAACACATACATCCAGGTGGATGAAGGGAGATGCTCTTCTCCCTTCACCACCTTCGTGGCTCTGTGCTGGACCCTCTGAAGCAGCTCTGTGTCCTTCTGGAACTGAGGGGCCCAGAACTGGACACAACATTCCAGATGCAGTCTCACCAGGGCAGAGTAGAAATCCAGTAGAAATGGGGCTATTCTGACAGGACAGCAGCACTATTCGCAGAACTGACCTTCCCTGGTGAATGATTTCCAACAAGCATGACACTCCTCTGGGTGCTCCATGGAGCATCCTGAGAGTGCAACATCCACACAGTCCTCCCAATACTTTTACCTCTCTCTGCCCATCTTTGTCCCAGCCAAAGCTCAGAGGAGCAGTCCCCGGTGCTCAGTGGTGACAAGCGCAGCGTAAATGAGCAGACACAGACCACAGACCCGGAGACATTTCCCACTGCATCGCCGGGGTTTTACCGTTTCCACACACTGTAATTAATTCTGATCTCAGAAGAGTCTCACCAGTTTTATCTGCTGCCAGCACGCTGGGCAGGGGCCCCGATGAAGTGCACTTGTTTACAAACACGTGAGAGTGCGTTCCAACCCCATTGTTCCTCGCTCCAGCTGCCCCAGTACTTTTTACTCAGCTCCTGGATTGGTACCAAAACTGGAAATGACAGATTGCCAGAAAGGGCAGAGATGGAGGGCTGGAAGGAGGCTGGGGGATGCGCCGTGGCTAGACAGCCTAGCACAGGAATAGATTATCCCGCTGCCTCTGGGAACGGAGGTCAGCAGCCGGACAAGGCTGAAGAAACACACTGCAAGAAACACTTGTGAAATTAAAGGTCAGCAAGATAATGAGGTCTAACTGCAGCCAACCAAGAGGCATTCGCTGATGGAGCTGCTCTGAGCTCTCCCTGGAGTGTGGCTACCTGCTGCTCTGGGGGTTGCAAATCTGTCCCTTTCCATTAACAGTCGCTGATGAGACCGAAGGCCTGGCTGTGTCACTGCGGGGCAGCGGCTGCTGCTCTTCGGGGAGCTCTGCTCTTCCCTGACCATCTCATGATTTTTCCAGCCTCCTCTCAAGAAAAAGCTTCTGCAGGAGCACCACATCCCCAGCCCATCCCCATCCTAGCAGCTCTCCTGGTCTTTTCCTGGTGCAAGGAGTGCTGCTGTGCTGCCCATCTCACATCAACGCGTCTTAACTCTGCAAATCACCCCTGGCTGTGGATCTGCAACCTGCCCCCTGCACTGTGAACCTGCAGCCAGCTGTTAGCTGCTGTGGGATGTGAATCCCTATGGATAGGGCTGGGTGTTCTAAAGCAGGGTGCAGACAAACCCAGTTCTCACTCAAGATTGTGTTCATCTGTCTCATATCAGCCAAGTTACTCCCAGTCCTCAGAATCCACCCAATACTTGTGCCAGACCCTGGGGTGAGTCTCTACAACATGCTGGTGACCAGTGTCTGTGCCCAGTAGCACAATAGCTGCTTCTGGAGGGTTCTCCAAGAACAGCAGTTTATTTTCACAAACTTCCCCAAATCTAGGCAAGCTGCATCCCTAAGGAAGGTAAAACTTCATCACACATGATGTGACTTTATGAGGGTTCCGAGGGCAAAAAGGCAGAGCTGCAAGGGACAGGAAGAGCAGGCAGGGAGGATGGGATTTGGGTACTTGCTGCTCATGTTGCTCAACTACAAGGAAGAAGACACAACAGCAGCTTCTGTTTCTAAATATTTTATATTAGGCAGCTGCTGGATAAGAAGCTAGAAAGAAAATCACATCAGTCAGAAAGAAAACTTCCATCTTAACAAAGATTGACAGCCTGGATCAGTCCTTACCCCTCAAAACATCTCAGTCACCATATGTCCACCCTGGGAATTAGAAACCCCTAGAACCACATCATCTCAGAGAAGCACAAAGCACACAGAAACCCCAGCAGGAAGCAAACCTCCGGCACAGTCTATGTTCCCACATCTTCCCACATCACCAGAACTGACACCGAAGCGCTGGCTGAGCCTCCTACCTGTGGCCAAGCTGCTACAGATTAGTCTGTGTGATGCTTCAAGGAGATTCAGGTGTTCATACGGTGACCTGGGAACCTGGGGTAGAAAACATGAGACCTTAATATAGTGGGACAGTTTTAAATCAGAGAATCACAGAATCATTTCTGCTGAAAAAGACCTTCAAGATCATCAAGTCCAACCATGAACCCAACTGAACCAACCCACCCTAAACCCTGTCCCTGAGCTCCAGATCTCTATGACTGTGAAACACATCCAGGGGTGGCAATTCAGCCCCCTCCCTGGGTAGCCTGTTCCAAGGCCTGAGTGCCCTTTCAGTGAAGAGGTTTTCCCTCACGGCCAACCTAAACTTCCCCTGGTGCAACGTGAAGCAATTTTCTCTTGCCCTGTGTACACCAGCTATACCACACACACACTCACACCCTCTCCAACTCCAGCAGCAGCTCAGGTGTTTTTCTGTTTGCTCACAAGAAGACATCAGGGTGGTTCCTTTCTCGCCCCTTTCTTTAGTGCCTGTCTGCAATCCCTTCTGCCACCAGTTTGACCTAATCTTTCAGTCACTTTTGTCTCCTCACTAGGGACGTTCTGAAGAACATAATGGCAGAGATTTTTCCTTATGCTCATTTCCAGATACAGACATGGCACAGGAGATGGTGGCACAGCCTGTGATGATGATGGGCTCTCTAGTTCTCCTAAAATCAGACCCTGAATTCAAAGTGGCCCCTGTCCTGACTGTTTCAGAGCTGGTAAATAAACTAGAGCTAAGGTCAGCCTCAGCAGCTTCCTGGGTGCAGCAAAAAAAAGGCCGCACAGGGAATCTGCCACTGGGGACCACTAATGGAAGTGCCTTCAGCTCCAAGGGCAGTGGCCCCATGTGTGGGGACAGCTGCAGCAGTGACTGCAGGTGACATCCCTGAGGTACCATGGAGCATCCTCAGTGTTTGACCACAACTAGGCAGAGCAGCTAAGCAAGAGGAGGAGCTGCAGCCTGCAGAATGTGAGAGTAGAAAAGGCAGCTTTGCCCTTGCATAACTCTTTTCAGCTGGCCATTTATGGGTGTCTTATAGCCATCCATTAATGCTCATGATCTCAAGACAGTGAGTGATCAGCCCCAGTTCACTGATGTGGAAACTGAGGCACGAGGGACAGCAGCTTCACAGCAGTGGTTGGACAGGGCTGCACCGATGCCAGTGCAGAGCCCACACAGTTCCCATGATCTGCCCTCAGCACCACACTCCTTCCAGGTCCTTCAGGTACCCCCACCCATGGCTACTCCTCCTGTCTTTCTTTAAATTATTTTTTCTCATTACACAGGAGGAAATAACTACAGACAGGTCAGACTGAGGATTTAATGGAACTAACACTGTCAGGGCACCCAGCAATTCCTCAGAATATCTTCCCCACCACAACTTCTGCTGCCAGCAGTTAGATTAGGTAATTTGGAATCCGTAGCCTTGTTAGTGCCTTCTCTTGCAAGAGTGTTGGCACACGCATGCAGATGCAGAGAAACCATGAAGTCATAGACAAACCCCCCCTATTACTGCAAAAGCACTTCTGCACAAAGAAACACAACAGCACAGGGCTGAATACCAGCACTGAGAAGACCTCCAATCATCATGACCAAAAAGCTAAAGGTGCTGCTGGAGGTAGAACACCCTGCTCGACTCAGCCTGCATCAGTGGTGCCCAGCAAAGGGAAAAAAGCATTTGTATGTTAATTTTTCAACTGTCTTGTAACAAAACCTTCTGTTAATTTAACAAGGATGAAAGCCAAAAAAGTGCTACAGAATCAGTTTGATTGGTAAATGTTGGTTTTAGCATCAGAACACACCATGGATGTGGCTCAGTGGCTCCCAAATCATGAGGTGTAAACAAACACCCCAACTCCTGCTGCATTCTGAGGCAGGACTTTGTTGCCCCTTTCTCAAACGTGAATTCACCCAGTGTCTAACAAGGGTCTTCACTGTCCCAGCTCAGATCTCCATCATGTTCTGCACTTGCGTCCCTCACTGCTCCCGCAGAGCCAGCAGTGTTCATAAAACAACAGGAACATTTGGGCTCCATCATCTGACACAGATCAAACTCCACCTCAGTCAATACAAAAACACTCATGGGTGTTCAGTGATGTTACAGAGTCTCATGTACCTGCCAGCTTCCAGAAGGGAAAAAGGAGACATCCACACCTGTCTACCTGCTATGGCCAGGCACTAAGGCCATGTGTGTGCCAAAACCTGACAAGCACCAGCTGATCCTGCTGGTTTTAACTCCTTTCCCTTTTCTTTCCTCCAAGTAGCGACATCCAGCAAGGGTAGGAGATGCCGATCCTCCAGAGGAAGGCAGACAGGTCCATCTCTCCATCTCTTCTCCCCCTTGGCTGCCATCACCCAAAAAAGTGCAGGAATTGCATAGCAGGCTGCCAAATTGTTGGAGCATGTGAGGATTGAGGGGTGCCCCGGATGGGAGAGGCTGAAGAATGCACTTTATTAGGAGTGGGGTCCCATCCTCTGGTTTATCTTTAATTGGGAGCTGCAGCTCTACAGGAACGAGCCTCACTGCTCAGCAGGATTAACCTGAGCAGGGTGCTGGAGATGAGTTGAATAGGAAAAGGGTGATGCTCCCCACACTAAGCACCTTGTGACTGACCCTCTATCCCAAAGGCCTCCTGAGGTACTCAGTGATACCATGACATCTGCTTGGCAGTAGCATCATGCAGGGCTCAGCAGTCTGAGCTGAGATGCCCCACTCAGCCCCAAACCAGCTCACTCCAGAGCCAAAAGCTCATGTTCTCAGAGGACTTTCTTGGCAAACCCTCCCTCCCCAGAAGAAGCAACATGTAGAACAGGCAAAGAAGTGACCTGGTACCACCATAATGCCTTCCACTGCCCTCAGGAGGCAGCTCAGCCCTTGCTCCATGCTGCACCGTGCAAACTCACTCTTTGTGGGGCAATGACACAACAGTCCTGACTCTCCTCCCAAGAACGAACCCCTGTTCTCCTCCCAAGGCTGATCTCGACTCTCCTCTCAAGGCAGAGCTGCACTGAGGATGGCAAGTGCTGCCATGGGTGAGACACGTTCCCACACTTTGCTGCTTCTTTCTGCTCGCCCATTCTCTCCCCCTGGTAGAAACCTCCTCTTGCTCCGTGGTGCTAACCATCAGCCCAGTCCAGGCTTTGCTGGTCCCAGTTTGGAAGCCTAAGTGCTGCCTCAGGCTGTGTCAAACTGAGATCCCCAGTCCCTCTGCTCCATCACTCTGGTGACCGGTGTGTTTAATTTTGTGTCCGTGAAGCACACGTGAGGGTTCCTGTGGACCCTGCTCGAGGAACACGTGGAAAATCTGTCTAGGGTACAGTGTGGCTCTATTTTACCTTCTTTACTGCTTGAAAAACATTTGGCCGTTGCTGGAGAGAGCCGGGCTAGACGCATACATTACCGCTCGCTCCAGAAATAGCACACGCTGGCTTGCACGCGTTTGCAGCTAAAAAGCTCCCTTTCAGCTCAGCAGCCTGTCCCTGTCCATGGAGCTGCTCTGGAGAAGGCAGTTGAGGGCTCCAGAGCCCGCGGCTTGGGATGAATCACTGCAGGAAGGTTTCATGACTTTGAACGCAGGTGAACAAAGCAAGATCCAAAGCAGGATTTTCCTTGCTGCCAGATCCTGTGTATCTTATGCAAAGGGTTTAATGAGATAATTTGTACGTTGGAGAAGGGGTTGTACATTAAAGCTGAGCTTGGCTCTGGCCTGGCAAGCACAGCCGTCTGCGAGGACGAGCTTCCCGGGAGGGGAGCGCTGCCGTGACAGAGCATCCTCCGTGACAGGGAGGTCAGTCTGCAGAACCAGCACAGGCCCAGGCTTTCTTCTGGAAGCCACCACTTGGAACAAAATCACAGAATCAGAGGGCTGGAAGAGACCTTTAAGATCATCAAGTCCAATCATTGATGACCCAGCACTGCCAGGTCCCCACTAACTCACATCCCTAAGCACCCCATCTAGATGTCTGTTAAATCTCTCCCGGGACGGTGACTCCACCACTTTCCTGGGCAGCCTGTTGCAATGTCTAACATCCCTTTTAGTAAAGGAATTCTTCCTTCTGGTGACGCAGCCCATCCTCAATCCACAGAATAAGTATAATCTGTAGTTTGAGTTGGATTCAGGCTGGAGATCTCTGGACGAAAAGGTCTTTATTTTCTCAGGTAGGTTCTGAGGTCACAGAATCGCAATCTCCAGTCAGTCATGAGAGAGAAGGGGGTGTGTTGGAAACCCAAACTGACTCCTGGAATAGCGCATAGTTACATCAAATCCTGACCTTCTGGGGACCCTGTCTCTGAATGGAGGCAAAGCCCACCCCATTGCTGTTCAGACACTGTTCAGCACAGTCCAGAACCGAGCATTAATTCTCAAGCTCTAACAGGAGGTCACTGTTCCCTACAGAGCATGACCATGCAACACCTACTAGCATCCCAGTCCATGTCTGCAGACAGCATTCTGCAACATAAACCCACTGGAAATGCTGAAATCATTGAAAAGCCCTCACAGAAATCAAAATGTGTGGTTGACACCAGAAGGTATAAACCAACCCCTTGGTACTGACCATGCGCATCACCTTCCCGCATGGAGAGATTCAGCATCAATCAGATGGATCCAGCTCAACCCATGGTCTCAGACTTCCCAGACATGCACCTCTCTGGCAGCTCTAGACCTCCAACAACCCAGTTGCAGCAGCTGGTTTGGGACTATCACATTCCTAGAAATCCTAAGCAAACATCCAAAGCATTTCTTTTCCTCCATTCTCTCAGTGCAGCTCCTGGGTGAGGAAAAAATGTCTAAGGCAGCCCAGACACTGGTGTTTGCACCGAGTTAATCACAGGATCACAAGGTATTTTCTTCCTGCCTATGATGGGAAGCCAGAACCTTCTCCTCTCTGTCAGGGCTTGTTTTACAGGCAAGGTTCGACTCAGACACATGTGGGACGAAGAGCAGACACAAGGGCCAGCACACACAGGCATCGCCTGCCACTGGAGATGAACACCATTGCCAGGAGAGCAAAAGGAGCTTGATTTGAGCCTGCAGCTGTAGGGAAGGGCTTCCTACTACGAGCTCTTTGCTGCTCACATCCCCTGCTGTCACCCTTCTCTCATTGCTGTCTTGCAGGTTACAGCATCAGTTTGGATTGTGTTGGGTCAGAGGCTGCACAGGTCATAATCTTCACCCATGACTTGTGTGATTTATTCCTGCCTGGTGACACCAGTGCCCTTACTGATACCATTATCTAACTGTGATGTTCTGGGGACACCAAAAGCAGCATTTCCATTTCAGCTTTACAGCCCCAAGCTGGCTGGGCCGTTTCTAACACGAGATCAGCACAGAGCCCCACGTGCTTCTCTTTCCCTACTAAGGCAGTACAGACTCTCTTTACATAATTAACCCAGACATTTTGCCTGGAACTCTTGATTTAGTGCTTTTTTTAGGGGAAGGGGAAAAAAACCCCAGAGCCTGAAGGCAGCTGTTTGCCTCCTGGATTGCAGCAGAATGTAGGTGCTTTGCAACCTGGAAAACAGAGTCCAACAGTCTTTAAACTGGATGGTTGTTATAGCAACACACACACGTGTGTCTGTGTGTGTCTGTGTCTGTGTGTGTGTGCGTGCATGTAAAACAGACTCAAGCCCAGGTTGTCATGGGCAACACAAGTCAGCTCCGAAGTCTCACTGAACTCGGTGTCTCGCCTGGTGTCATCTGAAGGCATCAGCCAGCTCCAGCAGGGACTGGGAAATATCCCGATCTCTCGCTGCCGGTGCCAGTTGCTGGCTGAGAGCTCAGCGCTGTCTCGCAGCTGATTCAGCTCCTTAAGAAGAGGGTAATTTTCTTTATCCTGTTTGCTTCCTCCTCCCTTGCAGGCTGCCACAGCACCTTAACCCAGCTGGGTAAGACAAGCTCATGGCTCCCTCCCAAACAGATGGCTGCAAGGAAGGTCCAAAAATAATCTAACCCGTTTGCCTGCGAGTTTCTGAGCCTGCTCTGCTGATTGGCAGGACCCTCCGGAGACCACCAGAAGAAGCAGATGGTCAAGACATGAGATCAGAGCTGGAGACAGAGATGTCAATCAATAGGCTGGAGTGCCAGGCTCCGGGATGTGGCACGGAGCAGGCAGCTACAGCAGCACTGAGCAGGCAGGAGAGGGTGCGGGGTCCCAGCAGGACACATGTTTGAGTACTGAGGTTGGCTGCAAGGTCTGGTTTTCACTTTTTAAATATTTTTTTAATTAAAAAAGAAGAATCACATCCTACTCTGCAGAAGTCAGCCCTTACATTGTTTTACCCCTGCAAGGATGTGCTGAGCCCCTGTCAGTCCCCTCCCCTATCGAGCTGTCAAGCAAAAGTAGGCAAAAAACAATAATAAAAGAAGGAAAAACACAACTGTAGAGCCACTGCAGAAATAAGAAGAAGGTAAAATCATGGGAAATCATGGTAGTTGTAATGTAATGCCAGGTTCCATCGTGAGATTTCTCAGTAAAAACCTCTACTCAGGATCTCTTTTGGGCGTTGGGCTATACCCAGGCTGCAGTGGCACCCTAGATCAGAGCATTAACCACAAGGCAGCAGCAAATGATCTTCTTCTTCCCTTTACACGTGATTTTGGCCAAATGTCTCAGGGTGATGCTGTTCCACAGCATCCTCCATGCAGGGCTGTAAAACAAAACTCTGGTCCAGTCCAGAAGCCCATTTAGGGGTGACAGCTCCATGCTAAAAGATGTGGTCAAACTGCCATGTGCCTGGGAACCAGCTATAGAGTGCTGGGGTTGGACTAGATGCCCTTTGTGGGTCCCTTCTGACCCAACACAGTCTATGAGTCTATGATTCTATAATTCACAGTTTGCAAATCCCTTTTCTAGCAAGAGCCTCATCTGCATCCACAAAGACAGCACAAGAATCCCGAAGAGAGCATGTTCATATCATTCTTGCTATTTGGAGTTTGCCTCCCTGTTTTCTAACTGTTAGGGACACCACTTGCACCGATGAGGATTCCTGAACTTTGCCACTGTACTGCAGGATCAGAGAGTCCTACGTGCAGCTGGAGCTCCATGAAGTCAATACACAAATGTTTTTGGGTGACTTACTCCCTGCTTTTATTGCTGATGCAAAATGCAGTTGTTAAACTTGGAAACAGAAAGCCTTCTTATAGTAAAATTCATCTTTATGTAAAGCAAAAGCACCCAAAATCCCCTGCACCACCCAAATCCTCTTATCAAATCCTCAGGCTGTAGCGGTATTTCAGCATGAGGATTCAAAGGGCTTGGCACAGACATCCCTGCACAAAACCAGGCAGATGCCTGTGTCTGTAGGGAATGCTTGGGCACCCTGCTGTGCACTGCAAGGCCCTGACCCCTCCACCTGATGCATCTCCGCAGGTGCTTGAGAAGCTGCCTGGAAAAGCCCTTGCTCCCACCCCCAGTGGCTGGTGGTAGCTTCAGGACTGACCATCCACGCAGACAACCACAAAGATGCAGCTCCACAGACAGGCTGCTCCCCGCTGCTCAGAGGGATGAGAGGGATGAGAGCTGCCCTCTGCCCTTTCAGCACCAGCTTGCAGGTGGCAATTTGCAGTGATAAAACAGAGATGCAAAACAGTACCAGCTCTTACTGTTGTTCAGTGGCAGCTCTTTTAAAGGATTGTATTTCCCCATGAAAGACTGGACACATTGGGCAGCCCCCAAGAGCTTTGGACCTCATCCTCTATAAAACAGAACTCCCCCAACTACACATAGCTCATTACCCAACCACACACTGCTCATTAGGAGCCACAACTACTGCAGACAGCTGACTGGGAAACCTTAGCCTTCAGGAGAGATGACAGGAGCTGGAGGACACCTGCAGAGGTGTGAGCTCCCATCACCCCCATCACACTGCTACGGTGCATCGCTGTGTACCCCCAAACCTGGACCCCTCCAGGCAGAGCGAGCACTAAGAAAGACTCTTTGCAAATAGAACGGTCATGAATGCAGACATCTGTTGCCCTGCAGCTTTGGCTTTTAACCCGCGGTGCAATGTTGCTGTAAGAAACGGGATACTCGAGCGGTAAGTGCGCGTTACAGAGCTGCCTTATACAGCAGCAAAGTGATTAATTAAAATTTACAAGAGTAATCCAAATGCCTAAACATGTTTCTTGGCGGTAACTCCTGCAAGCCGCTGCCAATAACATCTCAGTCTAACGACAAACCCAAAGTCAACCTATGGGAGGCATGAAGAGTCTCTCTGAACTAAGCCAGTCAGTAACAGGAGAAGGATGAAGAGATATGCGGGATCTTCGGGAGAAGCAAAGCATGAGGATACAATAAAATCTGGGGTGTCTGGCCCTTCCCAAGTCACAACCACTAGCCAAAGCCCAGTGCTGTTAACTATTACACTGCAGCACTGAAAATGCCCTATAAATCAGTGTAAGAGCCAAGTTCACATCCAGCTCCATGAGATGCTGAGTACTTCCAGCTAACCCAGTGCTGTGTCAAACACTTTGCAAAACCAGAGGCTAAACTATTCCCTGGGGAGATTTCTCCATAAACCTCTAGAGGACACAGGTATCACAGAATCATAGAATCATTCAGGTTGGAAAAGACCCTTGGGATCATCGAGTCCAAGCATCAACTCTACAAGTTCATCCCAGGTCCCCCAACACTACATCTTTTTAATACATCCAGGGATGGGGACTCAACCACCACCCTGGGCAGCCCAGGGTGGTTGTGGAGTCTCCTTCACTGGAGATTCAAGACCCACCTGGATGAGTTCCTGTGTGACTTAGTCTAGGTGATCCTGCTGTTGCAGGCAGATTGGACTAGATGATCTTTTGAGGTCCCTTCCAATCCATTATGATTCTATGATTCTATGATTCCAGTGCCTGATCAATCCCACTTCTTCCCTGCTCACCTCGAATCCACTCACTGAGAATGGCAGTGGCTGGAAGGGACCCCTGAAGATCTTCTTGTCCAACCCCCCCACAATCCAATAACTTGATAGTTAGGGTAACCTCTGAGACATTTCCCAGGAGCAAATGCTGAGATTAGACTAGAGTTGAGGGGGTAAAACCAGGGTAAAAGAGGGAAAAAAGGTTCAGGAAAACATTGCAGCCAACTGGCAGGTTTACAGGGGTGTAACCCCTCAGAGCCCACCAGGCCACTGGAAGCTGGTGGCACTAATCAAGTGAATGGGAGGGGAGAGGCTCTCTACGTGCAGTTCTCTTGATAACACGTTCCCCTTGCAGCGTGGAAGCAAACGTAAAACTTCTAGCGTGTCGAGCTGATCTGCAGTAGCTGTTAGAGCAACTCCTTGTGTTTAATTGTCATCGCTAAACGATTTCAGTGTTTTCAAAGCACGCCAGTTGCTTACTGGTAATGATTTCACTGCCACGAAATAAACCTTGCAGCGATGAATGGGAGTCTTAGTCATGGAACAACTCACTTACAACTTTATTTTAGACACTGACACTAGTGAGGATCAGCCCAATCCTACTAGAACGATAATTTTAGGAGTAGAGCCAATAAAGGAAATTAAGTATAAAATGCCTTGCCTTGAGAAACAAGAAGTGCGCTGCCCCACCGCTTCTCTAAAGATCCCTTTGAGCCCCCCCTTCCCACTGGAAATGTGTCACGGAAGAAGACATGGATCAGAGGGGAGTGGTTTGCACATTGACAGAGGTTCTCCCCCTCTACTCTGCCCTGGTGAGACCACATCTGGAGTATTGTGTCCAGTTCTGGGCACCTCAGTTCCAGAAGGAC
>JAOXOE010000853.1:1378814-1406318 GCA_028565055.1 Phoeniculus purpureus | reverse complement strand
TGAAGATTGGAGTGACATTTGCTATCCTCCAGTCCCCAGGCACCTCTCCTGATCCCCATGACTTAGCAAAGATGATGTAGAGTGGCCTAGCAATGACTTCCACTGTCTCCCTTAGCACTCGCAGGTGCATCAGATCTGGGCCCATGGATTTGTGTACATACAGTTTGCTCAACTTATCCCTAACCCAGTCCTCATCAACCAAGGCAGGCTCCTCTCTTGTCTCAACTCCCTCTGGGGCCTCAGCAGTCTGGGGCTTGATACAGCCCCTACAAGTATAGACAGAGGCAAAGACCCTGTCCCTGAGCTCCAGATCTCCGTGACAGTGAAACGCAGCCAGGGATGGCGATTCAAACCCCTCCCTGGGCAGCCTGTTCCAAAGCCTGAGGGCCCTTTCCAGGAAGAAGTTT
Source organism: Phoeniculus purpureus (assembly GCA_028565055.1). NCBI lineage: Eukaryota > Metazoa > Chordata > Aves > Bucerotiformes > Phoeniculidae > Phoeniculus > Phoeniculus purpureus. The sequence continues at coordinate 1,405,911 of JAOXOE010000853.1, read as the reverse complement.
TTCCTCATGGCCAACCTAAACTTCCCCTAGTGCAGTTGAGCCCATTTCTTCCTGTCCTGTCCCTTGTTCCTTGTGAGAAGAGACCAACGCCCACCTCTCTACATCCTGCCTTCAAGAAACACTTTCTTTTTGAAGGTCCTTAGCAGAACCATGATAAACACCTATGCACAAGCTGATGCCTGAAAATCACATTTCAGATTGCGGCTTCCCACATGCAGGAGCAGATTTCCAGGGCTGAGCAGCCCCAGAGCTGCCCGCAGGGAGCACAGCAGTGCCTGCTCAGCACTTCTCAAGAACAGGGAAAATCCAGCAACCAAACCCCAGCAATCAACCAAATGCTCAGATTAACATTGTGTGGTCAGCCTGGCACCGCCAGACCTAAACAGGACCATTTTCACACCAATTCCTCCCTTCTGCACAACACTGACAGCCTCAGGGAAACCCCATTCACTTAAAAATGCAAATTACAGGGATTCTTTGCCTGTATCTGGGACCACAGCATGGAATAAAATTTAACGCCTTGCAGAGATGGATTCCCGTGGTGAGGCCCTGCCCTTGGGCTGTGAAGTGGGGTCACTCCAGGATTCAAGCTGGTTTGCAAGTAAATGAAGGAGCAGCAGCCACTGGCTTACACTGGTGGAGGACACAGCACCTGGACGTGCTGCATGGACTGGCTCCCATTCTCCCTCTGCTGCCAATGTTCCCCCTTAAGTTAGTGTCTCTGGGATGAAGTGACTCCTTTCAAAACAAACAGGGTGAATTCACAGAGCTCATCAAGCAGTGAAGGAAATCCCCTGAGCAATCTGGGTCCAATGCAGGGATATGGAGCTGAGAAATCTGCTGGTTTTGCAGAGTGCCTTTCTCTGGGGTAATAAAACTCTCCCATTGCTGTGGCAGGGAGTTTCCATTAGGTGTGTGTCAGCGGGAGGTGGGACCTGCAGTTTCTGTGGCCGGTCATAGACATGGGGTGAGATCACCCAGAGAAGTCGACCACAGATCCCAGTGAGCCCACAAAGGCAAGAACAGGGAAGTGAGCTGCAGGAAGGGAGGTCTGCATGTCAATCCTTCTGGAGCTTCAAAGATATGCTACGTTACAACACCATGGGTTCTTCTCACTCATGTGTGGACTGGTACACACAGGATGGTGTGATGGGGAGGTATTTTTTAAGGGGTGACTGCAAGGATGCCCAGATCTGCAGCCATAAGTTGCAGCCATACTGTTTCCCTAAATAAGAAAAAAAGGGAACAGTTTTCCGAAGAGTCTTCCTTTGGAATCATTTCATTTTACATGAATTTGGGGTTGTTGGTTCAGGTTAGTAGTCTTAAACCTTCCATATCTCAGTATTGTTTTCCCTACTAATTGCAATCAACTGGTGCAATAAACCAACAGATGGGCCCCATAAAAACACAGTTTAGCTATGAAACAGAAGAGCAGGTATTGACCGTAACTACCCCACTGCTATTGGGTTTCGTGGTGGCAATGCTAATGCACAGTTTCCCTGACAAGCCCGTGATAGCATCCCAGCCCTCACTCTCCAGTCAGGTCGATACCCATCTACAGTTTCATGATGTAAGATTTCAGAATGGGCCCTGGTGCCTCCAAGTACCAGGGTGGATTGATGGAGGTGACAACCAAGGAACCACAACACTTCTCTTGGAGCAGTGCTGGCCAGCTTGACCTTCAAAGGTCATTTTCACTGCTCAAAACCATCACACTATCCCTGAGGACAAGTCCATGGATATTTTTACCAGCTCCTTGAGGACTACAAACATTGACCTGGCTGCTTAATGCATGGGTCTCCCAAACACAACCTGACCAGACTGTGCAGCATCCAGCCTGCGCAGGGGACGTTTCACAACTGCCACCTCCTTTGCAGTCAAGGGCACAGGGCATGCTCAGGGGATGGAGGGTGAACACTGGCTGCAGTGGAGCTATATCCATAACAAGCTACTGTTGAAATTACTTGTGGAGGGATCTTGAGACTCGATCTTTATGCAGGAGCACAACAGAAAACCCTGCAGACCCCACCTGCATCTATGGGAAAGTCAAGGCAGAACAGTGCCCATCCTTCATGTGTTTCCCAAGAAACCAGAGACACAACACAAAGGGATGACAGGTCCTCCTCTCAGGAGGCCAAGGGAGACAGATGCTGAAATGGCTGGATAATTCAACAGGTGCTAAAGACCTCCACCACCCTGGTGGGTGAATGACATCCTTCGTGGAAGGAATGATGAGGGAAGAATGACCCCAAATACACCACGGGCATGGCTTTACTGAGCCTGGATCCTAAATTCAGGTATGGATGTACCCCAAGGCATCCGCAAGCTGCAGTTTCCAAAATACTTCCCAGAGGGTAAGGACAAGCAAAGCAATCATCCACCTCCCTGGCTAGGGAGGAGACATCTTCAAATAAGAGAGACCTGGCAAGGGAGGCCAGCTGCCCTGCATGCTCCAAGAGCCTCTGGTGGGTCTACCAGTTTGTTCATTAAAACTGGGCAGTGGATTATGACCCAAGTATGAAATTTGGCTTTTCTGGTCTCCTTGGAAAGCCAAGAAATATGATGCTAGCTGGCAGGACAGATATCAGCAAGGAAAGCGGCAGAGCTGGCCCTGGCAGGGCAACACAGCAAGGGGGAAAAGGCAGCTGTGAAGCTGGGGAAGCCAGAAGACTGGACAAACGGAAAAGCAAGTGTTGAAAATAGCAGTAAGAAGAAATCAAATCTGAAAGGAAGAAGGAGCTAAGAGAGCTGCAGCAAGTTCACCTTTTATGGGGACACTGGAATCTCTTTATAAATCTCTCCCTTGATTGAGGCAACAAAGCGTGGGATGGCTCCAAAAGGTTTCAAACCAACTGCATCCCACTGGAAGGATGGGTCTAGCCAGCAGCAGTCCATGTGAAACCAATAAATAAGGGGGGAAAATGAGACAAGGAGGAAATTTTTATGAGGGGAAAAAACCCCAACCCAAAACAAAACAATGAAATAATGTCTTGAGAATGGCTGCAGTTTCTGTAAAACATCTTCACGAGATGGCCAGGACAAAGAGGGTCTGATCCACTTAGTTCCTGCACAAAGCACCAGGGACCCTGCAGATTCCTGCACCGCACAAAAACGTCCTGCAGACACAAGCTGCTGTGGCTGAGCAATCTGTCAGGAGAAGCCTTGCAGGAAAGAGGCAGGGACCACCAGGTATGGACTGAGCACCCTGGGAGAGCAGCCTGTCCTGCCTGAGCTCCCCACAGCACACACCATGTAATTTAGACATAAAATTTATCTCTGCAACCTGCTGCCATTACATCAGCGCCTGTGCCTGGCATTAAACAGCCACTATATTCTGGCTCACAGCCAGAAGGATGGCTGCCGTAAGTCAGTGTTACAGGAGCATTAAAATAAAGTAGAACATACGTTCAGGGTGACTAATACGTTCCCCGATGCCGCCTTCCATGGAACATGTTGGAAAAGTTGCTTGGTTTTGTGTCTGTCATTTAGAAAATGTGACTCCGCATCCGTTGTGCTGGGCTGGGAGACACAGACAGAGCGGGGATGTGGAGACGTGGTTCATCTCAGTGGGGACAGCTGGGGAGCAGCCAGCACTGAGCACCCCCGCTTCTCTCCCCAGAAACCCTCCAGAGAGCTGCTCTGTAGGGACAGGGTGATTTCCATTGCTGTTAACACTGAGCCTCTTTAATCGAGTCCAGAAAGCAGTCCAAGAATCCTCCTGAAATGGCTGCAGCTCCAAGACAACCCAGCTGGGGGAACAGGGGCTTCGAGGCAATAAAACCTGTCGCTCAGTTAGTCCCACAGGTCCTATCAGCTATAGGAAGGTGATGTCAGTGTACAGAACCCATTGTGTTTCTCAGCCTGCTGGTTTCTTGCCATTCCCTGGCTCCCTCACCGAACCACTTCAGGCCAAGACCAGTACAGGTTGTCACTGCTGCAGCTCCTTGCATTCACCACTCAGTGTCCACACGTCCCTAAGCCTGAGCTGGGTGAGAGGTGAGTTGTCATGAACATATACACAGGTTTCCTTCCCCAAAGCTCCATTTTACCCCTTTGTTAACTTAGTTTGTTAATGAAACACTTTAAACCAAACGCAAACCTCAACTGGAAACAGCAGAAATCCAGAACCAGTGACTGACTGCAGCCTTTCCTAACACACAAACCCAAGACCACCCAAAGGTAAACCAGAAGCAAGAACTCTGATACAGATTTCTTACATCTTTGTCCCCCTCTGCAACACACAAGATAACCATATCCCACAGACAAGACACTTATTAGCCGGGTTCTTACTTTTTAAAAGACAAGTGATAGTATCAGACCAGTGCTGAGCACTCCTGGTACCTGGAGCCAAGAATTAAGATATTCATCAAATTATATCTTGCATCCATTCTGGTTTGAAGTACTGTGGTTGGGTGGTGGTAAGATCACACTGGTATGATCCTTCTTTTCTCCCTCACCCAAACCCCAGGATTCAGGAAAGATCTCCCCAGATCCTCCTTATAATAGGAATGACCATTAGTAAGATCATTTCCAGGAGAAGGCTCTGGAAAGATTTAGAAGATGTGGGGTACACCTCTGCCACACCAAAAACAGCTGCGAGATGTATTTGTGCTCTTCAGTCATCTTCCTCAACCACCCACTCAGAAACGAGAGTGAGGGTCTTGCTAACTCAGAGACAACTTAAAAAAAGAACATTAATCCTGTCCAGAGCATCTCCTGATCTCAAAAGGCCAGGGTTTCACATCAGCTGCAGAGAGTAAGCCAAAATCCAGCTGTATCTGGCCTTCTGCTCACCTCCACATGGCACCTTCACTGTCTTGCCATCACCATGATCAGTAACTCCCACACAACTGTGACACAAAAAGAGAAACAAAACAAGACACTTACCCTCCTTCAAAGATCTTGATCCTGACTGGCTCCCCTCTTTTGGTTACAAGAGCCTCTTCTTCTGATTTTCCTCTTTTATCCTCTTCCTTCTCAGCTCTAGTTATGTCTTTTCGACCTTCATTAGAAAGGAGCGAAGGCAAATGAACCTATCTCCCCAAAAGAGCAAAACAATCAATGATTACATACAAAAATCACTCTCAGACAGACACAGACCAAACAGCCTCCGAATGAGCCAGCAACCTACCGCACACGCTGCTCCCGACAGCTAAGCGCAGTAATTAGGGCATCCTCTAACAAACAGGGCTCTGCTTCTGCATTTCAAGCCCTGTTGGTTATGTTCTAGTCACTGTGACCACTTACAAGCTTGAAAATAACCCCCTGCACAGGGTGGCTCAGTGTTATCCAGCTCTTGCCAACTGGAAAACTGAAGCACAAAGAGAAGTGTCCTGGTTGGGGTCACTCTGAGTGTATGGTGGAGCCATGGGCCTCTGTTCCCAACTCACTGCTCTGCCCTTGGATAATCATCTCTCTCACATCTACATCTACATAGGTCTGGAGAGGAGGCATCTGTCAAGTTCATGTATCTAACCTCAACCTTTGGGTTTCTCCCACATATGCACAAATCTGGACTTCAGCCATCTAAACTTGATATAAATCACTTCCCAGTCACAGCTCGTGGGTGATTTCCTTTCACCAAAACCCCGTTGCCAAGGGTGCAGCACAGAGACAGCCACAAACCCAACAGGAGAAAATAATCCCCAACCTCCCCAGATGTTCTCAGGCTTAAATCTGCTTTTGCACCATTAAACTTGTTTTTAAACCTTGTTTAGACAAGGCTTAAGTCAGGCACTGACAGGTCACCCAGCATGTTTAATGGTATTTGTTATACAGGACATGCACCTAGATGGTACAGCTACCTCTCTAAGCTTTTGGGATGCAAGGGGAGCTCTCCACACCCAAAGTAAATTTTGAGATGTTCCCCCCTGCAACCTGACAGCCCAAATAAGAGGAGACTCCAAAGCAGTAAAAGATGAAGGTGAATGCCTTTCACCCTCATTATTTTTTACACAAGTGCAAAAATACCTTTGAGGTTCTACTCAATTACCCAAATCCTCACTTACAGATTTATAGAAATAGGCTGAAGGTACTTCGAGACCGGGGCTGTTAGAGTGGTTCTGAACCCAGTCAACAAAGTGGGTTGTAAAGAAGTGGAAAGAGGAGCTGATCACCCATGACCCTTTCCAGTTGTTGGAAACAGTGGCAGCTCTCAAGGGTGATTCATCTGCCCTACCTTAGACACTTCTCTTACACAGAATGAATCACCCAAGAGGTGCCTCTCTGTCTCCCGTGGTTATAGAGGAAGCCACTGAGTAGTTCAATCCGAGACCTGCAGAAGTCAGTGGGCTATAGCCCAGCATGCTGCTGCTGCTGCTGCTACCTTCTCAGCAGAAGGAGGGAAGGACTCACTAAAATTTCACATTTTCCCAGTATTTTCAGGGACCCAGCTTAGAGCATTAAATGCCTCCCTAACTGCTTTTCACCCTTGGGACCAGCTCACACAGATTAGACCAGGTCCACACCATCAGACCCACTTACCCTTCCTAGGTGCCTCCTGGGAATTTTCCCTGTCTTGTCCTATCTCCTTAAATGAAGTGAAGGAATGGCTTGGAAGAGAGATACCAGCCAGGAGACAACAGTGCCAGGAGCCACTTCAGTAATTTAACAGCAGGAACAGTCTCGAGCTGGTGTCTCTGGGCATGGAGATGTCTGTGTTTGAAGGAAATCAGTGGCAGGAGACACACTGAGCACCTTTGCAAACATAACCTTGCCCATTAAGACTTTAGCACCTGTAATGAGCTAGTGATAACCTTCCCAGCTCAGCTCTGGATTTACTAAGGAATACAAAACAACTGACTTCTCTAGATGTAGCACAAGGTTTATTTATTGCAACTTTTGAAAGCACAAAACAGAGAACAGATGAAAGGCACCAGAGAGAGCCACAATCATACAGTCACTGCTATCCCCTTTTACAGTCTGGTTTCATTTACAACGTGTGCAAGCCCGGTACAGAGCAATGAGCCAGCCCTACATGCACGTTGGAGCCTACAGGCTCTTCAGAATTGATCTGTTCAGTGAATCCTGCGGGGGATTTAAACACCAAGGCAGGTACGTAGCGAGTATTTACAGCACTGCTGCTTGCCGGTGCCTGGCTGCATGCACAACCATACAGGACAGAAGAGCTACGTTACAGCTGCTGCTGTGTGCACTGACAACTCAGAGTTACAGAGAGAAGAAAATATTCCAAGGAAATTGGATGGAGCAGAGTTAAGGGAAGGTTGAACTTCCAACCTTTGGGTGATGCCGCTGCCATGCAGCTCTTACCTAATTGCATCTTCCTGAGTAACCAGCTACTTTCTCATCTAGGCTGGTTTGAAGACCAGACTGGATTTTGTTCCCATTGATGGTCTAATCAAAGATGATTTCTCTGCTTGGCCGGAGGTCAACCTATCCCCATTTAAATGAACAGAATTTCTGCAAAACACGCTCCGTTATGCAGCAGGGATTCACGTTGGATTTTGGCTGCCCCATTTCCCAGGTGGATTTGGCAGGACAAACTCAAACGTTTGCAAATTGTCCCAAGGAAATCTGAACTTCCACCTAGCACTCAGCTCGTAGGGTTTTGTCAGACAGGGCTTCAAGTCTTCTGAGCAAACACATGCAGTGAAATATGGATTGTGATGACTACAGGCTGAACCATTCCTGCCTAGAGCTCAACCTTTCACTGGGGGTATGAGAGTGTGGGGTTTCTCAAACACACTCATGGTGTGCAGCTTAGCACCAGGACACAGAGCAATGCTCGCAGGAGCACAGGCACTTCTGTTGGAGAATGAACCCAGTGATGACCTGACACCATTCAGAGAAAACCTTTTGAAAAAGGAAGCATCCGTGGGGTTCTGCACTGCAGGGTTAACTATCTGCCCCCATGGCCCTACACATCCTGTCTTTTGGAATTCTGCAGAAGAAAGATGGAAATGCTGACTGGAAAGAAGGATTTATTGAATCAAAGGGACTCGGTTGTGTATTTTAAGCCATATTTATAAGCAGCAGCTGCAGCAGCGATTATGATAAATTGAATATGCAGAGTTCATTTCATGATACAGAAATAAAATGAATAATCCATCAATATAAATTGACTCGAGATGAATATCAAACTGCAGAACCTTTAGAGCAGTTCTGTCAGCTAATCTACATGAACATGATCTGGATTAAAGGGATCTGTATGGTTCAGCATTAACCAAGAGAGGAAAAACACAGACACAGTATAATAGGCAGCTACTAGAAGTGTCATAAAGATTTCTGTGCCCTTATGGCCAACCCTGCTGGTGAGCTCTGCCCCAGTGAAGCCCTTTGCCTTGCTCCCCTTATCTCTGAAGGCCAGGTCTAAGATGTCCGTAGCTATCTGGAAAGCAGGTACACAGCTCAGGACATGACGTACGTGGACTGAACCACAGGAGCGTTTTAATGAAGCTCCACACTAACCCTACTGGGGCACTTTTAAAAGTGTCACTGCATGGCTTTGTGCTTCTTTGGGGGCCTAAGCACACTTGCAAATCTCCCGTCAGTATTTTTAAATATGTTTAAGCATGCCTCTCCATGTTCATTAACGTGAGATCAGCAGATGCACAACCAGACAGAATCCCATTTCCCCAAGGTAATCCTTTTCCATTTCCAACATGCAAAATGTAGGGAATTATAACAGCATTTAGAATGAAAGAAAAAATGTTGTAAAGCTGGTCGAAATATCAAGACAAATGCAAATCAAGTCTAATCCTTGGTGCTTGAGCAGTGGTGGTTCATGGTGTGGTGGTGATTCCTACATGCTCTTTGGACTACAAGGCAAGTAGAGAGTGGAGAACAGCAGTACGGCACAGGGCACACTGCCGTGCAGCAGGATGGCCTTTCTTTCTCTTTATTTTATGGATTACAGTAGGTTTTAGCTTCTTCATTCTAAAAGGTGCACTGAGAACTTACCAAACTGAGAGACGGATGAATAAATTCCTATTAAACTAAGAACAGCAACTGCCCATCCCTCGTCCCCCTCTTCCCATGTAGCCAAATGGATGAGGAGAAATATATAGGATTGCATTACCTCTGTCATTTTTGGCTTCCTGGAGCTGGACGGGACAAGCCTGCCTGCTTCTGGACGTGGAGCAGTAGCCATGGTGTAGGTTTCCTTGCTCACCTTCTGCTTGGACCTCAGGAGGGCCAGGGCTGCTTTAGTGGATATACCTGGAAGGTTAGGATTATACAAGCTAATACACCAGCTCGCGTACACCGAAGACCGTCGATCGACTTGCTGGATATGATTTGGCTTTATGTAGTTTAAATAGCACCAACTGACATTAGTGGTTGTGTGGAGACTGGGGAACTGAAGTACCTTCTTCGTGTCTGTACCTTCTCGAGACTTCATTGCACTAGGAGTGACCTCAGACAGAGGCGTAGGGCTTGGAGGGGTTGGTGGAGACTGCTCCACCAGTTCTTTGGAGTCTTCTTTCTTCACGGGTTGTAAAGGTGCCTTGCTGAGGAACTGCTTGCCAGCTGGCTGCTTGTACTCTTCCAGTGCCTCAAAACTTGGAGAACCTGAATGAGACTCAGCTTGCTGCGAAGTACTTGGGATTTCCTTTGGCTCTGACTGCTCTAAGGACAAACTAGGTGGTGTTTCAACCTCGACCCTGCCTTGGCTTTCTGCAAGAAAGTGGGATTTATCCTGCTTTTTCCCTTCCTCTATTGCACTGGGTGGCTTCACCACTTCCAACTTCTCTTCTGATTCAGATACTTCCTCCTCTTTCACTCTCTTCTGCTGTTGTGTTTCCATCGTTAGCTCCAAACTACCAGCTGGAGAGAGCATCCTCTTACTCCCACCAACAGTTGAAGGGCCTCCTTCAAGGCCAAGGACGCTGTCAGATGGGGAGGTGAGCGGCATATAGCCCTTCCTCTCTGGTAAGGGTAAGGGCACTCTCAGATAGGGGCTCTGGAAGAGGCTTCTTTGATCCTCTGTGATCATCTGTGCCAGATCGAAACCCAGTCCGTGAACATCAGCACTACAGACCAGTGTACCCTTGGGTGGGCGATCGTCAAATTTGGGGAGAACGATAGAAGAGGAGCTGCCCTGGGACTGAGTGACCAGGATCTGGGAAAGCGTCGTGTACATGGCGCTCCCATAGGACGGCATGTTTGTCTGAATGCGGACGGGGACAACGAGCGACACCATCGGGTCTGACCGTGCAGGAACAAGCTGAGATGCAGATACAGACACTGAAGGACTTGTCGTGCGGGTTAGAGGGTGCAGCCTACTGTCCGAGTCATATTCTGTGCATGTGGAAAGACTGGAGGTTCCCACTGCCGGGAATAAACTGGATTTGATAGGCGCTAAATGTCCACCAGCTTCCTCTGGCAACTGGAGAGCAAACTGAGACTGCAGGGGCAGGAAAAAGGCTGAAGGGATCGGTGAGGAGACGGGGTAGTGCACCGGCAGGAATGAAGGAGGATGCCTGAATGACACCTCGGCAGGGTGAGACATTAGTGGAGGAGCGATGTGGAGAGGGCTGGGGTGGATGAGCGTCTGCGGGAGAGGAAGTGGTGAGGTCTGAAATATGGAGGGAGGAATCTGAGGCATGGTGAACTGGGCAGAGAGGATGTCAGACATCGTGTGTGCAGCAAAGAGCTCTGCTGATTGCCCTGGCTGCGGCAGGAGGTGCTGGTAGGGAAAAATGGAAACTTGTGGGGCCATAAAATGCTTCTCATGCAGCGTTAGCTGGGGTACGGGGTGGTGGAACACTTGCAGAGCTTCTGTGTACGGCTGAGTGTAGGCTGGCTGAGGGCTGTCTTTTGGTTGGCTCTTGTCACTTGGGTAAGTGCCATGAGAGGGCAAAGGGGGTGAAGAAGATGTTGGCTGATGGGGCAAACTTGTTGAAGGAGATTTACTGGAAGAAGGAATTGGATCTTCTGTCTCTGGGCGGCCCGTTGGGGCTGGGTCTGGATCATGCTCCGGGTGTCTTGTGAGGGATGCCTGCCTGACTAGAAAGCATTTCCTTCTCTCCTGTGGAGCTGAGGATGTTGAGGGGCTGGAGGTTGAGGCAGGAGTGGATGACAAATTTCCATAGTCAAATGATTTACTGCGGGTCTCTGACATCTGGGAAGGATGGGACACATTCGGTGTCTGCTCTGAAGCAGACCTGCGCATTTCCCTGGAATGATGGTGGCTTGGTACCATCAGCATGTGAGAGCCAACACCAGGAGGCTTCGGATGGGACTCAGAAGGCTGGCTGGTCGACTCTGACTTGCCATGTTCTTCACGATCAAACGAGACAGAGTGGCTGGAGCCATGGGATATGCTGCTTTCCTGGCTTGGGCTTCGAGTGAGAGAGACTGATTCAAAACTGGACTCTCCAGAGGACTGAGCCATCTCTGCCAGCCGCAGACGCTTCTTTTTTGGTGGCAGTTTTTCTGCTGGGAGCTGAGAAAGGGTCTGGCTCCTCTGCGGCCATTGAAATTCCTCTGTTTTCTCTGGCTCTTTTGGAGGAGGCTCTGGCTCTGTTTCTGGTCTGTCAGGCTCTTCAGTGACCAGAATCTCTGGGACCTGGATGTTGGGCTGGCGAACCAGCTTGGGCTGCAGGGAGTGAGGTGGCCGGCTGTGCTGGGGTGTGGGGTGAGATGAGTACTGTGACAAGGGTTTGTCTTCTTCCAAGCTGCTTGGCTGCTCAATAGAGTCCGACTTCTCAAAGGAGCTTGTGTGCTGGATGACAGAGATCTCCTTGGAGGTTGTTCTTCTCTCTTTGCCCTCTGCACTTGAAGTCGGTTTGGTATTCCTGGAATGAAAGCTGGCGCTGACATCAGAAGGTGCGGATTTACCCGGATCTGCTGGTGACTTAATGGATTCACGGGCTAGGTTTAAAGCAACATCAGAAGATGCTGGGTTTGCAAACTGGGTGGCTGGCCCAGTACTGGAGGAGGGAGTGTCAGACAACTCAAAAGCTGGAGGCTCCTCGTCATCACCAAGACTCTTTTCCTTTCGCCGTTTTCGCAGTGGGGTGAGCTCCAAAGTGCTGCCTAGCTTGTAATGCATCATCTGAGGCCATGGGTCAGGATCTGCAGCGCTTTTCTCAGTCTCTGCTGAGGTATGGGAGGTGGAAGAACGAGGCTTTGAGAGCTGCAGTTCCGAGCAGTAGTATTTCTTATGGGCTTCATAACTGTCCTTTTTCTTATACCGAGCACCACATATGTTACACTCATACATGAACCCTTTAACTTTGGGACCCTTCCGTGACTTTTTGGTAAGATCGCTTTCCTTGGTTTCAAGCTCCTCGGGAGGTTTGGAAACAGTTTCTTTGTTTGCAGAGCTAACCTCCTCCGAGATGTATTCGACTCCCAAAGGTAGCTCAATCGCTGGTTGTCGTTTTAGCATTCGAGGATGGGAAGAAAACGCTTGACTGCGGCTTAAGACTTCAGGCTCCATGATGTGATCATCAAATGAATAGCTACCTCGAAAGGTGTGTGGGGAGCTTATAGTGCAGGCAGCAGAAGGCATTGAGTGGCTTCTTAGGAGAGGCACTGTCTCTGTGGCACTGTGGGATTGCTGAAGTGACAACAATGATTGTTCAGGCTTAATTTTTTCACTGTGGGATGTCAACACTTTCGATGCATCCAACTGGCTACTGGAACCAGACTTGATATCAAACTGAAACGGTTCTCTATATACACCAGACTTTGGAGATTCAATGCTGCTACGTCTAGATAAAGAACTTCTTCTAGGCTTAACGCTATCTATTTCACTGGTATCTACAACAGCTTCATTAATTGTAATTAGCTTAGTGATGTGTTCAATAACCTGTGTTCTAGGCACAGATAATGGGACCATACTGGGTTTCTCTTCACTAGACAGGTGTGGAAACCCTTGGGTTGTGTTGGCAGATAATGCTGCAGTCCTTTGCCCAATTCTACCGCATTTCCCAAAAATAATTTCTGCATAAGATTTTGCATTAGTATTTGGTGGGCTGATCTGCTGCTCTGCACTTTCTGATCTGGAGAAGTAGCCGGATTCAGTGCTCCCTTTGCTCCCAGGGCTCAGGAAAGCCTGTTCATCTATGACCTTCTTCCTCTCACTCAAGCGGAGTGCGAGCTTCTGCTTTATCGTGTGGGTATCTTCAGATTTATGGCTCAGAGCATGGTCTGACGATGGCTCTGCAAACTGGGTGCTGTCCTCAAGAGACTGGGACATACTGGAATGAGACAATGAACAGCGGTCATGGCTGGAGCCTTGGCTCCCTCCACTCAGCAAACTACTGGATAGCAGGGTGTGCTTCTGCCTGGGTGAGAGTTCTACCGAATGGCCCGACATCGCCCCTGTTTCCTCTTCCGAATCTGTGCTTTCGCCTTCGGTTGGCTCTTCAAAGTCCTCCCCACCGATCCTTTCCATTTCCAAGCTTGATGGATACATCTCGGCTCCGATCCCTGAGGCCAGCCCGGCTTTTATTCGATGAGCATGAGATTTCCTATGTTTATACAAATTACTCTTCGTCTTAAAAGAAAAGCCACATGGAATGCAAGGGTATGGCCTCTCACCCGTGTGTGACCTGATATGTTTTTGGAGCACACTTGGCTTCGCGCAAGGCCGGCTGCAGTACTGGCAAATGTACTTGCCTGGCTTCTGAGGTTTCTTCTCCTTCTTGTGCACTTCCTCAGTTTGCTTTAAGGAAACCTGCGAAGGACGAGGGATATAGACCTTTTGAACGGACGGCATGTCCTCTCCAGGAATGATTGGTGAATGGGAAGGTAAAAGCTGGCTGTGGTGAGAGTGAAGCCCAGGTGATGAAAAGGAGCCAGAGGGACCTGGTCTTGCTGGATCAACTAGCTGCCATGTGGGACCTTCGAGGACGTGCTCTGGTTTCCCAGGAGACATAAATGCTGGTGACAGTGCGTGCTGCGGAAGCTGTGAAACGTGGGAAGGATGTTCAAAAGAGGAAGGCTTAGGTTGTTTCTGATGTCCGGTCTTTTCCTGGGGCTCCTCTCTTGGAATCGGCAAAGAACCAGAAAAGTGCTGCTGCGATATGATATCTCGGAGAGGGGTTCCTTGCGAAGAAGCAGAGCTGCCCTGGTACGTAGCTGCAGATGAAATACTGGCTTGGAAAGCCTCTCCTTTGGGAAGCCTCTTTCTTGGACTTTCCTCAGCCTTTTTTGTGCTCTTCTGGCTTTGTTCAGGATCCATGACCTTAAAAGGGTCTTTGAATGCTATTTTGGGAAGGTTTTGGCAGCCTTCATTTACGAATAATAAAGGTCTCTTCTGTAGGTTCCCTGTTTCGCCTGCATTTGCTACGAAGCTGGAGCCGCCAGGAGATGGTTGTTGATTTAAGATTTGACTAAAGTGTCACTAGTTGCTATTCGATTAAAAAAAAAAATGTTTCAGGGTCAATAAAGTTCACATTGGTAACACATGACAAACTACTTCAAAGAGAGAAAACTTTCCAAAACTTTTAGTCCAAATATTTTCCTTGTGAACTTGGTTAAGGCTTTAAACCTTGCCATTTTATTTCAGTTGACAGTGGCAAGCCTTCAAAGTCAAGATGCAACCCACAATGTGTCTCTTGTTTGTTATGCAAACCTTTGAAAACTTGAGACGTTGGTGCTCATCTCATAATGATCTTTTTTTTCTGCGCAAGGAAAATAACACTGAGCGGTGTATGTCCCCCTGTGTCTTCCTTCTGTTCCACTTTGGAGTTCAAAAGCCTTGGAAAAGTATTCCCCACATTGCTGCAATTACATCCGAAAGAAAACAAACAGGAAAAAAATCATTTTAGCATTTGTATTTAAGCCATTAAATGCTGCTACTTCTACAGGGGATAAAAATCAACACTTTGCACAAAATTCAGAATCATGGAATCACAGAATGTATTGGGTTGGAAGGGCACTGCAAAAGTCATCCAGTCCAGCCCCCCTGCAGTGAGCAGAAACATCCTCAACTAGATTAGGTTGCCCAGAGCTTGTCCAGCCTCACTTTGAAGATCTCCAGGGATGTGGCCTCAACTCCCGCCCTGGGCAACCTGTTCCAGTGTTCAACCCCCGCTCCTGCTAAAGAACTTCCTCCTAACATCCCATTTCAATCTACCCTTCTCTAATGTGAAGTCATTGTTGCTCATCCTATCACTCCAGGCCTTTGTAAAAAGTCCCCCTCCAGCTTTCTTGTAGCTTCCATCAGATACTGGAAGGCTGCTACCAGGACCCCCTGAAGCGTTCCCTTCTCCAAGCTGAACAACCACCGCTCCCTCAGCCTGTCCCCAGCGCAGAGGTCTTCCAGGCCACTTCTATGGCCTCATCTGGACCCTCTCCATCAGGCCCATGTTCTTCCTGTGCTGAGAGCTCCAGAGTTGGATGCAGGACTCCAGGTGAGGTCTCACCAGGGCAGAGTAGAACTGACTGTGTGTCTACCACCTGTGAGATGTTACTTCTAACAGCAATTCAAACATAAATCATAGAATCATACAATCATTAGGGACTGGAAGGGACCTCGAAAGATCATCTAGTCCAATCCCCCTGCCAGAGCAGGATAACCTAGACCAAGTTGCACACGAACATGTCCAAGTGGTACTGAGTCAAATCTCAGGGGCTCCTGCTCAGGTTAACGCACACATAACTCGGCTCTGCAGCAGTAACCAACAGCAGTAACTCAAAACACGGGCAGGTTTGAAAAATGTATTAAAATGGTTTCAAACTCGAATTCCTTCTAATCGCCTGCAAACTCTTATGGTTTTACAGTTTTTTATACTTCCCCTTCCGAACAGACTACAAAGTCAAGCCAGCTACATAGAACAGACAAACAAAAAAGCAAATCCTCTTTTGCCTAAAATCCAGTCTTGAGCTTGCAATCATTTTCCGTGTCCTCTACAACAGGGCAGGTAAAGACAGATCACACAGGCTCTCCTGTACTGAAATGGTGCCTCTTGCATCTCCTGCCTTCTGATACCAAACAGTGGGGCAACCCCAACATCTGCAGCTCATGTGGATTTCATATGGGTGGGCTGCAGAAATGAGCTGTGAGGGGAACCCTCCCACAGCAAATTTCACTGGAGGGCTCTGCTAAACCTTGCCAGCTATTAATGAGACATTCGGGGTGGGCGAAAGACTGTGATTCTACAGAAATGAGATGGCATCGCCAGGAGATGGAACAGGAGATGGGTGGGATACACCTAAAGAAAATAGGAACAGGGCTATTTAAGTGAAGCAAATCAACCCGTGTAATCAGCAATGAGAAAAGAACAATCTTCCTTCTTCATGAGGCCACAGGGTGCAGTGCCTTGCTCTGATCGCAGTGCGCTGGTTTAATTACGGGAAATGGCTCACAGCCCTGCTGCTGTCATCCTGCCCCATGCAGGGGGAGGGGGTGTGGATGGGGCTGAAGTGTTAACCCAGCATGAGGGACTAAGATTTGATCTGCACGATGGCTCAACCTAATAACAGACTGGCTCAGGGTGGAACGGACCAGAGAGATCATCTCCTCCAACCCCCTGACAGCAACACCTCTCAACCAGACTTGGTTGCTCAAGGCCTCATCCAACCTGGCCTTGAACACCTCCAGGGAGCCACAGCCTCTCCGGCAATCAATTCCAGAGTCTCTCCACCTTTACACCAAAGAACTTCTTCCTAAGATCTAGTGTGAACCTCCTCTCCTTCAGTTTCAAACCACTTTCCCTTGTCCTGTTGCTGGATCCCCTGGATCCTCAACTGTCCTGACAGCATAGGACACACTCAGAACCAAAGATAACTGCTGAGCTGATTTATTGTGCTGATTTCTGCTCATAACACTCTGCTTTGCCCCACTCATGACACACAGAGTGTAGTAACTTGGTAGAAGCGGATTTAAGCAGAGACCTTTCCAGCAAGCGCAAAGTGAATGCTGCCTCCCACAAGCTCAAGCAGTTCACACCCAACTGCCAACTCCGGAGTGCCGGAAAAATGTGTAAATATTCTGTTTTTTCCTATAGGCTCCATACCCAGCCCTCAGTGTATAACAACCAGAGTTGTGAAAAAGCTTCCTGAGATGGTTCAGTATCATCCCAAATGTTCAGGCCATGCTCAGCCTCCTCTGAAGAACACATGGGCCCCATCTGATTTTCTCAGGAGCTCCGAAAAGTCACCAAAGTCAACACTGAAGGAATAGGTTCATGAAGAAGCCCACCTGCTGCGTGCAGGAGCACGGTCGCTCGGGGGGCAAGGCAGCCTACTTCCCACATATGTTTTCCATTACTGGAAACGGTCTCTGGAATGGCTGAAGCTAATTCCTACTACCTGGATGCAGTTAACTCCAGGTTGTTCCTTTCCTTGGAAAATTCACTTCAAATAAAGTAGCAGAACAGCCAATGAAAAGTGGCAGGAGGGTCTGTCCCCTACAAACTCAGTGGTGGTGTAGAGGCAGGCAATGAGAGCTTCCAAAAAGCTGGGTCAGATACCAAACGCTGCTCTGCCCCACTCAGATACAACCTGGAGGAGCTATTCTGTATCACATCAGATGAGAGACCTTGTTCCTGCTGCTGATGGTAGAGGAAGGAGGCTAGTGGGGGTCAGTCCTTGACTTTGCTCCTCCCCACAAATAGCTTTTCACTGGCTCTTTTGGGAAATCCCATGGGACTCAGGCGGGTGAGGAAACCTCTCTTCTTTTTTTTTCTATCTCATCTTCCTTCCAGTTTCTATTCTCTTTTACTCCGATCCAAATCTATCTTCAGCCTTCAGCCTCTTTAATATTCATTGAGCTTTCCCAATCCTCCCTTTTTTCTCAGAAAACACGCATCTTTCGCTTTTGCTTTCATCCCCTCCTCCTCATGGCCTCAGTAGCTTCTTCCCTCCATGACGTGTTGTGTCTCTACTATTCCTGCTCATCGTTTCGTGTAGCATGTGCTCGGCACGGTGCTCGGCGCAGAGCAGCAGCCGAGGCAGGACCTGGCACTGGTACGACAGCAGCAAATCTTTAGGCAAAGCATCACGTGGATTTCACAGCACATGGTTTCCAGCTGCTAACGCTGCATGTCTGTGGCCAAATCCCAAGTGCAGGCACTAAACCCAGGGATTCCAGCTATTATTTCTATTCAGACGTAAGTTCTTAGGGTTTTACTTCAAATGCATCAGAGCGAGCAGGAACAGCAGCGCCTGCTTCGGTTGCAACGGTGGAGACAAAAGCTGCCAAGCCCTGAAGGAAAGCAGTGACTAAATCCCTTCTGATTTTAATGGGACCAGAATTTTACCCTGAAGCCTGAGATAAATCGCTCAGCAATGCCCCTGCTGAAAGTCACAGCTGTTGGAATTTTGAATTTCCTTATTAGAGCTGGAGCAAATTCCTGCCGAGAGGCCCAGGCAGTCTCTCCCAGTCCGAAACCTCACCTGAGACCTCTGAGGGCATGAGGAAGAGCTGCCCAGAGTCAAGACTGAAGTTGGTTGCTCTGTGCCTGGGACTATTGCCATGTGTATGCTGTCAAGCACCCAAACAAGCTCTTGATTGGTAGATTTGGGACTGAGTTTCCCCACCAGTGAGAAGAGAAATACTACAGGCTGCACCTGAGCTCCAGGTGGGACCATCACTGAAAAGAAATCTGAAAGCATCAGACCTTTATCTACATTGTGGTTGGCCTCCAGAATCCATTCGTGGAGGCTTTCCATCACTTGCCTTTGGTTTCCAGGACACTGAAACATCCCCTTACAGTAGATCGTTAAAACCCTTTTGGTGGCAAAAATCTGCTGCCTGCAGTTCTTGGGCAGATGGAAGGGTTTTCTCTGCTGCTTGGTCCTGTCCCAGCCAGCTTGAGATCCAGTGTGATTAGTGGGAAGCAATCACAGCTCTGCCTTTCCTACGTTATTCCCACAGACCAGCATTTTCCCCTACACCCCAAAATTCAGCCTGTTTCAAGGCTTAGGTAAGGATGTTTATGGTGCCACTAGAAAATCTGCCTGGCTTATTCCTCATCTGAACTTGTAAGCTGTTTGGCCAAATTTAACCAACTTAAACCAACAACCAACATGTCTGACATGTTAAATCTATTCTTTAACCCTCAAAGTTTTGTGAAAATCAGTGAAGTAGGCAATGCACAAGTTCCTATTTCTGCTCTGCTGAGGGAACAGGTCCAGCTAATTTCTCACTGGCACCCACTAAAACCCCAGTCTACAGAAAAGCCACCTTCAGTCTCTCCCCCTTTTCCATCTACAGCTGAATCAATCTGGAGAAACATCTATGGGAAAGCAGATCCCATGTTCTTATGTTTCATTCTTCATTGTAGCTCATGATGTTCTTCAGTTCTTACAAAACCCTGCAAGTCCACGTTACATAAAAGCAGACAAAGGTGTTGGGCAAAGTGCAGGGCAGCAGCACATTTGGCTGCCTGAGGGTTATGGTCATTGAAACCAGACCCCAGCTGCAGCTTGGAGCAAAAGGGCTGATGCCACCTTAGACATTCAGTGTGACTGATGGCTGAGAAGGGTTTACAGTGCAGCAGATCACAGAATTACAGAATCACTCTGGTTGGAAAAGACCCTTGGGATCACCAAGTCCAATCATCAACCCTACTCTACCAAGTTCAGAAGTCTTACACCAGATCCCTCAACACCACCACATCTATACAATACTTGAACACCTCCAGGAATGATGACTCAACCTCTGCCCTAGGCAGCCTGTTCCAGTGTCTGACCACTCTTTCTGTCAAAAACCGTTTCCTAATGTCAAGTCTAACCCTCCCCTATTGTAGTTTGAAGCCATTCCCTCTTGTTCTATCATTAATTGCTTGTGAGAAGAGACCAGCACCAACCTCTCCACAATGCTCTTTCAAGTAGTTGTAGAGAGTGATGAGGTCTCCTCTCAGTATCCTCTTCCTTAAACTAAACAGCCCTAACTCTCTCAATCTCTTCTCGTAAGATTTATTCTCCAGGTCCTTCACCAGCTTCGTTGCCCTTCTCTGCACTCACTCCAGCACCTCGACATCTTCCTTGTGCTGAGGTGCCCAAAACTGGACACAGTACTCAAGATGTGGCCTCACCAGTGATGAGCACAGGAGGATGATCACCTCCCTGCTCCTGCTGATCACACTATTTCTAATCCAGGCCAGGATACCATTGGCTCTCTTGGTCACCTGGGCACCCTGCTGGCTCAGATTCAATTGCTTGTCAACTAGAACCCTGAGATCCTTTTCTACTAGATGGCTCTCCAGCCACGCTTCTCCAAGTCTGTAGCACTGCAGGGGGTTGTGACTGTCACTGCTTCCTGCGACTAGTCTCAGTGACATAAAACACCACAGCAGCACTGGGGGGGACTCAACAGGTAAAAGCTTCTCAAATATACCGAGGAAAAGGTGAAATCAATCAGACAAACAGAAAAGCGGGTTCTGTTCCCAGGCTGAGCCCACTGCAAAGGGCAGTGCTCCCAGGCAGGGTAGTGACCAAAGGAAAAACAGGTATTACTTACAGTGGACTCGGTAGTCTGTAACTTTGACGCTGTTGCTCTTTTCTTTGCCCAGGATTTGATTCAGTCTGCAAGAGAAAGAGCACGTTGGAGTCACAGTGCAGGTTTCTTAAACTGCCATCTCAGCAATGAGCCCCCAGGTGCCCTGATGGGGAGGATTGCCTGGTAAGCGAACAGTACACAAACTCTGTCCCAACAGCTGGAGAAGCCCTTGGTGACTGCACTCACCTCCCTCAGCAGGGCTGCCCTGGTGCTGACGTGCCTGCATGGAGAAAACCAGTCATCACAGGGCAATGATCTGAGGAAGGGGCTGCAAGGGAAACCACAGCCTCGCTGAGGTACAGATCAGCATGCAGGTGCTGCAGCCCTTCTTCCAAAGCTGGTGTTCAGTTCTGGGTTTTATATTTAAAATTGTTTGGGTTGAAAGAGACCTCAGAGATCATCAGGTCCCAACCTCCTGCTATGGGCAGTGACACCTCTCACCAGACCAAGTTGCCCAGAGTCCCATCCAATCTGGCCTTGGACACTGCCAGGGATGGAGCAGCCACAACCTCCCTGGGCAACCTGTTCCAGGGCCTCAGACCCTCACAGGGATTTCTGCCTCAGATCTCACCTAACTAACATTTTAGACCACCTTCAGCTGTAAGTTAACCATGTGCGCCCTCCATACTCAGCTTCCACAAAGCTCCTAACACACCGGGATTGATGTGGACATGGGTTGGGTTTAGATAAATGAAAGCATCACTCCACACACTCCACACAAGATCTACTTTAAAACTCAAACCCCAAGTAAGTACTCAATATACTTAAATGCAAAGAAAAAGCTGTTTCCTTCACAGACAACAAGCACTGCAATTCCCAGGAGAGCGTGCAGGTCCTCCAAGGTGATGTTCCTCTCACAAACCCTGTGCTCAGTGGCACCAGCACAACCTGCTCAGCAGCAGAGGGACTTGAACCTGCCCTAAAGCTCAGCTCAGAGAGTAACACTATCAGGGCTAAACAGTTCTCTCTGCCTTTCCTATGTGGTCACAGGGTTCCTAATCCCCTACGGATCAAAGGGTGGCAGCTCATACTGCTGGTTAAATTCTGGCTGCACAGAAGTCCTGGTTTGCATTAGTTGGAGGTCTCTCTGACTTCGTGATGAATTTATCAAAGTTTCGAGGAGCTTTGTGTTCAGAGACAGTAAATTCCTTCTACAACTGGCTGCTGCAAGACAATCATGGACTTCATGGCTCACAGTCTCAAATATTCCCGAAGATTTGGGTTCACTCTTGGCACTTTCCTCAACCTGCCTTAAGCCCATTTGCTGGCCACCTGCCTTTCCATCGCATCATGTCTGACTCTAGACTACACCTTCCTTATCACTCCAACCTCCTGCTACCACAGACCTGGTGACGCTGGTCCCATTGTTTTCCTCTCCCTGAAAACACGGTGCTGCTAGCCCCTGTGCCACCTACTTGTGCCAACACCAGCTGTGTAAAGAGCAAGTGGCAGTGGGAAGCCACCTCAGCAGCCCCCTTCTCCAGACCATATGTGAGGCCACATGTCCCTCTGCACAACCACCAGTTCTGTCCTGGCAGACAGGGACATACAGGACATATCTAAAAGAGAATGAGACTGGAAACTAAAGACTCTCTCATGAGTTGCTCCACTCACCTGAGGAGTGTGATCAACCACAGCCATGAGAAAAAGGCCATTTTTAACTCACTCATTCCAGTTTTGCCAGCCAGACTCCCAGAAGCTGTCAGTTCAGGGAGAACAAGGCAGTGGGCAGCAGCACTGCGGTGCCTGAGCATAGCCCCGTCCCTTCCTAGATGGTCAAGCTCAATGCAGAAACCAGTTTGGCCAAATGTTGTAAACTCCATGAGAACCTTGTAGGCACCACGAGGAGCATTCACTGGGGTGGAGGCTGAAATGCCAACCCCCTGTGGCCATGTTTCGAGCAACAGCTCAAACCACTGAACTCTAGTACCTGAGCTCAACTGGTGCCTCCATGCTGTTATGAACATAGCACCCATAAGAGGTGTCCCTTTTGCAGATACGAATCATGTGGTGATGACTTGACTCTCCTGACCCTTAGGAAACTGGATTCCACATCCTATATCCCAAGTTACTTCCCCAGTGGGTAAGGAATGGAGAAGGTTGAGAGGTCAAGGCTGCAGGATGAGCGGGCTGCCCAGCACTGTCAGTGGGGATGGAGCATACAGTTACAAGGGTACGGGGATTCCTGTCCTGGGGAAACCCCTCCCATGGAACAAGCAGCACCACAGGGGCTGGATCTGCTCCAGAAGGAAGCCACTGCCTCAGTGCTTCTGAACTTGGCTCACTGACCCACTCGGTGCTTTCAAATCCTGCCTGACGGATGGGGCACCAGGGCAGTTGCATACAGTGAGTTTGATCCTTTCTCAGTGGCAGCTGACTGTTGGAAAATCAATTACTATTTATTTTTATTATATTTTTTTTAAGAACTAGCAGATTTTTGTTTCAAAGCTGCAAACTCAGGCACCTACCAACACCACTCACAGGTTTGATTCTTAAACCAATCTCACACAAGCCACATCTGCCATGGTGCTGTGGAGCTGCTTGTGTGGGAGAAGGAAAATCCAGTACAAAACTCAAGCTATTGGGGCTCAATTCCCCCTCTGGTGACACGTTTCCTATGTGAAACTGGGCGAGTCATATCACTGCCAGTCCGTGTCAGACCTTGTGTCTAAAACAAGGATAGTTCCCTATTTCACAGATGTGTTGTGAGTCATCCCTTAGAGTCTGAGAGGCCCTCGGATTCTACGGGAAGGGTGAGACACACAGAGATAAACAGAGATCCATGTAACTTGAAACAGATGGGATGACATCCAGGAGAACTTCCCTACTCACTGAAACTCCAGGATCAAATGCTGTGTCCATTAACTTTTATTTAAACCACACATGGTTCCAGCAGCTTCCCCTCTCACCATTCCAGGGCACCACAAGCAAAGCAGATGAACAAAAGCATGGCTAGCCCCTTCTCTGAGGGAGCTAGGGCTGGACATGTTGACTCTAAGAGCCAAGTCCCAGAGAGTGCGAGTTCAACCCCTGGTAAACATGGTGAAGACTATCAACTAAAGCAAAGGTCTGAGCCCCAGCGTGTTGCCAGCAAGGGATGTGCAAAGGGTAAGTCTATTTTAACAGCTTAAACAAGTTTCTCCAGAGGATCATTTGATTATTGCAAAATCTGAGTATTTTAGAGCTCAATATTCCCAGTGCCACTGGGATAAGAGGTTAAAATAAAAGCAACAAGCCCTGTGCAGCCCAATGAGCATTCCCAACAGGTATGAAGCAAGGATGTCCATAAGCGTCCCCATCAGTACACTGGGGATGGAGCAGGGATGCTCTTAAGCATCACCACCAGTACACAAGGGATGGAGCAGGAATGTCCACACCAAGATAGCAGGTGAGAGCTCCCTTCCTCCTGGTCACAGGAGTCATTAGAAAACTCATTTTGAACTATGGCTACATAACAATTCCCTCAAAATTCATCTGAATTGAATGCCCCAGCCCTGCCAAACCAGAGAGGGAAGTCAGCTACTGGTGAGATGGAGATTTCTTCCAAAGTTAACCTGTCTCTCTCATACCTAACACCGTCACTGCCTCTCCCTCATACAGGTTCCCTCTGCTGGGACTTAAGGTTACACTGGGATATTGAGAAACCCTCCAAAAACTTTCTACATTGTTTTCAAGTCACAGAAGTGGAAAAAAAGAAAAAAAGGAAAGGAGAAAGGAGAACTCCAGTTCAGATGGAGTTTATGATCTCTGCTCAATCTCATAATTGCAGGGCGAATTAGTGGGGAAGGAGGGTTGAGTCCACAGGCACTGGTCACACAGTCAGTGAGTTTGTAGAGATCAGCTGAAAATGGTTTCCCTTGACCCTCCCTGACTTACTGATGAACCTCTCCCCAAAGACTGCCACACGCAGCCATGTCTGGGCACTGTCCACACACTCTGCCCACCTCTCCTTCTGCCTCCTGCAAAACCATCTGGCATCGGACAGTGGAGATAAAACACAAGATCCAGGAAATACAGGGAGTATCCCAAATAATTTTGCTGTATGAGAAGCAGGATCTTCAGGCTGAAGCACCAGCGAGCTCACACAAAGCCTACAGACACTGAGATGGAGCAGGATCCTTCCATGGCCCTGGCTCTCAGAAGTCAATCCTGCCTCCTTTCGTTTACTGGCACAAGCAGCCCCAGTTGCTCTGCACTTGAAGGGTGGAGGTTGTATCTGCAGCTACTCACTACCCAGCAGCTCCTGCCCTGAGGAACTGAATTGTGTCACTGTCTGGTGACCTCAAGAGTTGGGACAGAGCAGAAAGAAGTGAACCGAGGGAAGCTGAACAAAGACAGATGAACCACAGTGGAGGTCAGGCTGCCAAAATGCTCAGAAACAGCTTAAGAGGGCAACCCCCGGACATCACAGTGCTGTCTCACTCCATGGGTCTCCAGCCTAAAAAACCAGTCAGCAGGTGCTGGGAAGAGGAGCAGGGATCCAGCAAGGCCCATTACACCCTTGCTGCCAGGTTGGTCCACAGACCTGCAGCAAGTCAGACAGAGCAGAGGTGACGGAGTTGCTGTTTTGCATAAGTAGGAGTCACTGCAGGGCTCACTGCAAACATCTCACCAAACCTCGTGCAAACACACACCAGACTCTGAACCCACTGCACTGTGAGTAGAGTGCACCAGTGGTATCTGAGACCCAAAATTAATATCCCAGTAACATGGCAGAGATTTCAGCACTCAGACGGACCCCAGATCATCGACTAAAATAGAAACAAGTTTGTCCCAGCACTTCTCTCATTTCACCTCACTCTGCAGAGATACCTAGTGAGTGCCAGGCCCTGCTCACACATCTGGACTGGGCTGTCCATAAGGGACAGTATAGAATGTCTTCCCTCACTGCCCTCAGGAGAACAGTTAATGGAGGAAGGGGTTACCCAGCAGGCACCTAAATTAGACGATCAGTTAATCACTATGCAAAGGAGCCCTGAATGCCAGAAAAGAGGCAGCAGCAGCAGCATTGAGGAAGAGGTGACTGCGCAATAAAGACATCAATTCCCATTCCTTGTGGAGTATTCCCCAGTGTTTCACACACACAGACTCTGCCACCTGTGATTCAGACCCCACAGCAGACTAGGTAACTCCTGTATGGTTTCACTTCATAAGGACACAGTGAAAGCTCCACAAAAAGGGTGCAGCTAGGATCTTCTGAGACTAGAGTGAGTAGTAACTGGTTCAGCCTTTGACACCTCTCCACAGCAGGGATAATGCCAGGCACAAGCCTGCACAGCCCAGCGTCTTGCATGATGCTCATTCACTGAATTAATACAATTTTCTTTCCAGTTTACTTTGCATTCCATGGGCCCCCTGAGAGCAGCATTTCCCTCAGGCTTCACTAAAGAAAAAAAAAGAAAAGAAAAAAAAGGAAAAGAAAAAAAGAAAAGGAAAAAACCTCAAAAAACCAAATCCAAACGCCAAGCATCAGGGGCTTGTTTGGTGATTGATTCCACCTCTGGTTTTCCAGCAGTCGGTCACTGCAGCAGCAGAGGCCATTTCATAGGAGGAAAAATGAGGAGCTGTGGTGCATTTCATAAATACAAGAAGAAAGGGCTGCTTGTGGCTGATTGCAGAAGTGACCCCAAAAGAAGGACTGATGGAGCCTTCAGCCTTGACCAGTTGTGAGCATGGGCTGAGCATCATCCTAATCCATGGAGAGCTCAACCTTCATGGTTGGGAGGAGTTGTCCTTAAGGATGTACTTGCAGGACCCAGACAGGGCAGTGACAGTGCCTGCAGGGCACAGCAGGTTTGCAGGACTGAACAAAACCAAATGAGGAATTTGAAGGCAATGAAAACACTAAAAAGAGACTTTTAACATGCAAATTCCATCTCTGCTCCTTGATAACTCCTGGAGCTATTGCAAACCTGCTTTTTGTCTCATTAACAATAAAGCTGAAGCAATTAAGCAAAACGCAATAAAACTTAAGCAAAATAAAATTAAACCAGACTTCCAAGATTATGGTATAACCTCTCTGAAATGACAAAGTGATCTTCAAGCTGACATCATAAAAAGGCCCAAATTTGTTTCAAAGAAAGAAGTGAGGTGAAGAAATGCTAGAGAAAATGTCTCTGTACAAGCGACACCTCACTGGGAGTTCTCAGCCATCCCCATACAGAGTTAAAGTCCAAGCCCATGGAAAGGCTCCCTCTCTGAGTTGAGGTAATGGTTAGACTTGATGCTCAAAAGAAGTACGGACAGCAGGTTGAGGGAGATGATCCTCCCCCTCTACTCCACTCTTATGAGACCCCATCTGGAGTACTGGATACAATTCTGGAGCCCCCAGCACAAGAAGGACATAGACCTGATGGAGCAGATCCAGAGGAGGCCACAAAGATGATCAGAGGGCTGGAGCCCCTCTGCTATGGGGATAGACTGAGGGAGATGAGGTTGTTCAGCCTGGAGAAGAGAAGGCTCCAGATCTTATAGCAGCTTCCAGTACCTGAAGGGACTCCAGGAAAGCTGGAGAAGGACTTTTTCCAAGAGTTAGTAGTGATAGGATGAGGGGAAATGGCTTTAAGCTGGAAGAGGAGAAAATGAGATTAGATATTAGGAGGTTGCCCAGGGAGGTTGTGGCTGCTCCGTCCCTGGAAGTGTTCAAGGCCAGGTTGGATGGGGCTCTGGGCAACCTGG
>JAOXOE010000853.1:1339239-1378714 GCA_028565055.1 Phoeniculus purpureus | reverse complement strand
GAAGTGTTCAAGGCCAGGTTGGATGGGGCTCTGGGCAACCTGGTCTGGTGAGAGGTGTTGCTGCCCATGGCAGGGGGGTTGCAACTAGATGATCCTCAAGGTCCCTTCCAACACAAACCATTCTGTGATGATGTTAATGATGATGATCTTGAAGGTCTTTTCCAACCTAAATAATTCTATAGTAACAAAATGGGACAGTGGAGCAGACCCTGTGGAATGTTTTTACACCTTGGTTTCACCTACAAACACACCAAACCCTGGAACAACGACCGGTGCTCAATCAACTCACAGGATCAGAGAATCATAGAACCGTAAAGGTTGGAAGAGACCTCCAAAATCATCAAGTCCAACTGTCAACCCACCACCACAACCACCACGGCCACTAAACCATGTCCCCAAGTGCCAGGTCTACATGTTTCTTGAATACTCATTGCTTTAATCGACAAAACAGAGGATGGCTACAGTTTCACTGGTTTTGGTTTGCTCCCCTTTCCATGTCAGCACATCCTGACACCCAGCCTCATGCCCTGTTCTCCAGTTACTTAACTTTTTTCCCCCCAATGAATTCATTCACACAAGATTACAGAGGAGTTTCAGTTTTATACCCTTCAGACACACACTGGGTCTGAAAATCTGGGTCTCCTTTAAACAACATATTCAGGAGAGATGGTAGAACTGGGCTACAAGCAGTGCCTTGTGCATTCACTATCCACTAACCCGCCACCTCCACCCACCCTCACCTTAACCCAATTCCAAGTCCCTGCGGACAGACAGGCATTGGGGTTCTGCAGTCCGTTGCTGTCAGCAGATGGAGATGCTCTGACAGGGTTGACACATGGGAAACAAAACAGAAACCAGCCGAGCTGGAAGCAGCAGCAGCTGCACCAAAGGCTGTGCTGTTGGCAGCTGCAGCATCCCACATCCTGTCTGGATGGCACAGAGGGGACCTCTGCCATCAGTCACCCACTGAGGGATGGCAGGTTCATGTCTGTAAGACACTCCTGAGAGCCCAACCCCACTGCCTGCACTTTGCATTGGCTGGCCAATACACTGTGACTCTCTTCTTTCCTTTGAATGTTCTCTGGTTTACACTTCAGAAGAACAAATAAAAATCATTAAATATCTACAGGGTTTTGTCATTTCCTTCTCTGAGAAAACAAATAAATTTACAGGGCTTTAGCAAACTCCCAGGATGTGCCAAGAGCTGCAGCCTTCCAGAGTGATGATGCCAGCCACTGGTAAAGGTGAGAGGTGCTGGAAAGGCAGCCAGGAAAATACGGAATATCACACTTGACATGGAACAATGCTGAAATAAGCCAAAAGCACTCAACCCACAAACTCCCAAGCTCCTTGCAGAGGCGACCAACTGGCCTGTTCACCACAGCGTTCCCCCACGGCTTCAGTAGAACCAACATGTGCTCAGCAGAAAGTTTCCACAGAAAACATGAAAAGCTCTGCCCTCTCAGCTTGCTTGTTTTTTAACTCCCTTCTCAAGCAAAGAGAGAGATCAAGGCTGATAAAGTGCCCCTGCCACGGAGCCTCCTTTTGAAAACTCTGGCTTTAGAAAACACAGTGCTGATAGAGGACCAAAGCTGAGGAGCTCATTGCTGACTCAACCCCACAGCCCTGCCTTGCTAAGCCTCCAGCCCAGGAAGCTGCAAGCAAGGAGGCAGGAGAAAAGCACAAAGGGAGCACAAAGAAGTCACTTTGGTCTGAAAAAACACAATATGAAGGCTTGTAAGAAAGATGGGGGCAGACTTCTTAGCAAGGGCTGTTGCAACAGGACAAAGGGTGATGGGTTAAAGTAAAAGAGGGAAGATTTAGACAGGATATAAGGAAGACTTTTTTTTTTTTTTTACAGTGAGAGTAGTGAGACCCTGGCCCAGGTTGTCCAGAGAGGTGGGAGAAGCCCTGGAACCATCCCAGGTCAGGTTGGACCTTGGGACTCTGAGCAACCTCTGGTTGGGGATGCCACTGCTCGCTGCAGGGAGTGGGATTGGATGACTTTAAGGGTCCCTTCCAACCCAATACTTCTAATGACTCTATGATTATATACAGGGGTGAATATATCTGTCCTTAACTCTAGCCCACTCCCCTCACAAAAGCCTGAACACCAAAACCACTATAAGATACAGGCAGTGCCCAGCCACACTGCACCCACACAACGTCCCTGGAGATGGCAGTGAGTAGGTTCCCATCTGCCCCATCTCAGTGAATGGTGTTTGCTGCCATCTCCAGCACAAGGACTGAGCTGGAACCCAGTGGGCATGAGCCAGGCAGAGCCAAAGGACCAGAGGTTTGCATTGCACAGTCTTGCTGTCTATTGCTGTCATAACCCTGGTAGGAGCTATGCCTGAGCAGACCCCATGCTTACACCCCCTGGCCCAAACTTGTGCTACTCAGGGCGAGCTACTGAGTAACTGCAGTTTGCTTGGAGGCTCAGAGCCAGAATAAAGCAGTTTTCTTCTCCACACAGCAGAAATGGATCTCATTTTTTGCCTCACAGACCGCAGCATGCGGGGTAGGTTATGCCTGCTGCCACAGAAGGTCTGGTCATGCCCTCACCAGATCTCACTGGCTAAATCAGGATCTGGAAGACGTCAGAATTTTGCTGGGAGGTCTGCAGGGAAATCCAAGCAGAGATGCAGAGGGCAGCTGCCTTACCCACAAGGAACAGTTTCACCAGTGCCCCAGGCTGGAGGGTGATGGAATTTTGTCACTGAAATCCGAGGACCCATCATTACTGATCCCAGAAACCCCTGTGGGCAACCGCAGCCTGAAATTCCCACACTGTTGGACACGAGATTTTTCTCTCCTTGCTGCCCCTGGTACCATACAAAGATGCTTCATGCTGTTCCCCTGCTGCCCTCTCCCCATGCGCAGTATCCCAGCATGGGAAGCGATGCACTGAGTTAATCAAGATCCTGAGTATTCTGACACCCAGTGAGGACAGAAGATGCTACAGAAATACAAATGCATTATGAATTCTCTGAATTAAGATGATGCAAAAGTAGGATGCAGATGGAGGAATTACTGTCCACAGCCCCTGATACGAAAAGAAGAACAAATAAATAGCATTGCCCTCAGTCATTGTTACTTTTTAAGTTGGAAAAAGGCAGACTTAGGTCAGACATGAGGAAAAAGTTCTGGAATTTGAGGGTGGTGGATCCCTGGAACAGGCTGCCCAGAGAGGTGTTGGAGGCCCCATCCCTGGAGCCATTCAAGGCTGACCTTGAATGGGGTCTTGAAGGGGGTCTGGGGAATCTGGGCTGCTTAGAGATGGCTCTGTTTGCTGTAGGGGGTTTGGACTGAATGCTCTTTGGAGGTCCCTTCCAACCCAACCCATTCTATGGCTCTATGACTTTCTGGACACATGAGTACCCAACGCTGTGCTATGCCATCTTATTTAACCAAACACAAAGATTTGATGCTGAAAGATTTCTGTTTAAGTGACAGTGAAAATAACCCCTGGAATCTCAGTGGAAATAGTTGAACAAGGAAGCTTCCCCCACTAATTCAGGACCAAAGACAAAGGGAGGTTTCCTATCTGCAGTGAAAAGAAAGAGGAGAAAATGGTCCTTTTATTCTCTGCTGCCAAAACCAGAGTCTCTGCTCCTATCACCAAGCTGGCAACCTCCCTATTACAGAAACAGTCTTGACTGGTTGGTAGCACTCCTGATGTTCTTTTATGGTTGGTCACATAAGGGAAACAGTGAAAAAAAAAAAAAATCCATATTACACACAGTGAGCCTGTCCCCGAGGCCACCCTCGTGTCACAAACTTCCTCGATAAAGCCTGTGCTGTCTGCGTTACGTGGCAGGGGAATTGCTAGAAGAGTCAGTTCAATTACCACAACTTTTCTCAAGACAAATATTTGCTTGGGCAACATGGAACTGCTGCAGCACCACTAACACAGGACCAGCTGCGATTTCTCCTTGCCAGGGCCCTGTCACAAGCCTCCCTTTGCAGGGATGATCCCCCCACGGCAGTTTCTGTGCACACTCACAGCTACAGGCACTTCAAGACTCCAAATTCCAACAGCTACAAAGGGTGTGAAGACACATCACTGCTGGAAGACTCTGGTGCCCCGCACACCGGTGGGTGGGGGTTCTGAGGGAAACATTACAGTTCAGAGCTCTGGGCTAACCAAGCCACGAGAAGTAGAGATTTTAAATCAAGACCTACATTTGTTTAACAGGGAAGAAAGAAAAAAAACATGATGAAGTTTGGAGGGAATGCTGCTGGCTTTGCAGGAAGAGAAGAATCGCGTCTGGACAGTGTTTGCTTCCTTGTCATCACAACCTCCACAAACTCCCCTTGTACATGCAGACAGAAATGCACCTTGTGCCAAGGGGAACGAGGCAGCATTTAATGGGAGCCAGGACGTGTTTTGGTTCATTTCCAGGTGATTGGCTTCTCATTAACAGACACTTCTTGCAGATGACTGCAAATATTTATGTAGGGACCCCACCAGCTGTGGGTCTATCCATTCTGGCTTTTCCCCTCATAAACCTGTTCCTCAGGAATCCACAGCACCAGCACTGGGGAAATGAGAGAAAACCCAGAGCAGCATTTTCCAAATCACCGCCACCCAAGACAGGATCTCCTCCGCACCACAGAGTCTGCACCACTCTTCTAAATCCAATTGGATTAAAGCGTCAATCAGAAATTCCTCATCCTCACCTCCCACACAAGGATGCAGCGAGACCAAACATTCACTGTTGCATCTGCTGCTTCCAGTGGTCTGTTGTGGCTCTACTGGAGACCGGAGGTGGTTTTGGATGAGAAAGCTGCTCTCAGCTTTGGTGGAACAAATTTAATGAGCATATAGCAGTGTGGCAGGACAAACAGTCCACTGCCAAAATGAAGACCTGGTGAGACTTCTCTATGCCTGAGATCCAACAGGCATTCCACGTTCTAAAAGCCAAGAAGCCTGGTGCTATCTTGATCTTTCCTTGCTCTCAGTCTCCAGGCTGCTTCAGATAAACGTCATTTCCTTAAATTTTCCTTTCCTTTATCTCTGTAAAGGTTTGGGAGGTCCGAATGGGAACACACTACAGGATGCAGACCTGGAATCATAGAATCATTAAGGTTGCAAGAGACCTCCAAGATCATCAAGTCCAACCATCAATCTAGCCTCACCTTGCCCACTAAACCCCGTTTCCAACTGCCTACAGGGTTTTTTAACCCCTCCAGGGATGGTGACTCCAGCCCTTTCCTGGGCAGCCTATTCCAAGTCCTGACCACTCTGACAGGGAAGAAATGCTTTCTGATGTCCAGCCTAACTCTCCTCTGGCACAACTTGAGGCCATTTCCTCTTGTCCTACCATCAGTGACTTTGGAGAAGAGACCAACCTCCACCTCTGTACGAACTTATTTCAGTTGTAAAAATCAGTAAGGTCTCCTCTCAGCCACCTTGGAGCACAAAGCCATATGAGTCCCTCACAACTCCCAGTCTGATAGCTGTAGGTTATGTGCTGACTTGGAGTGAAGGCTGAGCAGGACAATCTACCCCAGAAGAATCTGCTCCAGGAGACTGCCAGCCTCACCCCATTCCCAACTAAACGTGCAAACACATCTGAACTCATAGCATAGGAATGGCCTTGGTGATCTTTGTTTGGGGCCACCTGACTACCTCAAAGGAAGAGCCCACACGTGAGATCTGTGTTTGCTACATCCACCTCTTCATTTTTGTAAGGCAGTTACTTGGACTCCACTGTGTTCATAGGAAGCAACTCCATTACCAGTATTGAATCAGCCTCTGAAATCTGTCTGGAGAAGGTACCTACAGCTAGAGCTGGTAAACTGAGAGGGGACCTTGAGAGCCACCATTTTTGTCCAAAGCTGGGAAGTTAGAGAATTCACCCCAAACCAAAGGGAAAAGGATCTTATTTAGAACAGGCTGTCAAGAGAGTTGGTGGAGTTGTCGTACCTGGAAGTCTTCAAAAAATGCATAGATCTGGCCCTGGAGTCAGGGTTTAGTGGGCAGGATGAGGCTGAGTTGACAGTTGGACCAGATGAGGTTGGAGGCCTCTTCCCACCTTAATGATTCTATGATTCTATATATGGACTAACCTTCTGGCAGTAACCTGGCAGAAGCAATAGAAGCTGCCGTCATATCCATAGACCAGGAAAATTATCCCAACGCATCAAAGCCGTGAGCAAAATGACATCTTAATGGAGATCAGGAGAGTGCGACCACTTTGGTGACACAAAGCTCCACTTTCTAATCCTAACAGACTTATGGAATCTGTAATAGCTAATTAGGAATCAGCCAATTAGGCGTACATTTATCATTATACTTCTAATGAATTAAAGTGTGAACTTGTGTTTAATGAGAAATGAGCTCACACTTGTGACCACAGGCACCTTTCAAATACCCATTGGTACCTCACAACTGGGCTCATCAGGGCTTTGAGTTGGAACAGCATTAAGGAAATTAAATGGAGGTCAACTATTAAAGGTTTCAGGGCAAATAAATATTTTTTAAAGCCTGGTTGCACATCCTTAACCTGGTTAACCTGGTTGCAGGTGGATGGATCTGCATGCACAGTCACCATCAAGGAAAGCAGAACATAGGAGGTTCCATATAAATACCAGAAGGAACAACTTCACAGTGAGGGTGACAGAGCACTGGAACAGGCCGCCCAGGGGAGTTGTGAAGTCTCCTTCACTGGAGATGTCCCTGTGCGCCTGGATGTGTTCCTGTGCAGCTTGGTCTAGCTGATCCTGCTGTGCCAGGGGATTGGACAGATGATCTTTCGAGGTCCCTTCCTATCCCTAATGATTCTATGATTTTCCTTCTGCTCAGAACACTTAGAAACCACCCAAGCTTCAAAATGTCTATTTGATGACATTTTGCACAGGAATTCATAGAATCACAGAATCATGAAGGTTGGACGAGACCTCCAACTCCATCCAGTCCAACCATCATCCGAACCCCACCCCCGCCCACTAAACCCTGTTCCCCAGAGCCACATCTACCCATTTTTTTAACCCCTCCGGGGGTTAAAACTCCCATCTCCTGGGACAGCCTCTTCCAACCCCTGATCACCCTATCAGGGAAGAGATTTCTCCTGATGTCCAACCTAATCCTCCCCTGGCACAACCTGAGGCCCTTTCCTCTTGTCCTGTCGCTGCTAACTGGAGAGAAGGGATCGACTTCCACCTCTCTTTAACTTCTTTTCAGGTGGCTGTAAAGACCAATAATGTCTCCCCTCAAGCTCCTTTCCTCTGGACTAAACAACTCCTCATCAGACCTGTCCTCCAGGCCCTAAATGAAACATCTTTGGCAAAAAAAAAATGAACAAAGATTTTCATTAACACTTCTGACCTCACCGCCTTCTTTTAAAGCTGGTTACCTTTCTCTAAGAAAGTAAAATAACAGATCTGAAACCGAAAGAGCCCCTTGATCCAGAAATGATTCATGTGCCTCAGCACCTGATGCAAAAAGCCTCAGCTCTGCAAAGCCTCAAGAGGAAGAATATTTCCAAAGCCCTCACCCAAGATGAAATCTCTGATTAAACAGCTAAGAGAGCACAAACCCCTTCATTTTTTTAATACAAGGAAGAAATTCTTTGAACAAAGATCACAACTAGCTGCATGTCTGAACTTTAGATTAAGTGGCTACTACTTCAAGAAAAATACTTAAACTCATCAAGTTGGCCTCTGTTGGTAAAATGGGTCCTCAGCCAGCAATCACCTGTCCTCCCGACTATGTTACATGAGAAAGCATCAAGACCTCAGTTTCTGTCCCAATGCTTTGGCTGGGTTTGTAATCCTCACTCCTGGATCCGCAGTCAGGTCTCCTCACATCCCCAGAGGAGCTATAGTGTTTTGCAAAATAAACATCTACAAAGCACAGCACTAACCCTCTACCCATCGACTCGCCAGCTTTAAAGGACTATGGAAAACATCTACCTCCATCCTTGAGACCACTTGGCTCATTGGTCTCTAGCTCTTTCTACTGGCTCCAGGGACAGCCAAGTGCCTCAAGTGTTCTAAGAACGGTTCATCCTCTCTCCTCGCCTTAACATGCAAAACAGCATTTGTAGATGAGACCCGTCTGAAAGTGCCTCCGGACTCTTTAAGAAAGGTTAAAAAAAATATATATTAAAAACCCATAACTTATGAAGGGGCCAGCATTCCTGCGCTATCCTAAGCGTTAGTGAGCAGGAATTAAACAATAAAATAGCTACAGGCCTTGCCAGGAACGAAGCAGCCACCAGCAACATTTACTGGTGTAGCCCTGCTTTATGGCTGTCTCTACAGACACTATGCACTGGCTGCAGGCAGCAGATAGCAGGGGCTGCCTTGTGTCTGCTCAGCAGCTGGAGAGGACAGTGATGTCAGCACAAGTATAAAACAGTGGGAGACAGGTCCAGAAAAGGTGTTAGACAAGGTTCCTGCATGGCCTTGCACAGACGGCTCCAGTCACATCTTATTAAGGAGGGGAACTCGGAGATCTCTTGTTACCGTAACAAACAGCAGGGCCAGCTCTGGAGGAAGAGTTCCTGTCTTTAAATAGACCAAATCGACCTAGCTGGAACCACCCAGATGAGTTTTCAGCCACACAGCCCTGTTACGGGTCAATAACACACAACTGCTGCAAGAGAGAGTCATTAAAAGAAATGAGCGGCTCCCACCCACTGGGGTAGAAAGATGAGGTGCAGAAGAAAAGCCCCCACAGCACAGTGTAAAAGGGCAGGTAGCTACTGCAGCCTCTACTTTCCCCATTGCTCAGCAAGTTGGTCTGCAAGATCAGTAATTCTCTGCACACTTCCTTTCGGTTGCAGTCACTGGTGCTGGGGTGTGTCCCGCAGCAGGGAGCAGGATGTGGTCCCACACCTCCTGCACAACATCCAGCACCCCAAGGGCTTGGAAACCCTGCAGAAAAACACAGTGTGATCTCCCCCCCTGGCCACCAGCCACCCAGGGGTTTCACTGCTCCCCTTCCAGGCTGCAGCTAGTGAGAAGCACCTCAACAACTGCTCAGACCCCCATGGCTCTTCCACGGTGCAGACCAGAAGGTGGTGCTGCAAGAATGGTGTAGATGGAAGCACCTGAGCAGAGCTGAGGCGGAAGATGCTGAATCATCCTTTGAGCTTCATTAACTCCACTGCCTACCAGACCCGCTCTCAGGAAACCAGGAGGGCCCAACGCTGAAGGAACCCAAGCGATTGATTTGCCATCTGGGTAGGAGCCCTCTTCTGAGGAACCTGAAATTACAACCTTGGTTTTCTGCTTTGCAAAATTTCCCTCTCTGATACTGTAACATTCATTCATGAACAGCAGGACTGGGGGGGAGGAGAAACATGAATGTGATCCTGCTCTGCTTGCAGAGAGGGTGCTGGGGCAGGCAACAGCAATCTGATCAGGTACCCCAAAAGTGAGAAATTACTCTTTTTCAAATGAAAGTCAGTTTGGAAGCTGCTGTTCATTTGTTCCTTCTCCCAGCACTCTTACAACCAAACCTGGACCTTAAAACCAGGTCTAAGTATTAAAAAAAAAAAAGGAACACGCAAGTAATCCAAAAAAGAGGAAAGTTCAAGCCTGGATGCAAATGTGTTAAATAAAAACTACATGAACTGCATCACAATTGCTCAAGGGCTTGTTTTCACAGTGAGCTGCTGCACAGCTCACAGACCCAATCCTATGACCTGTGGGGACTCCATGGGCTGTTCTGTGATGCCAGTTCATAACAGCAATGAACTGGTGTGCAGATAGTCCAGTATTTGTTCTGGGAATTCCTATTCTTAGCCCTAGTCTGAAAAGCAAACATTCATGCTCACATTTATGGGGCACTACAGATATACAGAATTTCAGGAATACAATTAACTGCAGTTGAGGGCCCTGATTTCATGGAATAAGCACTTCCAAGAAGATTAAAAGGTTGATTTTCAAAGCATGATGTCATGAACTCACATGGTCTTCATTGACTGGACGGTTGGACTTGATGATCTTCAAGGTCTTTTGCAGTCTTGATGATTCCGTCATTCTGTGATCCTCAAACATCAAGATCAGAAAACAACATGCTAAATGATAAAGCCTGGCCTCCTGCCTAAGCACAGGCTGCAGAATCTCTCAGACATTTCTGCATCGAGCTCATAACTTGTCCTTGAGCTTCAATATCTCTCATGAACAGAGAAAACTGTTCTGATTTCAAGGCTACTAGTGGTGGTAGAGGAAGCAGTTCTCAGTTAAGATGTTCCAGCGATTGATTTCTTCTCTGCTAAGATTCTGTTCCTTTTTTTCTAGACTCACTCTGTCGAGCTTCACTGCCCAAACCCTGCACTTCTAACTCAATACCAGATTCTTCTTTGGTTTTGCTCTTCGAGGAGAAATACCCTGACTATCGCAAGTCAAGGACACAACTTTGTGAGTTCTTCTTTTATGTTGTAGTTCCCCACCTACAATTACTACTTGAGATCTATTTGGGTAAGAGAAACACTTCAGACCTTACGCAAAGCAAAACAGTGAATTCTTGGAAATGGTCTTCTCTTCAACCAGCCTTCTATACATCTTACACAAACTTTCTAGCTGCAACTGGTTCTGCGGTCTGCAGAGGCGGCTGGGACACTGTGGAATGACTTTTGACAAGCAGCAATGGTCAGGAGCCAGGAACCACCACAATTTTCCCTGGTCATGGAGACACTACAATGCTGAAGGTCAAAGGGAAAGAAAATATTTAAAAAATTACTATTCTTTGCAAACTGGTTGCTGTTCCAGTCACATCTGGCTGTTTGCCGACGACAAATTCCTATTATTTTCTTTTTAGGCACCGAGATTTTAAAAATGTTCTTCTTAAATGCTACAAACAGGAAAAATAAGGCTTGTTGGGGGTTTCTTCTCAGCAACTGCAGGGTTTAATAATCACAGAGCACTCAGTACCCAAGATTCAGAGTTCAGTGCAACCACCATGGGCTGCAGACTCCCCATTAGCTCCCCAGTGCAACGCTTGAGGACTGGACACACGGGCTGTTAGCTTTACAGTTATGTTCCAGTTACTTAAAGCAACAATAAATCTGCAGGGCTATTACAGCAATTTAAAAAGTAAACCAAGCAGGGAAGCAAATTTGGTAGCTGGTCCATCTGGCCAGCAGATTGAGCAGAGCTGAGCTGCACTCGCTGGTTTAGGAGGGACCCAGAGCAAGGTCAACTGCTAAACCCAGCTCCAGAGCTGCTTCCCCAGCAACAGAGAGAAACTGGTTTACTAGAAGACGCTGTATAAATATTTTGCTGAGCTGCAAACGGAGGAAGCTTCGGCAGCCCCATGTTGACGTGGGTCACAATGAGTTCCCAGTGAACAGTCTTCTCCGAAGGGCTGTTTCCTCCGTGTTGCAGAGCGGTTGCCAGAACACACAATCACGAGTCTCACCCCACGGCCCCGCCGGCTGCCACCCAGAAACTCCTCCCAAACTGAAACGAGACCGTTATGTTGGGATTGACTCACTCTGCACCACTCTGCACCCTGACCAAGCAGCACTGGGGGCACAAACGTTTCCACTGATGCCTCTCCACATCCCCATGAGCTAATTAAAGCGCTTCATTCCAGCACAGACAGGTGAGACTGGGCCCTTTCCCACTTCTTCACTGGTTTCATTATCTCACCGGCATGATGCTCTGCAGATGGTCTCATTCTCTCCACCACAAGGAACAAACTTGTCTGAAGGGAGTGCACTGTAGTACTGGGCAGATCTAATCAACAGTCAAAGGGGTTTTATTTCCCTGGGGTCTTTCATTTTTCCCTCCACTGTCATTTTCTTAATGAAGACAAATGAAGGAAACACTGGGTTAAAAAGCCTCTGTCCTTGCAAGTGAAACCAGCATACTGCTGCTCAGCCTCACCAAGGTCCTGCCTGCATGCTTTTGCCTTGGTAACAATTCCCATTTTAACTGGTTTTAGCACTGGGGTGGCTGCTGGTGGCCATGAGGCACCCATTCCCAAAATGCACAGCAGAGAAGATCAGAATTAGCCCTGATTTCACCCTCTGCCCCTATCCACTGCCACTTTGAAACATAATGAATGTACTGAGCAGCACGATCCAGCCCAGGATACTGATCCAACACCAGGGAATCCTGGACAGCCTCACAAAACCAGAAAAGCACCATTCCTGGACTATGGCTGAAGCACAGGGTCCGAAGCAGGGCTGCATGACAAGCCGGTATCAGAGCTGAGCCCAGACCTCCTCTTCTGCCTCCTGTTTTCATGATAAGCTTCTCTTTTTCCGTAGAGAATCACACTGCAAGCAAACAGCGGCATTTTCCTCCCACTTCCCATGCAGCAATCTTTCCCTTGAACTGGGTGGTGGAGCCTCATCACTTCTTCCAGGAGGGCAATAGGATTGCTGCCAACTCACTGTGATTGTGCCAACTGCACTTTGAGGAGGCAAAAGGCCTTGAGGGTGCTATCAAGCTCTCCAGGCACCATCATATGAGAAGAAGAGGAGGTGAAGATTACAGATTAGCACCCAATCCACTGACACCAAGAGGGCTTTGACATCAAAAAGGATTGGACTGTGAGTTTAGGTACATTGACACCTTTTCATGTTGATAAAGGACAGAGAGACATGCACACCTACCTCCACATGGCCAGAGCTTTTTGTCCATCTGTGGTACACAGGGATACCAGATCAGTCATCATTTTGAGTAGTAACTTCCCTTTGTGTCTCCTCACGGGACTTTTCTCTTCCTTTAAGAAAGAGATTGAGGGGCTGGAGCAGGTCCAAGGGAGCAACGAGGCTGGTGAAGGGACTCGAGGGAAAGTCAGATGAGGAGAGGCTGAGGGAGTTGGGAGTGTTTAGCCTGGAGGAGACTCGGGGGACCTTCTCCCTCTCTACAACTCCCTGATGGGAGGTTATAGTCAGGTGGGGGTCGAGATCTTCACCCAGGCACCAGTGCCAGGAAAACAGGGCAGGACCTGAAGCTGCCAGGGGAAGGTTAGGTTGGATGTTAGGAAGCCCTTTCTCACTAAAAGGGTGATCAGAGCCTGGAATGGACTGCCCAGGGCAGTGGTGGTGTCCCCATCCCTGCAGGTATTGAAGGACAGCCTGGCTGTGGCCCTTCGTGCCCTGGTCTGGCCACTGTGGTGATGTTAGGTCCTGGGCTGGTCTGGATGAGCTCAAGGCTTTTCTACCCTCAACCATTCTGTGATTCTGTGATCAACATTCTGTAACATATTTGCTTCACATTAAGAGATCTGGAGGAGAAGAAAAGTCACACCTGCAATTTCTGCATGCACCAAGTGTGGTGGGCTCTTCTCTTGTGGGCACCAAGTCTGGTACAACCACACTCTGAAAGGGCATCTCAGGTGCAAACAGGTCTTCAACTTGTGTTTCCCTTTGCCATGCTGCACCATTAAGAGAACAGGACACACCAGCTGATTCTTGCAAGAGGAAGGAGCCAAGTACAACCTGGCTTCTATCATGGAGCTTGTTAGTGCTGGACGCTTTGCTGAAAGCACACCAGCAAGTTTTCTGGGTGGAGTAAAGGCAACCACACAATCCTTCCTTCCACAACCATGTGAACACCCTACAGGAAGCAGCACTTTCTCTGTTGTCTCCTGAAGCTGTTAAGCCCTTGGCGGCAAATTCACAGCCATTGGGTCACTGCTGCTTAAGAAATCTGCTGACATGGACCACGACCAGACACAGCCAAGCCTGATGCTAAGCTGCAAATCGACAAGAATGTGCCTTCAGCATGGCAAATATTTGTTGAGTATTGCCATCCCAAAGCTGGTAGATCACAGTTCTAGAGGTATTAGATCCTTCAAAGACACTGGACTTCAACACAACCTGGAGATCCTGAAACTCTCAGGAACATATAAGAACCACCATTACTTACAGTCATTTGCACAGTCTGCTCAGGGGACTTGAGCCATTTCTGCTCTCTTCAATTCTTTCAGTTCTTTCTCCTTGTTTCACACTAACCTCTACATCCTCTCCAGTCTTGTGCACTAACTCCAGGAGATGACACATTTCGATGTTGGACAGGATGCCAAAGGTTTTATTTCTGAGCTGTTTACATGGTTGGCCAGGCAAGGGTGACCTCAAAGTACCTCAGCAAAGACAACTCATTGTTCTTAATGCTGAAAAGAATAAACCTGTTCCACATGCTTGGAGCTACATTGAGGAAGCTGTTCTCCAACAAGGTGTTGAGATAGTCAGTGACAGTGTGGGATGGCAAAGCCATCTTCTGCTCTGTAGACATTTCTGCAAATATCTCAGCCTCTTGTACCTTCTCCCTGTAGCTCTGGGTAGATGCCACAAGTTCTAAATCTCCACCTTATTTCCCCAGAGGAACCATCTCGTTCCTCGTTACTTCCCATAGTAATTATTTCTCATTCGATGTGACAATGCCATCAGCTCTCCAGAGCACTGTGGGACACTGCCCACATACAGAACAGGCTGTATCTGCTACCAGACACCTCCAGGA
The DNA here is from genome assembly GCA_028565055.1 of Phoeniculus purpureus. Taxonomy (NCBI): domain Eukaryota; kingdom Metazoa; phylum Chordata; class Aves; order Bucerotiformes; family Phoeniculidae; genus Phoeniculus; species Phoeniculus purpureus. Next base: position 1,364,281 of record JAOXOE010000853.1, on the reverse strand, counting down.
GAAAGAGCTTGTCCAGTGTTTAATGTGACTCTTCAGCCTTAGGGGAAAAGCCAGCAACCATAAGGCTAATCAGAAAAGCTGCACAGACCTTCAGGTCTGCTGCACCTCACCTACGTGGTTTCACCCCAGGGGAAAACTGGTAAAGTTCATCCCCTTTCTATGAATCATCTGAAGAAAACAGCCCCAATTAAAACGTGAACCTTTGCAGACACACCAGCAGCTTGTGTGGGGACATATTTTCAGAAGCAGTTTAAAATAGACCGAGTGTTCCCCTGTTAAAGCATCACCTCTGCTCTGGGGAAGGATGACACAGGAGCAGTGATATCCACTGCTGTGTGGAAAGGACTTCACACCCTGCCCCAGGACCTCTGCCTGCACCCGCTGAGAGAAAACACTGAAAAAAGGTGGGAGGAAGTCCAAAACCGCTCTTAACACCTCACTACCAGCGTAATAGAATGCCAGGGCTTAGGGAGAGGGATGTCAAGGCATGAGACAAAGACAATTTCGAAATAGCAACATATTCCCTGCTAAGAAAAAGTTGCAGTTAACTTTGGGGAAAGGGTTTGGTTTCTGACAGCCAGCCCTGGGTCAGAAACAGACCGTGATGCAGCGTGGAGTCTTGATTTGAAATTATTGCTGTGAAACCAGGCAAAGACTTGGGGATGTATCCTGATCCAGCACCTCCACTACAGCCTTCTGCACCAGCACATCTCAAACACTGGGGTCAGCTCTTGGCCCTCCACTCAGGACACTGAGGGGCTGCAGCAGGTCCAGAGGAAGGGTATGGAGCTGGGGAAGGGGCTGGAGCACCAATGCTCTGAGGACCAGCTGAAGGAACTAAGGTGGGGGTTTAACTGGAGAAAAGGAGGCTCAGGGGAGACCCTCTCACTCTCAACAGCTTCCTGAAATTCAGGAGGTTGAAGCCAGGTGAGGGTCAGGCTCCTATTCCTGGGAACAAGTAGCAAAACAAGAGGAAATAGCCTAAAGTTGCTCCAGTGGAGGTTGAGGTTGGCCTTGAGGAACAATTTCTGCCCCATGAGGGTTCCCTAGGCCTGGCCCAGGCTGCCCAAGGCAATGGGGGAGTCCTCATGTCTAGGGAGCATGAAAAGCCACGGAGGTGTGGGGTGAGGGACAGGGGTTAGGGGGGACCTGGCTGTGCTGGGTCACCAACAGATGGACTTGATGATCTTGAAGGTCTTTTCCAACCAAACCAACTCTGCGATTCTGTGCACACAAACGCTCCCAGCACCGGCACCCAGACCCTAGCTGACTCCACATGCAAGGACCTGAGAGGAGATCACATCCTCGGGCGCCCACCAGAAACCACTGTGGACAGTAGAACCTCTGCCAAGCGCAAACCTTTCTCCACAGGCCCTACCAGGCTCACTCTGCCCCTCCTTGTGCTCTTAGCCCCTTCCTGAAAGTACAGGGGAAAAGTCGTTGATTAAGACCCTGCTGAGTCCTGGCAAGATCAAACGCTGAGGATACACCCCAAACCACTAGAGAGCCTCGAAACCAAGTACAAAAGGAAAACCTGAATGAAATCAAATGGGCAAACAGCAGTCCCTCAAGATTTGAAAGTGATGAGGAAAGGGCTCTGCAGAGGAGCCTCTGCCCACGGTCTTGGCTGCTGCTTGTGGCTCCATTACACCATCTGTCCATGCAACCAATGAAGACATAGAGCCATGGCCACAGCATCCACACAGCTGTTTTCATGGGGAACCTCTTCAGGTCTTTCTGACTTGTAAAACTCCAAGCTATTCAGACTGAAGGAATAAACATGAGATGAGAATAGGGGATGAATCTGATGGAAAATCACCTTGTTTGACAGAAACAGTTCTGCAGCCCTCCCTCTAAGAGGACACATATGGGCAGGCACATATGCAGCTCCATCCAGATTTGTTTAGTGAAAATCTGAACAGCTTTTCAGAAATGGAAAACAGTAAAAAGAAAGAAGCAGTAAAAATAGTGATGGGGCCAGGCAGTGGCACACGCAGGGGAGAAAAGATACGGCTTTGGGTGAGACACACGAGTGGAAAATTACAGGATCGATCCAAAATAAAGAAGGCCCATGTGAGATGGGGCAAGGATCCTCTGCCAGCAGGGGTTTAGCCGTAGCAGATGATCAGGAGCAGAACCAGGCTGCTGTCAGAGGGGAGATCTGGTATGGGTCTCCAAAAATGAAGCTGCGAGAAGAGCACAAACACATCTGAAGACATCAGCACCACAGCTGGGCCTCCTGTGGATGTGGGAAAGGTGATAGGAGATGGATTTACTGGCAACAAAAGATCAAAGAGGAGATGGGGAACTAATGGCTGGCTCTAAATGGTGGGTGCAATAGATTTCTCCCTAAAAGCCAAACCAGCCAGAGATTTATACAGTCCACCTTGTGAAACAAGTCAGAAACATTTACTGAAACTCATAAAGGCTTTAAACAAAACTCCTTAGGCGTGTTTTCATTTCACACAAATAAAAGGCAGACAGCTAAATTAATTCTAATTAATCTGATTAGAATTATTGCAGCGCTAGGAATCATTAACTGGTACCATAAGCCTTTTTTCCCCCCTCTGTCCAAAAAGAATCCCCTTTGTGCAAGTGCTTTTAACACCCCCGTGATAGCCAGTCCATCCAAACACAATTCCATTACGGTCAGGAGAGGTTTCATCCACTCAGGGAAACACAATGAATAAACACAGAATCGTTCCCATTATGTCCTCTCTACAGGGATATTTAAGGCTTTTTCTTTCCACCCCAAGTAAATCAGTTTTATGTAGTTAAAGTCCTTGACAATATCAAACTGTGAGATTTTGCTCACAGAACTTCCTTTCTTTGCAAATTCTTGTAACTTACACGAGAGATTCACAGATCACAAAGCAGTGGATGAATATCAGCATTTCTCATCCAACCTCCAGTGCCTCAGTCTCCCCCTTTGCAACATGGGAATAGGATTTTAAGGCTCTGGAAACCCTAACTCACTCTCACATTTATGATGTCTGAGGCAAAAGGCAGGCAGAAATTATTTATTCCCTGTTTAAACTTCAATTTCCAGAAAGAGCAGATGCCACAGAGAAGAGGACGTCTGAAACCAAGGGCTGCTGCGACAAGCACACGGACCCTTCAGTGCAGCTAACGACAAAACCCAGCTTTATGCTCCTCCTGAGAGAGAAACAAGAAACTAATTCTCGTCTGAGTTCATTTGCAACTGATTTCCTTTGAGGTCTCTCCACTGGCTTTGTTTTCATTTTTTATTTGTCCAAACCTGACAGTTATGAGGACACAGACAGGGGCTGCCCACTGCATTTTTGGTCTCTGTAGGCAGCACCTGGCTCTGCTCCTTTGCATTAGAAATACAAGCTTGAGCTATAAAGCTTCATTTATCAGACCCCATGGAAGTTCGTAAATCGTGAAATGCTGCAACCGTCACCATCTCCACCAAAATGAACCCACGTGACGGCACAAACCTGCAGTGTCTGAGCCAAGGGACAAATCTCCAAGTGAAGAGGACAGACCTTCCACTGGGACATCGACTGGCTGCCACCCCCAGCAGGTCCAGCACAGACCCACCAGCACCCAAAACTGCCTCCTGGATTTGCAAGTCATGAAACAAAGTGCATTTGCTCTCCCTCTCTTTGGGTCTCAGCCTCAACACTCATTAGTTAGTAAGGGCAGCTACCAGGTGCGAACAGACAGTGGGTTTTCCAGTGAGAACAAAGGAAAAAAGAAAACTGAAACAAATACATGGGGAACCGCTGGCTTGCTGATTTTCCATGAAAGGTTCATAGAATTACAGCATTGTTTAGGTTGGAAAAAGCCTTTAAGACCATTGAGTCCAACCCTGAACCCAACTGTCACAACCCACTGCTAAACCCTGTCCCTGAGCTCCAGATCTCCATGACTGTGAAACACATCCAGGGATACCGATTCAACCCCACAGTGGGCAGCCTATTCCAAAGCCCGAGATCCCTTTCAGTGAAGAAGTTTCTCTTCATGGCCAACCTAAACTTCCCCTGGGGCAACTTGAGGCCATTTCCTCTTGTCCTGTCAGTTGTTCCCTGGGAGAAGAGACCAACCACCACCTCTCTCCACTCTCCTTTCAGGTAGTTGCAGGCAGCCATAAGGTCTCCCCTCAGCCTCTTTTTCTCTAGACTAACCAGCCTCAGCTCCCTCAGCTGCTCCTCACAAGGTTTGTTCTCCAGACCCATTCCTAGCCTTGTTGCCCTTTACTCTTTCAGACTCCAGCTCCTGCACACTACTGGCCTTGTTCAAGGCACTAAAATGACAAATAACCTTATTTCTCATCACAAGTCTTCAACGACATCTTGCCTTGACGCCCTACAGAGAGTCACATTGTCTTTTGTACCTTTTGCAAGACAAATGCAGCGATGCCAAAGGGAAAGACACCTCACAGGGATGTTCAGAGTGTCCTGGCTCTAGCACAGTTCAGTATCTTTACAATTGCTTGAAATAATAGAAGATAATTTGCTTACTGAAATTGCTGCTGGTACCAGGCTGGGACAGGCTGCGAGTGCTTCGGAGGCCAGGATTAGGATTCAAAATGATCCTGATAAATTGTAGAAATGGTCTGGAAAAAAAACAACAAAAGAGAAAAAGAGAGCTCAGGAATGATGATTGATCAGTGCTAGGAATAATCAGTGATATTGATCACAAGGGAAGAAAATATCAGCTCACAAGGGTTATATTTTGAAGGAAAGGATTTCAGGATTCCACTGATGACAAAGTGAGCAGGAGCTGAGCACAGTCATATTGCTGCAAGGAAATCAAACATCACACTGTACACACAGAGATCCAAACCCCTGCTCCCTAGGGGCACAGAGGGAACTTCTCAGTTATGCAGCACGAATGAAGTTTGGATATGGGACTCTGCACATCTAGAGAGTTGGACAGAAAGTGCTGGTGCAGACAGCAAGCATGACCAGAGATCAAGAAGCACAGGCTGGAAATACCACATTCATCTGGAATAAAAAGATTAACGGAGGTGTCACAATGGTCTTCAAACACATCAAAAGGACCACAGCTGCAAGGAATCGACTAGCTTCTTGGCTTTCCAAGAGTTGCACAAGTTTTAAACTGCACCAAGGAGCAGGTTAGACACAGCAAGAGTTTCCTGGCTAAGGGAAGGACAGCACTGAGACAGAAATTCAAGGTGGGCTCCCAACACTTGCAGCAGGAAAGTTAAGGCACTGCCCATCAGGAAGAGACAGAGGAGGTGGCTCCACCTTGAAGTCTTAATTTTCTTCGTTTCAAAGGGTAGGAACCTACATAACCCAACTGTTAATCAATTAACTACATCACGGCAGTTGAGGCCATGACCTCATTCACCATATGTCCCACATAGGCAGCCGATCTTCCCCAACTGCTGTCTATCTACAGAGATCAGGTAGGAGAAAGGAGTGCTGTTAAGTCAATCTTATGTGGAAGAAACAGAGACCAAGTCCCGTGCCAACAAGATACAGAGGATCTGCCATCTTTAAAGAGCAGCCATGTCCTGTGGTGCCATCGCCAAGTGACCATTCTGCTTTATAAAGAAACAGACTGTTCTTCAGTATAGAATATCTGCAATAGAAATACTGAAGTGTATTCCATGGAGGTCTTGCTCAAGTGTTTGCAGACACCCTGCTTTTGGCAGAACATGACAGGACCTCAGACTGGGTTTATTTCTGCACAAACCTGCCTTCCCCCACGGCATGCAAAGTGTGTTCGCAGGTGAAAGGCGGCAGCAGAAATGCTCAGAGCACTGATTTCTCATTAGGAGTAACCTGCGCAGAATAACGATGGGGCTGGGGGGCAGGAGTTTGATGGCTGATGAGTGAAAGCAAATATTTTTAGCAATTTTCATTGAGTGCAAAAATAGATTTATAATAACCCAACGTGACGGGTTGCTGACAGCCATGGTGGAGGCTGCGACAAGCACCTCACCTGGGCTGGCAAAGTCTCTTGCAGCTTCCTTCAAGGAGCAGAGGACACTTGGGAGCAGCCTCATCACCAAGCAACAGAATCTTCCCAGTCTCTCCTCTGTGCAGGTTTTTCACCAACAATCTCAGGAGAGGAAAACAGGCTCATTGAAGCCAGAGAGTCTGCAGCACCACCGAACCCTCACTGCCAGCTGGCTGTAGGTGAGCCAGGGAAATTCAGTGCCAGAACAGGCATTACAGATGCTTTCAACAGAAGTGAATTTCCATTTTAATAGGAAAAGCCAAAAAAATAGAGTGTTTCAGAAGCTCTCAGCGATGCTGGGCACTGCACAACTGCCCTGGCTTTAGCAGAGCATTTGTTTCACAGCCCTCCTGCACCTCTGATGCACCTCTAAGGCCACTCTAATCACAAAGAGCAGCTGAAATGCCAGCGGCAATGACTGAGTGAACACTGGCCAGGCCGCCTACCTGCTGCACAGACATCTCAAGATATTTCCTTCCACCCTCCCTGTGACAAGCTAGAGGTCCAGCTTTTATACAGTTGAGTTCAGGAGTGATTTATGGAAGAGCAGGGAGACTTCTACAGACAAAGTACATCAATCTTGACTGGGAGGCACCTGCCCTTTCTGGGTTTTGAGCAAAGAATATCAGATTAAAAGGAAAAATGAGGTGCGGGGCAGAGAAGCAGCAGTCCAGGCTCTTGAGATAATGCAGCTTTATCACCATCTTTAGGAGGCTGCAGGTTCTTGTCTGCTGGCAGTGACTGTGAAAATAGGTTGAACACAAATTAAAAATTCCTACCATAGCCTCTGCGTCAGGGTCAGAGAGGCAGAGTTCCTGTGAGCTGCCACTACGCATAGAATCATAGAGCGGCAGAATCATCAGGTTAGAGAAGACCTTCAAGATCATCAAGACCAAGCACTAACCCAACTGTGCCAACCCACCACTAAACCCTGTCTGTTAGCTCCAGATCTCCATGACTGTGCAACACTGCCAAGGATGGCAATTCAACCCCCTCCCTGGACAGCCTGTCCCAAGGCTTTAAGGCCCTTTCCAGGAAGACGTTTTTCCTGATGTCCAACCTAAACTTCCTCTGAGGCAGCCTGAGGCCATTTCCTCTGGTCCTGTCACTTGTTACTTGGGAGAAGAAACTAGCATTTCTGGAAATCAATGGCACTACCATGTCTACCAGCATGACCTGCTCACTCATGGCTTCAGCCACCCTCTTCACCAGGGAAGGACCTTGCTGCTTCTTCTTTCTTGTTGGAAAAAAAAACAGCTTGGATGAAAAAAATACCTATTTTGGATTGAACACAACTCTGGAAATCACACTACAAGTCCAGCATGGGGCTGTGTGGGAAGTCTTTTGCAGTGCCTCTGAACAGGGTGATAACAGGGTTTGCTCTGTCCCTGATGAAGCAATGGGTTTCTGTAGGCAGGATTCATCCCCTCTCCCCCAAACAGACGTGAAGGACAAGATGCAGCCAAAGAAATGAGTGACTGAAAGCACCCAGGGTCTGGGTCCAGCAGCTGAGAACAGGTGCTAGCATAGCAGAGATTCTCAGGAGCAACTAAATGTCTGTAGTGGCTATTCACTCACTAGGAAGCAAAAAAAAAAAAATAAAATCCACCATTACTGTGCTGTTTCACCCTGCTGACAGGAAAGATCTGGAAAGGGCCACTGCTTCTGAGCTTAATTATATCCGATACTTCTGAGGGTGAGGGAAAAGGGTATTTCAGGAGCCAAAGCCAAAAAAGCTCATCTATTTTATTGCTGCAAGAACGCAGCATCTTCAAAGCTTTTGGTCCCCACACCCTGAAGTGTGAAATCAGAGATTTTCTCATGGTTTTCCTCTCCATAACACTTTTTGCACATTTCCTGCCTGGCCTCATGCTCTTAAAACAACGAATCTGGATTAACTAACATCAATGTCAAGATTATGATCATGCCCAATGCAGACTTCCTTGTCATCTACTGGGGAATTAAACTCAAGCCCAAGGTAACAAAGGACCAACCACACTGCCAGGCTGGGCTCTCTCCCATCACCCACAGGTTACTGGTGCTTTCAGTGAAACCAGTCTGTCACTAACTACAAACCTCCCGATTTGGGGAAAGTCAGACCGTCTCTCCAGGCTGGTTCTTTGCTTTCCAGGCACCTCTACTAGCCCCACCACAGCCATTTATTTCCACACTTCCAGGTAGGCAACAGGAAGACCTGCAGAAGCCTGATGCTGTGGTCTGAGGTGAATGAGATGCATTATTTTAGCGTAAGATGCTACAAACCACAAACAGGCATGGAAAGGAAAAACAAGTCCAGCAGTCCATGGTGCTCTGAAATCAGTGATCAGCAGCTGACAAGGAAATGTCACTGGATTCTCTTCCAAATACAACCCTTCTGCCCTATCAGGCTCCATATTCCTGTAAGGTCTCTCACTACCAATTACTCTGTGGATGTCCAGGCAGCTTGTTCTGTAAAACTGAGGAGACTAGAAATCCTGATCCTTCCTGCCTTCTGGACATTCGGTCAGCAGCCTACTGCAAGTTCCAACCAAGGTGAGATGGTACTGGTCAGGGGTTGGAACAGGCTACCCAGAGAAGGGGGGGGGGTCGCCATTCCTGGAGGGGTTCAAACAAGTAGATGTGGCCCTGGGGAAGAGGGTTTAGTGGGCAGGGTGGGGTTGGGGTGATGGTTGGACTGGATGAGGTTGGAGGTATCTTCCAATCTTAATGATTCTGTGATTCTATGAAAGAGTGGGATGCACCCCTAATAGTCACCTCCCTGTAGGAAAAGGGACCTGCCTCCTAGGAGGGGCTGCTTCAACCTCTGCAGCCTGGCAGGGATCCACCAAACAGCCCCTCCAGCCCAGGAGGTGCAGTACATAACTGCAGCAACAAAAGCATGGCCATGTTTTGACTTGAAGACCCTCAGGAGATTTGCAGCTCCCCTCTGTCTCCCCAGATTTGGGATCCACACTACAAACACCATGTTCTCTACAGAAATGTGCTGTCAGGCATGACAGTGTCTGTGGCAGCCTCTGCAGCCAGTCGTTCATCTTCCCCTCAACGTATGGAGAACAACAGAACAATTATTCACGTGGCACGTCTTGGCTGCTCCTTGGCTGCCTTTCACTTCACTCTGCAACTTCAGAAGTTTGTCAAGATGTTAAAAAGCATGACCTGCAGCATCACAAGAAGCCAAGAGACACCTCACAGGTCTGAGGAGGCACTTCAGCTTTTTGACACTTGGGTAGAGCACAAGTCCTCAGCTGAACTGAAGGAAGCTGAAGGAGGCTCTGAGCTGAGACTGAACCAGCACTTCATGACACAAAGTTTAGGCTGTAACCAGGTATAGAGAAGAGTGTAAAAATGAACAGGGTTTCTGCAGAGCAGTCACCTCCATCCCTGAGCAGAAAGCATCACATAGGCAGTTGGTGCAGTAAATAAGGGTATAGTCAGACATGTACTAATGGCTCATTAAAACCAAACTCTTTGATTAGTCTTCTCAGCAGAGCAAAATGAAAAATTTCACTTTCTAGCCGCCAAACTCTAAACATCCAGGCTCCTCCTGTAGCCCAGCAACCAAAAAGCTCATACCACCCTTCCCACCCCATCAGCAGTGAAGGGAGAGATCACCCTCTTGCAGTTCTCTGTGATGACTTCAGCGGTCACACCAGGTCCAAAGCTGAAACCAGAACCTTCTGCAGGACCTAAGACATCAGCAGCTGATGAAGCTACCCCAGGACAAGATTACAGAATCATAGAATCACCTGTGGGTTGGAAGGGAGCTCCAAAGGTCATCTACTCCAACACCCCTACAATGAGCAGAGCCATCTCTAACTAGAACAGACTGCCCAGAGCCCCATCCAGCCTGAATCACAGAATCCCAGACTGTTGGGAATTGAGTGCAACCCCCCTGCCAGAGCAGGATCCCTTAGGGCAGATCCTACAGAAAAACATCCAGGGAGGTTCTGAATGTCCCCAAAACAGGAGGCTCCACAACTTCTCTGGGCAGCCTGGGCAAGGGCTCTAGGACCCTCATAGTACCTTAGATGAGCTCTCTTTGCCGCAGCAAGGCCAACACAGGTGCTTCTGCACACTGCACATGCTGAAATGCCCCTGTATTTTCATCTCACTGGTCAAGGGGCTCCACATGCTGGAAATTTCTATGCAATCACTCAACATTCTTGAGCCTTTCCATCCAAAGGGCAACACAAAAGCCCAACCTTGGCCACAGCATCCAGGACTAATAGTAATTTTCAAATTCCACTCATGTCACAGACCCAATCTGTACAAAGTACAGCTGGATGGAGTTTTTTCCTGTTGCCTTATGAGGGAGAACACGAACAAAAGGAGCAATTCTCCAGTGTGCACAGAAGTTCTGCTGCACTTCTTCTGGATGACACACCAGAGAACCACAAGTGCTCAGCCCAAAGGAGACAAACGGCTGATGCAAACGGAAAACAAAGCAGCAAAAGGAAGTCATTCTGTAGGGCAATTGCTTTGTTCTTGCAGGGGCTCTTTGGGGTATCTTCTTCCCATACAAAGTTTCCACTACAGTTATTTAAACGAAACTCATCTTCAGTTTTGTCCTCAGGCCTAACAGGCTGCAGAGCAGGAGCTCTGTGGAAAATCAGTCAAGCAACACACAAGTGTGCGGAAGTCTAGGATCTTTGGTGAGAAACACTGAGAAAACACGAGGAATGTCCCAAAACAATCCATGAGTCATTTCTTAAATTAAAACATGGAAAGACCTCAAGATATCATTTAGACCACAAGAGCTCATTTAGCAAAACCACTAGAGATGTTTTAGGGGGCACAAAACTGCCTGCAAGTATATGAGAAGCCCAAAGGTACCGGCACATCAGCCTTCCTGGGATGGGGCAAAATGAGGAAAAGGAGAGCTGAATGAACATGAGAACATCCCTGCACCAAGCACCATCCCATCATCTGAAATATCTCAACATTTCCATACTACCAGGTTGAAAGCACTCCCTTCCAGGATGCAGATTTACACTGAGGAGGAGGACTTGGGGATGTCAGTAGATGAGAAGCTCAACACAAGCCAGCAACATGTAAGGGCAGCCCAAAAGGCAAATAGTATTGTGGGCTGGATCACAAGAAATGTCATCAGCAGGTCAGACTCTGTTCCTCTACTCTGCTCTTCTGAGACCTCACCTGGAGTCCTGCATCCAGCTCTGCAGTCCCAAATATAAGAAGGACATGGAACTATTGAAGCAGGTCCAGAGGAGGCTGGACATGGATGGTCAGAGGGCTGGAGCCTCTCTGCTGTGAAAACAGTATGAGAGAACTGGGGCTGCTCAGACTGGAGAAGAGAAGGCTCATGGGGGACTGTACAGCAACTTCCAGTATCTGAAGGGGCTACAGGGAAGCTGGAGAGGGACCTTCTGTGAGAGAGTAATGGTAGGACAAGGGGGCTGGGTTCCAGCTACAAGAGGGGAGATTTAGAATAGATTTTACGAAGAAATTCCTCCCTGCGAGGGTGCTGAGGCCCAGGAACAGGTTGCCCAGTGAGGTTATGGCTGCTCCATCCCTGAAATTGTTCAAGGCCAGGTTGGATGTGGCTCTGGGCAATCTGCTCTCATGAGAGATGTCCCTGCCCATGGCAGGAGGTTAAAGATCACTAGTTGATCTTTAAGGTCTCTTCCATCCCAAACCAGTCCAGGATTCATTTTAGGCTCTGCTGTACCCAGACATGGGAAAAGACAGCTTAACAAGTTACTGCACTGGATCAGAGCTTCAAACCCAGGCCTGAACCTCCAAGTGACTTTGGGACATCTGTGCCACCCTCAGACACTCTGCCAGCCATTCCCTGAGTGAGTGGATGGCAGAAGCCTAAAGTAGCTTTTGCTTTCTGTCCCTGCACAGCAGCACCAACCCAGCCTCAATGAGCCCATTTCTGCACAGGATGTACCCCCTACCTCCCAACCCTCCAAAGGGGTTAAACACTACAGCAGCATACCAGGTTCTTGTGGAAAAATGACTCACAGGAAGGATGGCAGCAACACGCTGCCATAAAATATTAAAGGTAATAAGTCTCTCTGCTCTGGACTTGAAGAATAAACCCCAAGGTAAGTGGACCTGTGTTTTTCTCCGGGTTCTCAAAGTCACTAATGGTCCTCTGGGTGGGGGGAGCAGATGTCGGCAACGTCCTGCAGGTACCGCAATTTACTTGCTGCAAATTATTGCCTGGCATTTAATTAAAATTTCATTGTGGCGATTCCCATCAGCTCCCTCCACCCAACGGAATGGACTGGGGAGAAAAGTAGATCTTTCAGAGCAAACAAGCCCAGTTCATCAATAAAATACTGTAGGACTGAAAGAGGAAAGGAAAGTGTGTGGTAAGAGGTTTGGTTACCCAACAATTTTTCCTGGCGCTGACGCCCAATATTAACCAGGCTCCAGTCGACTGTGGGTCAAGGGCAGCAGAGGGAACATGGGTTTCTGCCTGGGCTCATGACAGGTCACAAAGGATCCCTTTAAGGGCAGAAGGTGGAAGAATCGGACTCCACAGTTCTATTCTATCAGAAGGCTAGGGAAGACTGTTCCCAAGGGCAGGGAACAATAGGATGAGGGGTCATGGTTTGAAGCTGGAAAAGGGCAGACTGAGGCTGGACAAGAGGAAAACACTCTTGAATCTGAGGGTAGGGGAATCCCTGAAACAGGCTGCCCAGAGAGGTGGTGGAGGCCTCATCCCTGGAGCTATTCAAAGTCAGGCTGGATAGGGCTCTGGGCAACCTAGTCTGGTGAGTGGTGGCCCTGCTTGGTGTAGGGGGTTTGGACTGGATGCCCTTTGGAAGTCCCTTCCAACCCAACACATTCTGTGATTGTATGATTCTAACATGTTGTTCCCTTGTCCCACTGCAGAGGGAAGAACATTCACTGCACAAAGCTCCTCGTTCACTGGACAGTAAGAAACCAACTTCTCTCTGTCCACAACAGGAGTAAACGCAGACAGCAGCTACAGTGTCAGGATGGAGTAACACTATAATCTGCCCTTACAGCAATGGGGAAAACACAGTTCCTTGGGCATAAAACTAAGGGTACCTCAAGACCTGAAACACCCAGGATGAAAGCAGATATATTAGCACCTTTCTGGAGTGTCAGGGGTTAATATAGACACAGCTGAGCTGCTCTAGACAAAGCTGCAAACCACCTCACCCCACCCCCCCCAGAAGTATCTGTTGATGCTTTACCTCCCCATGCAACTGCTCTGGGAAGTCAGGGGAGACGGAGCCAGAATGATGGATGCAAAATTAAAAGCTCAATAAATATTTAATCACTGAGGTCATCAAATTGTACGAATCTGCCCATCTCGCTCTCCACTCCTCTGTTAATCAGGGAAGTCTCTGTTTCAACGGTGGGCAAAGTGGTCCTGGAAGAACCATAATTCGTCTACCCGCTGCCATGAAGCTTGTACTAGGTGCCACATCAATCCATACTACTAAATCACCTGCCCAGTGCTGAAAGCCTTTCAGATGTTAAACAAACAGGACACCTCCAGAGATCCCAAAATAAAGTGAGAGGCGAGTTTGAGCAACTTATTAAGGTAATTATTTAGATGCATAATCACAAAATATCCGATGTGTAACAGCACAGACTAAACCTCCTCCGCTCCTCCTTCTGGCAACCACAAGTGCCAGTGAAAGAGACAACTCATGTATCACCAGTAAAACACAGGGCACACATGGAGGCCACTGAAACCACCCCACTGCCTGGCCCCCATAATCTTTCCTGTTTCCTAGCTTCTCCCTCCAAGCTTTGCCTTCACTATAAGTTCCCTCAAGTTGGGACCAATGTGGCCAGTTTTGCTGACGCATGTGATTTTCAGTTTGTGATGGTGTCACTCCCATTGTGATGGTCAATGACAGTGGATATAAACGTCCAGAACTGAAGAAGTTCATCCCATGGTTGATGGGTTGCAAGCTTGCAGCATCCTCCAGAGCCAGGCTGTTGAGAGAGGGGAACTCATGGGATCCAGCGTGTATCAGATCCTTGTCAGGTCTGACCAGCAGCTATGGGATGATCCAGTCACGGGACTGGAGCAGATCAGCTACTTGGCACAGAATAATGACACACACCCAAGCACATAAAGTAGAGAGGAGAAATATTAAGGTTTTTTCTACATATAAGGAGAAATTGGGGAAATTTAACACCTCAGACTGTGGTTTACTGAGGCTTTGCACAGAGTATCAGTGTGTCATAGCCTTAGCAAGGGCTCAGGACCTATCTGTGCTGTGCTGCTCCCACAACACGAGCTTTGAAAGTTCTGCAGAAGTTTCCGTCTGATTTGTGAACAGTGTTGTCACCACATCATTGCTCTAGGAGAACCTGCTCTAGCAGGGGGGTTGGACTAGATGATCTCCAGAGATCCCTTCCAACCCCTACTGTCTGATTCTATGATTCTATGCAGGAATATCTCATGATCCAAGAGGAGAATGATGCACACTTCATCCTCTTCCTGCAGTTCCTAGTGTCTCCTGTTCACCCCAAATCCCTCCTGCACACCAGGTGGGCTTCACCACACACAAAGTTGTAGCACAGGATCTCCAGAGAGACCCAGTCCTGGCTGGAGGTGGCAGCTCACAGTGATGGGTCCCACTGCCCTCCCACCCCAAGTCCTTGCCCTGGCCATAGACACAGGAGATGCTCCCACACCTCAGCATCATGGCATATGGGCATCCCAAACCCAGCTTTGGCTATGCAGTGAAGCCACACTGACCTAACTCTTTGTGGCCATATCAGAGTAGGACACCCTCTCAGAAAACACAACCTGCAGCTGTAACTTCTCATCACTAACTTGTGTGCAGATCCCATCTATCTTGCTAATCAAAAGAATCACAAAATGATTGAGGCTAGAAAAGCCCTCTGAGCTCATCCAGCCCAGCCCAGGGCCTAACATCACCACAGCAGCCAGACCAGGGCACTAAGGGCCGCAGCCAGGCTGGCCTTCAACACCTGCAGGGATGGGGACTCCACCACTGCCCTGGGCAGTCCAGTCCAGTATCTGATCACCCTTTCTGTGAGGAAGGGCTTCCAAACATCCAACCTAACCCTCCCCTGGCAGCTTCAGGCCCTGCCCTCTCGCCCTGGCCCTGGCTGACTGGGAGAAGACTCCGACCCCCACCTGACTGCAACCTCCCCTCAGAGAGTTGTAGAGAGGGAGAAGGTTCCCCCTGAGTCTCCTCTTCTCCAAGCTAAACACCCTCAACTCCCTCAGTCTCTCCTCACCAGACTTTCCTTCCAGTCCTTTCCCCAGCCTCGTTGCTCCTCTGGACCCGCTCTGGCCCCTCCATCTCCTTCTTGAAGTGAGAGGCCCAGCACTGCCCCCAGCACTCGAGGGGAGGCCTCAGCAGGGCCCAGTACAGGGGGAGAGTGACATCCCTAGTCCTGCTGGCCACACTATTGCTGATCCAAGCCAGGATGCCCTTGGCCTATTTTATCCTAAAACCCCATCACACGATGCAGCACCAGAGTCCAAACCCAAACCGCCCCCTTTCCAGCGCTCTGGAGGCTCTTCTGCCATTTCAGTTTATCTGTTTCCTGACCCCACTAAAGGCACAGCCAGTCAAAACCTCCTGAAAACACTGTTCCAAATTAAAGTGAGCCCTTATGAAACCAGTATCACAGCCACTTGCTTAATATATTTCTCCCTAGAAGAACTTACAGTATTTCCTTGATGAACCCCCAAGCATAACAGTTTCCACAGCGATTACAGAAAAAGCAGCGGCGCCAGAAATAACAGTTCAGTGGAAAACATCCCCTGCGCTCACACCCACCCACCGAGCACACATGGGCACCGGGGATGATTCCTGACGGGGACAGCCCAACCAGCCAGCAGCCACCCAGTGCAAATGCCACTAGAGATGGACACCAAGTCAAAAATACCAGTTTTATGTGGCTTTCGTGATGGTGGCTTATGGTGGCCCATGATGGCAAGTGCTCTCTGCACACACATGCAGGAGAATCCTCAACAGTGACAGGAACCATGACCATATCCCAAAAGCAGCTTCCTGGGTATAATGTTCAAAATATTAAAGCTCACAAGGTGGGACAAGATGACACCACCCCCCCCCAGATCACTGCCCCAGAACACTGGTAATGTGAGTTCTGCCCCAGACCTGATGCAGAAGCAGGAAAGACAAGCACCAAGTGCCAGAGCTTCCCTGACCCACCCTCTCTCCTCAGCATTCCTATTCACTCAGCTATTTGAGCTCTGTGAAGCTGCAGTTTCCATTCTCATGGATCTGTGTTTTAAATTCAGGATGCTGCTGCAGCAGCCTGCTGGGCAGATGGAGGCTTCAGCACTGCTGTGACTCAACAGACATCTCTGACTGTCATAGGAGAGTTTAGGTTGGAGAAGACCTTCAAGATCATCAAGCCCAACCCTGAACCCAGCTGTCCCACCCCACTGCTAAACCCTGTCCCTGAGCTCCAGATCTCCATGACTGTGAAACACAGACAGGGATGGCAATTCAACCTCCTTCCTGGGCAGCCTGTTTCAAGGGCTGAGGGTCCTTTCCAGGAAGTTTTTCCTGACATCTGCCCATAGAGAGAAGTATTTCAGCAAACATTCTGCCAAAGCTATATTCTGCAACAGGTGCCCTCACCAGCTTCAGATTCTTTACTGATTTATTCTTGCAAGAAAAGAGTAAAATTAACTTTCTTAAGGTTTTCTTAAACCTAAACTTTTGCTCATCACCAGGGCACCTGCTCCTGCCCCATCCCCACACCCCTCATAAGCATCTTCTTTCCAGAGACCTCACCAGCCAGGAGCCTGGTTTCACCTGGGAAGAACTGAATACACTTCTCTGTGTGAAAAGAGACCACCTTTGTCACCTGGATTTGCATCACAAATTAATTACTGAAGCACAGGGAGAACAGGTCTGATGGGGAGAGGCTGAGGCAGTTTGGACTGTTCACCCTGTAGAAGAGGAGGCTGAGAGGAGACTTTATTGCCCTTTACTGCTCCCTGAAAGGAAGCTGTAAGGAGGTCGGTGTTGGCCTCTTCTCTCCAATAACTGCTGACAGGACCAGAGGAAATGGCCACCAGTTGCTCCAGAGGAAGTTCAGATTGGAAATTAAGAAAAATGTCTTTAGTGAAAGAGCAGATGAACAGTGGAACAGGCTTCCCAGGACAGTGGTGGAGTTCCCATCCCTGGAGAGGTTCAAAAAGCAGTAGATGTGGTGCTATGGGACATGGCCTGGTGCTCATGGAGGTGTTGGGTTGAAGGTTGGACTTGATCTCAGAGAACCTTTCCAACCTTAATAATTGTATGATTCTATGATCGACTCACTGCTCACCTAGAGCTTCACTCTAATTCAAAACAGAAAAAGAGTGTAAAAAAAGAAAAAAACAAACAAAACCCAAGCATATCCACCTTAGAGGGGTTTTTGTGATAAATTTGTGCTTGACACAACTAACACATCTATAGCTTGCCAGGATGGGTCAGACGCCCCCTTAACTGCCAGTAAAGATTTATTTCCAGCTCAGAAGAAGACTTGGGGGTTCCTGGTAAACTCACACCCTCAATTACACAGAGCATCACCGAATCACAGAAGATTAGGTATTGGAAGGGACCTCAAAAGATCGTCTAGTCCAATCCCCCTGCCAGAGCAGGATCACCTCGACCAAGTCGCACAGGAACATATCCAGGTGGGCTTCTGCCTTTACACCTGGTTGCTTGATAAAAAACCAAATTCAACTGCTGGTTCAACATTTTGGCATTGCATCTCGTTAATAATTCCCAGTTCAAATCAATGCAAACACGAACACCCAGTATTTTCTAACTGTGTGGCAAATCCCCACAGGTGAAGGACAGATCAACCCCTGAGGGCAGTGGCCCCTGTCTATAGCAAAGGACTGCAGGCACCATCAGAAAGCAACTGTGTTCCACTGGGACTCTAAAGCAGCCAACACCTCATCTGGGACTTTCCCTTCACTTCTTTAAAGTCTGAAAACCCCTGCATAATGCATCATAAACCCAACACTGCGGGACTTTTCTCAGTGCAGAAACAGCGCAGCACTGCTGTAGAGTTATGAAAAGGTTCTTCAGCTTGGCACTGATGGTTCCAGCCTTCCTCCCTTCACTGTGTCTGAATGCAAACGGCGCCATTCAAAGCAGGTTTGCAAAAGGGTTTGGCTTTAATAAACTGAATTCAAGAGCATTATCCCTGTAATGATATAGACCCCAGCAATAAACTCATCAGAGGGTGCTGCAGGATGCTCTCAGGTGTGAAGATCCAGCCCACTGCTCCTAGTGGATCTACTGGTATGAGGTGATTCTTGAATTTCTTACCCATTTCAGCAGATTCATTAAGCAGCTGCTGGGCCATCAGAGCTAGAAAGCAGTATCTACCCTGTCCTAGAGTGCTCGTGACCTGCAACCATCAATATTTACCATAGTATGTTTTTGCAGTTATTTGTAGTCACCCACTGCCGCGTGAAGCCCTTCAGAATATTATTTAAAACAGAATCAATTTACGTCTATTTAGCATTTGTCACACTGGTGAAAAAAACCCCTCTGCAGTGTTCGACAAACTGCTGTGGAGGGAGTGTGGCAATGCTCCCAGGACAGAGGGAGAGTATTTTTAACCCCAGTTTACAGAAGTGGGAACTGAGGCACACACTTTTCCACAAAAGGAGACTGGCCAGAAACACTTCTTAATTCTTGCAGGGTAACTTCCAGCAGAGATTCTCACTGCCAGAAGAAACCTGTACTTATTCCTGACTACAGGGCTCACACTGTGGTGTCCTGGCCAATTCTCTCACATAAACAGAGTGGTGAAACAGTGGGGCAGGGTGGTTTCTCGTCAGGTTTTGTTAATTTTAGCCTGAGAAAGTCACGAAGGAAATACCTGAGCACTATGGGCGAGCTTGTGGGAGGTAATTAAACACCCAGCTCCACTTCCCTTCCATCAGACAAGCTTCACCGTCCTGGGTAAATATCTACAACTCTATTTCTGCACTTGGTTCGAGGCTGACCTTTCCCTGCACTGTTTTGTCCCAAAGTCAAACCCTCCACATCTTCCAAATGAAGGCAGTTTTCCTCTAAACACCACCAATGCTTTATTTTCCTCTTTAAAATGCGCAAAGTCCCAACACATTCTTGGTGGGTTCAAATAACACACAACACCACTTTGTCCTGCCCCTACCAGCCCCGCAACAGAAACCTCCCGGTTCAGAGCAGCACTCCAGCTGGGATGCCAAGAGACCTCAAACTTGAGTGCAGAAGTCCCTCGGCTGTTCTCCCATGTACAAGGAAAAACTGCTGTGAACAACTCTTCTATGGGGAACCATCCCTGAGACACCACTCAGTGCTAAACCTCCTGAGGGATGCAGCTCCCTTTCCATCCCTCTTCAGGCCAAACGCAGTGATCACCCAGAACTTCTTCCTCACTCGCTAGAGGTGGCTGGAGTGACTCCAAGGGACTTTATCAGATCAATACCCTTGTGGCAATAGGGTGGCAACTGGAAATCACCAGCCTGTTACGGCTGACTCCCTCCAGCAGCTGCTCTTTACAGATGGCAGGTGCCATCCCAGAGCTTTCTGAACCACGTGAACGTCATTAAACTTTCTTCTCTTTAATTTCAACTCATTTTAGCTGCATCTTCAGTTTTTCTCTAGCACTAATTTCTGTTAGTAGATGTCCTCAAGAGGGAATAAACCAAAAAAAAAAAAAAAAAAAGAGAAAATGAATAAAGGGCAGGAGGGAAGACAGGAAACCCGTGGGCAGCTATTTAAAGAGTCAGCGATGCCTCATGGAAAACACTGAAACACATTCCCGTTAGTGACAAACCTGCTCCTTCGGCCCCGGGTCACTCCCGGCATCCCTTGGGGTCCACACTGCTGCACCTTGAAATCAGGGAACGGAGAGAGCCTCTCCACCCAACACCCTTTCCTGGGCATCCTCCAGCAGCTTGGGGCAAGAGGAACCAGCCACAAGAGCGGGGCCCAGGGTGTTCCTCTTTGAAACCCCTTGAAAGCTCCTAGAAGCTCTCCAAGTTTCACAACCCATTTTGTGAACCCTGTTCCCCATTGCCTTAAACAACAACCACTCATTCACCATCACCACAGGAATGGGGAACACAACCATTTCACCACACAACACCCCCTGGGTCTCTCTGTCACTGCTGGCTCACGTGTCATGACGACATTGATGACACACAGGGCTATCAATAGATAATCAAGCAGGTGAAGATGAAGGCCAGTCCGTGGACAGCCTGGACTCAAATTGGCTTGTAATTAGAAACATAGAATCACAGAATGTATTGGACTGGAAGCGACCTCCACAGATCATCTAGTCCAAACCCCCTACACCAAGCAGGGCCATCTCTAACTAGACCAGGTTGCTCAGAGCCCCAGCCAGCCTGACCTTGAATAGCTCCAGGGATGAGGCCTCCACCACCTCTCTGGGCAGCCTGTTCCAGGGATCCCCACCCTCAGATTCAACATTTTTTTCCTCCTGTCCAGCCTCAATCTGCCCTTTTCCAGCTTCAAACCATGACCCCTTGTCCAATCGTTCCCTGCCCTTGAGAACAGCTCTCCCCAGCCTTCTGAGAGCCCCTTTCAGGGTTTAGAAGGTCACTATAATTCTTACCAAGAGTGACAGTAGGAGGTCACAGAGTCAGCAATTGGGTCTGGTTTATGCCCAGAGAGCTGTCCTTCTGGAGAGGCCATTGAAGCAAAGTGGAACTTGGATTTCCATCTGGATGTAGAAGCATGGTGGAAAGACTTCAGGGAACTACTACTAACACTTGAAACCAGCTTTGCTGGGAAAAGGGCCAGGCTCAATTTTATTGGATTCTCTTTAGGTTTCCCCTCCAAACTTCTCAGCAAACCCCTCCAGGTCTCCATGCATCTGAAAGCAACATTAGCAGAGAAACCCAAACCCCACATGTGGACTCAGATGGATCCTGCCAAGTTTTGACCCTCCTTCCCTTCCTGCCTAAAATCTGTAGGTCTGATGGAGAATCAGAGCAAAATAACTGAAACCCCAAATCCTCCCAGGGCTACAAAGTCTGAGTAAGGGTTTAATGAGCAGCTGACCCTCCAAAATCCAAGGAAGGATCAAGGAAAGGTCTGGATAACTGGGGTGGAAAAAGACAACTTAGGAGCTAGAGGCTGAGGAGCTGCTGAAACTAAAAACCTCATTTGCACAAAAAAGGCTTTGATATCACCAGTGCATAACAACGTGTAATTTCCTATAAGGACGAAGGTGCTCTGCTCCCAGTTTACACCAGTGGTGACCTGTCTGCTCACTCCCACTGTGATGCCCTACAAGCACCTTGTTCCTACCCAAGACGACAGACGGGCTTCAAGGCAGTGAGGAGAAGTAGCCGCTTACAGCACATCCATTCTGGGAAGGCAGGAAGACTCGATCTCACTCACTTTTTCCTTGTAATTATCCCAGCTTACAAACCCCTGAGCAGTTCCTGGAAGGAAAGTGCCCCCAGACCGAATTTTCCATACAACTGAAAAAACAAAACGACCCCGTCCCAGTATGTTTAAGTGCAATTGTGCTGTCTCTCTTAGGGGAGAGGCTTCTCAGAAGACTTCCACGCAGTGACCACCCAGGGACATCTCTGCTCAGCCGATCCCCTCACCTCGTTCTAGCGCATGTGCAACTCAATTCACCCCTCACACAGCTCAGAGCAGGCAGAGACGGAAGACCAGTGCAGGGAGGGGAGCTGGTCACAGCCTGGCCTTCCCAGGGAGGGGGGCGCTGGGCTCGGTGCAGGGCTTTGCAAAGAAAATGAGGCAGAGTGGGGGATAAGGAAGGTTTAGTGCACATTACTCACGCCGAGTGTTATTTGAATGACTGAACAATCCCGCAGTCTCTTTAACACGGGCCCTCCCCGACACACGATGCGACTCAGGCTGCTCATTAAGAGGGTCACCCTATGCAGGCGACGTAATGAGAGCCGAGCAGCATCCAAATCTCTGCTCTGATCACTGCACCGACTGCAGAGCCCCAGATCCCTGCTGACCATGAGGAGCTGCCTGGGAAAGTCCATTTTCTTCAGTTCCAGTCCTGGCACAGCGGGAACTCTCATCACCAGCATCCTCTCACAAGGTGGTCTCGGCAGAGCCCAGGAGAGGGAGCACCAGTGAGCAACCAGCTCGCATTAACAAGCGAAAGGTGGGAAGAATTCAGCAAGTGTAATGGGCAGGATGGAAAACTGAATAAGTATTTCCCCCACACCCCAACCAGCCCCGCAGATCCCAGCCCAGCTGTAAACCCTCCTAACAAGCAACCTTTTTAAAAGTCACAGACAATGCTGCTGAATGTATATTTGAAATAAATTACTTTCCTTTCCAGAGGGTTGGAGGTGGGTTTCCCTCCTAAAGTTCGAGCCCCCTTGCCAAGAACTGAACGCGCTAAAGCGCTTTAGCAACGGGGCGTCTGCTGAAAGGCTCTTTGCATTCACCATGTGCAGCCAAATGTGGCCAGAAGTGATGACGGCAGAGCTGCTCCGAGCACAGAGTCAGCAGGATCCTCGGTGATGAGGGGAGCCGGAGGAAATCCAGCTCTCCCAACGCATGAGGAGCTGCCCGGCGCGGCCATGGGACTTTGCCAGTGACGTACGTTGCGCAAGGGAGTTCCCTGGAGCCCCTCGGTAATGACCTGCCACCCAATCGCCAGGGTGGCCGCGGTGATTTCCCCAGCCAGGATACACTTCCCCGCTCTCTCCGGTTACTGCTCAACCGCCCGTGTCAGCGGTGCCTTATCCCCGCAGCCCGGCAGAGATTTCTCAACGGCGCTTTTGTCGTTAACTTCAGAACAAATATTATTTTCAAAACCGGTTACTCCGGGGACTCACCCCACCGGATCCCCATAGTAGTCCCCCACATCCGATCGCGCTCACACATGCTGCAAACTGCCCAAGCTGAACACTGAGCTCTTCTATTGACGCCGCTGTATATTTTCCCAGAGCAAACTGCAAACATTTCTGGGTTTGCTCAGCACCCCCCTCCCCAGCCTGCTCTCCCCTCCACCCCAGCTGCGAGAACGTGCTTGTGCTCAGTGGGGTAAACCAAACGAGCAGAGCCTGCGGTCCCAACGCTGTTTTCTCTGCCACTCATGCACCTGGGCAACCGCTCATCAGGGCAAGGGGAAAGAAATCTTGTGAGGGTCCCTTGTTCAGGTGCTAAACAAGCAGTAGAGAAGCTGCAGCGGGACGAACAAGCGTTTCTGAAATGGGCATTGTCCAGCATGGAGACATTAGAAGGACTCACACAAAAATGGTCGGTCCCAGTGAGTAAGTCCCTTCCGTTTATGCTGCAAGAGCTTCCCCCAGAGAGCAGAGCGATCCTCACAGGCATTTTCTCAGGGGCTGCACTTATGCGTGTGTAGAGCGCATCCCGGAGGACACAAAGCCCAGACCTGCTGCAGGCATTTGGTAGTAACATCCATTCATTAACCAACGAGTAACTTCTGGGGGATTTCAGTTTGATGCAGAGTTTCCACAAGTCCTCTATAGATTTTATTTTTCCTTTCTTTCATAAGGACTGCAGTGAACCCTTCACCAGTCCCAGAAGCCCAACAGCAAGCCTTGGAGGCTTTTCTGCTCAGATGCAAGTTAGGACAGCACACATCAACCCTCACCATGTCCAGCACCATAACCTCTGCAGCCTTCGCTGCAAGATCCCATTTCCAGGACCATTTTGGTTAGGCCTGTCTGCTAAGAAGAGGATGGGGACAACAAGATGCTTCTCAACAGACTTGAGAACCTCCTGCTCCCTGTCAACCAAGTGAGAAGCACAATATCCCACCCCACACAACTCCCACCTGTTCTTACTGGGAAACCACACTCAGATAACAGTGTGAACATTTTCCTTCAAGAAACAGAACGAAAAGTTCCTAAAGCACTGAGACTGTGAGAGAAGCATGACTGTTCCCAGCAAACACCAACAGCTTCCTAGGGCATTGCTGAAGCCAAATAAAATAGGAGAGATGGGACTTATGAGGCAGAGGCTGTCAGGACATCCACACAGCAAAAGCTAAAACTGGCTCTGCACACTGACACCAGTAATCTTTCAACACCAAGGAAACGAAAAGCCTGTAAGCTACAGGTTATCCTCCAGCAGCAGAGCAGGGTTTGGATTGTATTGCTCACACCATAAATCACTGTGTCAGCTGCCCCAGCCACTTCCACTCGCCTGAGCATGGCTGCGTAGAAGTGCCAGGCGCCTTCACCATGGTCAGCCAAGTAGTTAACGAACAAGGAGGGCGGGGGGGAAAAAAAGATAAAATAATGCACAGGGCCTTTTTTTGCCAGAATAACGATCCCCGCATTTGCATGGAGCAGCTCAGTGCGTGTCTGCATTTCTGATCACACCTCTGGGCGCATCAAACACATTATTAATTTCCATCGAGGAGGATTAAGCAGCTTAAATCATTAGCGCTAATTTACTCAGCCTTCATGCTTTTTTATTGCTATTTTAAAGCTCCCTCCTTTTCTGCTGATGTGCAGGTGCTGAGCAGCAGGGAGAAACACTTGAAAGGGATTAACCCCCCCCAAAGGGTCAGCCCCAGGTACCTGCTTCTTCTTCCTTGCATCCAGCAGGTTCAACCTCCTCCCCTGCCTGCAGAAGCCCCAAAAGATATTTTGGGCTGGGAAAAACCAGTTTGCTGGGAGCCCACACAGGGGGTTTTTACACATCCCATGTGGCCCAAGAACAACCCTCTGCTCCCCACTTGCTTTCCTGCCCCAGTGATAGAGAGGAAATCCGTTCCAGACAGACTGACAGACAGCAATGCCCTGCCACTCACTGCAGTCCTCAACTCAGCTGATAGCAGCTTCATTAGAGGTGGCTGACAATTAGTGACTGTGCTGGGGCAGGGAGGGGTGGATCCTGGAGTAGTAAAGAGGAAACCCCTCCTGTGTGCCCAGCGTGCCAGCCTGACCCCTCCCGGGTCACTCACTGCAGTGACCTCGGCAGCGGAAGAAGCTCGAGTGCTACAAGTGCCCTTAACTCCGACAAATAAAGCAACTAGAATATAGAGACACTGGGGGGGGGGGGGGGGGGGGGGGGGGGGGGGGGGGGGGGGGGGGGGGGGGGGGGGGGGGGGGGGGGGGGGGGGG
>JAOXOE010000853.1:1313373-1338924 GCA_028565055.1 Phoeniculus purpureus | reverse complement strand
GGATGGTTGGATGTATGGATGGATGGAGGGATGGATGGATGGATGGAAGGAAGGAAGGATGGAAGGAAGGAGGGTAGGAAGGAGGGAAGGAAGGAAGGAGGGAGAGAGAGGGACGCTCAGGGTCCCTTTGCTCTTTTCGTTTTGGGTGACGATTTCCCTCAAAGTGAACGAACCTCCCCCTCCTCGAGGAAGTGCTACTGTCACGAACAAGTTCAGGGTAAACACGTGGGTTTGTCTTTTCTCAAAGGTAAAGCAGTCTCAAGTGTTTAAAGCACAACCATAGGCAACCAGAGGGATGCGAGAAAATCAAATCCAAAAAAAAAAAAGAACCAACAAGCACTTTGCGAGAATTAAATAAGACCTGTAATAAATACCAACCATAGACTTCTGTACACAAGAGCAAGGGTTTGGTTTTGGGTTGTTTGTTTTTTTTTTTATCATTTAATCAATATATATATAAAAAAAAAGTTCTTTTCCTCTTTCTTTTTTTGTTTTGTTTTCAGTGCATTTTCTTCCTCTCAAAACGCTTAACCCTTTCCTTTCTGCACCTCTCAGGCCCATAAATCAACCGAAATGGCAAAAAAGACAAGGTCTAACAAACCCCCTTTCCAAAAAACTCTTAAAAAAATATTCACAGCCTCAAACAGTTTTGTACATTTCAAGCAACAAAAGGTATAGAAAAAGGCACAAGTAACTGCATACATGTGGAGATAATACCAGACTGGGACAAAGAAAACCAGGAATCTTCCGTGGGTTTGGTCATTCACTAGAGAGCTTCGTAGAGCGATGATTCTACTAAAGGAAATAGTGTTGAAAATGTCTGTTGATTTTACATCGGAAGCCTAAAGGTGGAACGGATGGTGGAGGTTTAAGTACTTCCTGTGTTTTCATCCACCTTTGCTTGAGTTTGAGTGAAATCTGCAGGCTCTAGGTGTGGGCTGCTCTTCCTGGAGGCTCCCCCTCGGCGACTGGGCTCCCCGGAGAAGTTTCTCCTCCGGGCAGAGAGCGGTTGGGCGTGCGAATGGCTCGAGGAAGGCTCTGAGAGGCAGCCGGTGCTGCTGCTTCGGTCCAACGGCTGGGAGGGGAGATCTGAGATGAAAGTGCAGGATGATTCAAACGAAGTGCTCGAGCTGCCAGATTGCTTCTTGCCCGTTTTTTTCAAGGGTTCTTCCCCACTTGTCAAAGGCTTTGGAGAGTGCTCGTCAGTTGTGCTGGGGCTGGCTGGGGATGCCAAGCAGCCGGTCTGCTCCGCACAGCTGGGCTCAGCGAACGTTTTTACCCTGTATTCCTCCTGGTCTGTCCTTTGCTGAAGCTCACTAGTCCTCATTTTCTCCTCCAAGTAACCACTGCTCGTAGGCTCTGGCGACAGTGTGTATTTGGAAACCTTCGCAACTGGGGAGACGGATGCTGACGACGGTTCGGGTGGGACCAGCGGTTCCTCGTCCCTCTTGGGAGCCCGGCTGAACTCAGCGAAGCCGCTGCCCTCAGAGGCAAAGCAACCTGCCTGCAGGGACACGACGGAGCTGGGCACCAAGCTGGGGTGGGAGCTTGGCCTTGCCTGCACCATCTGGATGCCCCCAATGGGAATCATGGGATACGGGGTCCTTGTGAGCTGCTGCGAATGCAACGGGAGATGGCTGAAGACATTCTCCTCCCCTCGGCTGGGAGCATGGATGTGTATTTCATGGGGTGCCTGCAAGGGTCTGGAGCAGACAGGCTGCGTGACGCCAGGTGAGCATGTTGGGCTTTGTGGTTCTATCTTCTGCACCAGAGAGGGAAAAGAAGCAGCTGAATCAGTGCAAGGTACAGGTTACAGCATCAGCATCATTACTGCTCGCTACTAGGATTGGTTTTGTTAACATTTTATTATCCTTTGAGGGAGACCAATCAACCAAGGAAGATTTGGACCCCCCCAAATCTCTAAAGTCAGGAGCAACACAACCCACAGCGTTTGCCTTCTGGACACAAATATGCCCATGGTCTGTCGGGGCACAGATCCAGGGCTTTGGTTCAAGCTTGGATCATTATAAAATCACAGAATGCTCTGGATTGGAAGAGCCCTTTAAAGCTCCTCCAGTCCCACCCCCTGGTGAGCAGGGCCATCCCCAACCAGAGCAGGTTGCTCAGAGTCCCAGGGTCCAATCTGAGCTGGGCCGGTTCCAGGGATGGGGCTTCTCCCACCTCTCCGGACAACCTGGGCCAGGGTCTCACCACCCTCAGCACCAACAATTTCTTCCTTCTGTCTCATCTGAATCTCCCTCTTTAAAACTGTCACCCCTTGCCCTGTTATCAGAGTTGACTCTGAAACCCTGGCAGAGGATGCCAGTGCTTCTTGCCATCCGAGCTGCCCCTTTGGGGTTTCTGAGAGCCCAGAATAAAGTTAGTTGTTTGTTCTGCACTTTCTTAAAGCACAATCACATCCTTGCAGCTGCTAATTGCAAAGGTGTTTTGTACCGAGTGAGAGATGGCATCAACTCTCATTTGACACACGCACACCCATCAGTGTGGTCCCCACCACCACCCTCAAGGTGTGGTCTACAGAAATCAAGGGTTCAGGCCCTACCATTTTACCTGTTCCTCTTTCTCTCTTGGTGCTTCACAATGTTTCCTAACGTACATCATGGAGAGATATGTGGCTAAACAGAAATGGATTGATTAGTGATGAGGTTATAACTAACCCCCTCAACAGGATTCCCAACAAGAGGAAGCAACAGCAACTGAATCCAACTTTTCATTTAAGATGGGGTTAGCTATAAGATTTGGGGATTCATTTGGGGGAAATATCTTTTGCAGCATTACGGAGAACTGCCTGGCCTGCAAGCTGGATCTCTGTGAAGAGGCGGCAGATGAAAGCAGCAAAAGGCAGCAGAAGGGCGATAAAGCAAGAGCCACTGAAGATTGTGCACATAGGAGCAGCAGTTACAAGCCCAAAGACTCATTAAATCTCACTTATCCACATGAAGTCTTGGCAGAATCTCTAAAGGGACCCTGGGAAACCCCCAAACAAATCATCTCAATGGTGCAACAGCCACCAGAAGGAGAGACTTCCTACTGCAAGAGCCACTGGGAAGAGAGATGGTCACGGTCAGGCCTGATGCACTGGCTTGGCAGAAATCCTGACACTGAAGCCAAGCTAAGATCATCTCCCAGTTTCTAAGCAATGCACCAGGTTTGAGCACGAAGCTCCATTTGGGATGAGAGACATCCACCACAAACTTTCTGCCGCTGGTAGCCTTACCAGGAACACAGCTGCCCATTCAGGGCTTTATCATTGCTTTGGAGCCCAATGAGAAAAGCAACAGTGGTGACTTTGGGTGTATAAATGGAAAATGGAGAAAAACAGAGTGTGTGAGTGAGCAGAGAGGGGTTACAGTACTGTCACCTCCTGTGGACTAGGGAGCTCAAGGTATTGGCTACAAGAAGTGGCAGTGATGGAGATGCTTTGGAGCTGAAGGACCAGGGTTTCACAGGAGGTTATTTGACAGGAAAAGGAAACAGCATTAAAGGAAGAAGTGTGGACCTGAACCTAAGGACAGTATCTGAGAAGGCAAGACATAGTGGAAAGCAGAAGGAAGGCAGAATGAAAAGACAGTAAGTTCTCAGAGCCAGGGAAGAAGCACACACTGGGCAGCGTGGCTTTTCTGGAGAAGACACGGGTCAGCATCTGCTGTGACAGGTTCTCTGGGGTTTGCATAAAGGCCTCTCTCTTCCCAGTGGAGTCCCTAAGGGCTTGAGTGTCTCCTCACACCAGTTTCACAGCAGAGCAACCCCAGCAAGTGAATCTCGTGTTCATCAACACAAATCACAGGAGAGCCAGGCACCTCAGTAGAAGTGGGAAACCTTCTACCACACCTGACATCTAATTTGCCTGCAGCAGGGGAAGGAACATGAATTTTCCTTTACCCATAGGACGTTCAGCAGAGAGATTAAATAATCCTCTGGACACAGTGGGACACACCTCTCTGTGCTGAAGAGAGAAGCGAGATGAAATCAGAGGTGTCCAAACATTGCTCAGCAGTTAATCTAACAGAGATGGCTGCACTTGTAGTAGCCCAGGAGTCCACAGCTAAGTGCAATCGCTATTTCAGGTGGTTTGGGTCACGACTTCCACCCAGCTGGTGAAACCTCAGAAATGGACAGGAAATTCCCAGGAAAACAAGCACCTTTTTATGGCAACAGGTCATTATAAATCAGCCATCCTGACTGCTTGGGTCAGGAGCACAAATAATCCCTTGGAGAAGGGATTTTCCCTCTTCAGCTGAGATGGGCAGGAGCAAAACGGATGCAAAACCCACTGAAGCTGGGTATCCAGTCTGCTGCCACCTGTCTCTGGGTTACTTGTGACATCGGTCAGAGCTGGAGGGACTGTGCACTGCACCGCAACCTTCATTAAAAACCCATGGGAGAACCCACTGCAGGGACTAGAAGGGGGCTTTGAACTTACCAGCTTGGACTCATAGAGCTGTATGTTTTTGCCAAAGAACCGGTGAGGTAGAGGCATCGAAGATAATATCCCATGCTGGGCCTGATAGGAGCTTTGAACTTTGTCATCTGCTGCTGATTTGCTAGTGCCAGGCAGGTCCTCCTTCCCAGGGGATGGATACCTGGATGACTCTGAACAGCCTGGAGACAAGACTTTCTTCAGCGATAAATATCTGACTGATGACACCTCTCTGCTCGGCGACGAGTGCCTCACAGGGGAGACTTCTCCTTCTGGTGGAAGGTATGTTCTTGGGGACAGCTCTCTTCTGGGGGAAAGATGCCTGCTGGGTGACAGCTCAAGTCTTGGCGACACACACCTCAGTGGAGATGCCTCTCTCCTGGGAGAGACACGCTGGCAAGGAGACAACCCTCTCCCTGGAGACAGGCACCGTAGAGAAGACAGTTCTCCAGTTGGTGAAAACCGTTTCGGTGAAGTTTCATTTTTGGTTAGTAGGTGCTTTCTCGCTAGCATTGGTCTGCTGCTGCCACCACCTCGGCCAGAGTCCTGGCTCGGAGACCACCTTTTTCTTGGGGAGGTGTCTTTTGAGGTTGACAGGTCCATAACTAAGGACATCTGCGGCCTTGTGACAGACTCTCTTTCAGCAGAAGCCAATTGTTCAGTGGAGGTCAAAGCTGGTCTGTGGAGACTCAAGAAGCTGTGGCACACAGCAATGTCACTGCTGTCTGCTGACCACTTTGTTTCCAGCCCTGAGGAGGAGACCTGCTGGCCTTCACCTCCTTTTTGGCTGCTGGAAACAGTTTCTTGGGCTAAGGACAATGCTGTCTCGGTGCCCTCCTCTTGAGAAGATGGAGAGCCACCTGAAGAGTGCATCGGGAGGGTGCTGTGTTTGCCTTCTGGCAACTTTAAAGATGGCTCATCTTGGCTCTCCTCTTCCTCATCATCTTCCTCGTCTTCATTGTCATCATCATCGTCAGACTCCTCTAGGTCTGAAAACTGGTGTTCCTCAATTGGCTCAGATCCCTCCCGCCCCTCAGAGTCCTGGAATAGGTCTTCACTGGTTCCTGAATGGATGAACAAACACAAAACACAGACTGTAAAACACACATACAAGGACTATTTTTCTGCTGAATCATAGAATCAGAAAAGACTTTCGAGATCATTGAGTCCAACCGTGAACCCAGCTGGCCCATCCCACTGCTAAACCTTGTCCCTGAGCTCCAGACCTCCACAACTGTGAAACACCATCAGGGATGGTGATTCAACCTGCTCCCACAGTCTGTTCCAAGGCCTGAGGACCCCTTCCAGGAAGGAGTTTCTTCTCATGGCCAACCTAAACTTCTCCTGCTCAACAGTTCTAAGGGGACAAGAAGAGAGAGGACCCAGCAACTTCCCAGACTTGATCATCTCATGCTTTGAAGCCTGCAGTCTTTGTGCCAACTCTACTCATGATGATCCCAGTAGATCTCAGTGAATCCCACCACCAGGACCTCCCACTCTAGCTTAATTTAGGTATCAGTCATCACTCTCTCAGCACCTGCAGCTATCAGTCCCTGCCTCTGCACAGCACCTTCATCCACCCTACCCGCTCTTCTTTAGAAATGCAAAGTTCTTCATAGTAGAGAACAGCAGCACCAGCACCCTTTGTTAGGACCCTACGTTGCAGCGGTGCCTGCAGAGTATCTACAGCCGTCAAAGTACGGAAAAGGTGTTGGGATGACTGATCCCACCCTTCACATGCTGAGCCTTTTCCTGTCTGAATTCCACGACATTTAAACATCACCAAGAGAGGACTTCATTAAAATGCAAACAATAGGGTTGAGAGAACCTCTGGGGAGTTCCCCTGATTTTGATAAATCCCAGCTCTGCGACTATGCTTCTCTGGGGCAGAAGTTCCTGCTGCCTGCCTGTGGAAGTCCTTGCACAGGGATGATCTCTTAGCATGAGGTTGTCAATGGCAAGGAGAGCACAGCAAACCCTAAATATAACTGCAAGAAAAATGCAGCATCTCTCTTCTACCTGAAGGGCCAGCAGAAGCTCTGTGAGATCAGTACCAGCTCCCAAGCAGATCGTTGCTGGCTCAGCCGCTGCTCTGCTCTGCACTGATGGAAACTGCCTTTCCCTGCGCCAGCTGAGATCCTGGCAGAGCTGCCAGCGCAGCCTGGAGAACTCCAGCAGGATCAGCCACTGGATGTCACTGTGGCTCAAGGAAATTGACTGCCAGGAAGCTTTTCTGCAAGTCCCCACTGCTCTGGAAGGACTCAGAAAATAACCAATCCTCAATCTGTGCCAAGCACCAAGACAGTGGGTGCTGGGCTCCTGGGACACGCTTGGTCCCAGCTTTGGAAGGAGAACTGGATGCTGCTCCACCACCTGCATGGAGCCGGGTAACCAGTCACAGCTGGGCTCTGCTCCCCACCAGTTCAGCCTAGGACACAATTTCTCCCCTGATGAACACTGGAACAGTTTTCCATCTCAAGCTGCCATCTGTCAGCAGGACGAGCTGGAGGGGGAATTAAACGGAGCTAACGCTGAGGCTGGACCACACCTGCCTGCAGCAGACCGGGTGGTTTTAACGGCCACACAGTGAGAAGTCACTGTGATCTATGGAGAGAGAGTCCACTGCTGTTTACTTTGAATAGCAGGGCCCTAGCAGCAAACACTCACGAAGTGTCTGGCATTACCAGTGTATTTTTGCCATGGCTTGGGATCCACCCAAGAGTCAGCCCGAAACACATCTCATTTGCTCCCCACCCCGTCCCAGAAGTGTCTGCTAACCAGTCCACAAAGCAGGACCTACTGCAGAGCTCACCCAGCATCGAGCTACAGTCAGCAGCTCTGCAGCAAGATGCTGCCTCGCGTTGTGAAATGTCTGGATAATGATGCTGTGTGCTGGACCTGGCTTCCAGCGGCGGCTTCTTTGCAAACTCCCAGAGGAACTGAGTTCAGAACAAATATTATTCCAAAAGACCAGTCCTCCCAGCTGTAGGGTGAGCTGCGCATATTTCTGCCTTGGAGAAGGAATGCATTTCCCTACCAGAGCTATGAGCTAGTCCCTGACTGGTTTTGGGGTTTGACATCTATGGATGGACAGGCAGCTACAGGCTCAGCCTCGGACAGCCCTGCCCTGTGTGGTCTCTTTGTCCCCAGTCACACATGGGACAGGCAGACAGCAGGGTCAGAAGTGTGGAGTGAGAGAAATGTGAAGCCAGCTCCACACTGTTTGCTTTTGCCACCGAGGGAAACACTTCAGAGAGTCCCGAGACAGCCCAAGGGGAATTTGCTTTGGCCTCCACACAAGCTTCCTGCAGGCAGAGAGCTCAGACCTGCGCCCTGGCTCCTTGCAGCCAAAATGCATTTTGCTGAGCTAATGGGCAGTGAAAGGGCAGGTCAGGAGAAGACAGAGAGAGAGGGACAGATGGAGGAGGGAAGGAGACAGGCAGCAAGTGAAAACGTGCCCATTGAGGGGTCTGAGGGCTGCATTTCATTACCTGTCTGTTATTCTAAGGTTATTCTACCAAAGCAGTGCAAACCAATGCAGAAGCAAAGAATTAGACTCCAGTCTCCTTTTATAGTAGAACCCCTTAACTTTCTCCTGCCCCTTAAACAGAAAGAAAAACAATCGAGTGAAATATCACTCCAGTTTAAAATAATCAAGGGAGGTTTAGGAAACGCCTGCCCCCAAAGGAGAGCCCAGCAACCTTCCTGAGCTGATCTGTGCCATATGGAAATAGTCATCTTTTGTTATAGATACACTCGTTTAATACAAATTAAAACAGTCCTTGCTGGGCTCTGTTCTGAGCCTCTCTGCAGAGAATAGAGAAGTCTCGCTCTGTGGTTCTGCAGGGGAAGGCTCTTTGCCACCCTGGGCTCCGAGGGCAGGGGCTGTGTGGCAGAGCTGCGGTCTGTATTCTCAGGCACCTTTCTGCCAGTTTGATGTAATTCTCATCCACCCAAACAGCCCCAACCATTACAGGAGAAAACACATGTTTTTCTGACCATCTCCTTGGCGGCTTTGTTTCATATTTACCTGTCCTTTGTGAGCAAAGGGCCTCCTTCCTCATGAGGCAGAAAATGTGACAGTTCAGCCCAGTCCAGCGTTACGCTTCAACCAGGTGAAAAAGAAGGTGGGAGGGGAAAAGAACCATCTCCCCATATCACACCACCCCATTCCCACCTCTCTGCTTCCTCCCCGGCAGACGGTCCCGTCTCCTCAAGCACAGACGGGCTCCCTCAGTGGGAGGAGACGGGGACGCTGCACTTCTGTAATCCTAAAATTACAGGGATCACTGGCAAATGCAATAAAGTCCAGACAGCGCAATTCCAGCGAGCAGCTGCACAGCCAACAGCAACAATGAGAGAGGAGTCCTTTCCAAGGGTTCCTGTCCTCTGCAGTCCAGGCTCTTTCTTGCTGGGTTTCGCAGGTGTCCAACCACCACGTGTTCAGCCACGAGCAGTCAGGGACCAGTGGTTTAATGATGGCCAAAAAAAATACAGCTGATGGCTGCATCATTTCCACTGAGTGTTGTCTGAGCTGACCTGAGGATGCAAGGTGGACCTTTCCTGGGCTTTGGGTTTACTTCTTCTATTAAGCCAAAGGCTGAGATCAGCTCTGCCTCATCACCTGCCAGACTTCTGCATAACAGAAGAACCTAGGGTAGGGGTTGGAAGGGACATCTGGAGATCATACAATCCAACCTCCTGCCAGAGCAGGATCACCTAGAGCAGATCCCATAGGAATAGTCCAGGAGGGTTTGGGATGTCTCAAGAGCAGAAGTCTCCACAACTCCTCTGGGCAGCCTGGGCCAGGATTCTGCCACCCTCACAGTAAACATTTTTCCTTATGTTTAGGTGGAACCTCCTGTGCTCCAGTCTGTGCCCAGTGCCCCTTATCCTGTTGCTGGGCACCACTGCAAAGTCTGGTCCCATCCTGCTCACACTGGCCCTTTAGCTATTGATCAGCATCGATGAGATTCCCCCCCCAGTCTCTTCCTCTCCAGGCTGCTTGTTTCACAAGCTCCCATCATGGATGGGCTTTCACACCCCAAGCCATGAGTGCACTACTATTAACCCTTTAGGAGCCTGGGGACAAATGATGGAAGAAATCACGAGTGAAAGCATCGCTCTGGACTGGTGAAGTGAGCCCTTGCAGTTCTATCCTCAGAAGCCTTCAGTTCCGTGTAACGTAAATAGGGCTTCTGATTCGCAGGTTTTCCAAAGTGACACTCAATTAATATAATTCATTAGTTCTAATTGACTGTAATGGAAGGTTTTAAAATAGCCATTTTTCTTTTTAGAATCATGAGACTGACATTTCTGGAGCCTCTTTCCCTCTCTAGCTTTGACCTCCAGAAGCATCTTCAATGGGCAGGATGAGATTTCTGGAGACCATGAGCTAGTCCATTATTCTAAGTGTGTTCCTGGGCTGGAGTTGATCTCCAGTGGTCCCACACGAGAGCAGTCTCACGCTGCTCGAATGATGCCAACACTTTTCCCTTGGGGTAGCTCCTGTGACATCCCCAGGTAGGTTTTCCTTCAGCCATGCCTTGCTCTGGAAAGGCCACAGCAAGTGCAGCCTGTCTCTGCCCAACCGAGAGTTAGCTCTGAGGAGCTGGAGAAAAGCCAAGAGTTCAAGCAGATTGAAAAGAAAGAAAACCATCCCTTGAGGCCAGGCGGCCAGGTCAGATGTTTTCAGCCTTGGTTTAGCATGTGTGGCCTGGGAAAACCCTCTGTCCATCCCATCATGTGACAGGGGACAGAGGGTCTGGTAAGGCCACAGGTCTCCTTCTCCCAGGTCCTCATCCTCTGACCACCCAAGTGCCTAAACCTGGCCTCAGAACTCAAACCTGAAAGGGGATGGAGCCACTGCACCGGGGGATCACTGGGGTTTGGGACTGGTTAACCAGTGGGACCTCTCGGGTATCTCCTATAGGTTCTCTACTGGCTAGCTGAGCCATGGTCTGCTTGGGTCAGGGACAGTCACATCAGCCCTCCAAGCCACATCTGTCCCAGGACAGTGACACAAACCCTGCAGCCCCATCCAATTGCTCTGCACCTGCACCTCTGTGCCTCCAAAACTGGGTGGCCACATCCAACCTCCTGTGCAGGGTCTGTAATTCCCAAACTGCTGAAGGATTTCTGGAAGTGCCACAGATGGCCTAAAGCACTGATCTCTTGCTGTGATGCAGGAGCACTGCAGGGGAAGTTGAGATGATGATGAGCCAGTGCCTGCAAATATCCCCAGCACAGCTTCACTGACCAGCATGGAGACACCCCAAGGACACAACACAGAATCACAGAGTCATGAAAGTTGAAAGAGACCTCCAAGATAAAGTCCAACTGTCAACCCCACGCCCACTAAACCATACTTTCAAGTGCCACATCTACACATTTTTTGAACACCCTGGGGGTAATGGCATTTCTGAGCTGCCTTTCCAAAACCTGACACCCAAAGCACCTCAGAGGGTCCCAGCAGCTGGGGCTGCTGGTGGGCAAATCCTGCCCAGCCTCACGAACCACCTGAACCATGAGGTCTCTCTGCAGCCCTGCCTGCAGCAGGGCAAACCCCGCTCCCGCTACGTAGGGAAACCCATTTCACGATGTTTTTAATTCTCTAGGGAGCAGGAAGCCGTGACTCTGCCCATGGCCCGGGAACCAGCCCCATTCCCAATAAAGCCTCTGATGGACTTGACCTCAGCGGGGGACCGGGGCGATAAGCGCTGTTTGTTGTTCCTGCCGAGTTAACATTCCCTGGCGCTCAGCGCCGTCGCCAGAACCCGCTCAGCTGATGTTCACTTTATAAAAATAACCGTGGCGCCATGTGTTTTATGAAGCTCCTTTTAACCCATTGTCAACAAACCCTTGCGGGCTGTGGCAGGATGAATCCCAGAGACGGGGGAATCTGAATGTTTGGGGTGAGGTAGGGGGGATGAAACAGGAAATGGGGGGAAAAATGCTAAAGACGGCCACAAGGCTGCTTTTATACTGGGATCGCTGGGGTGGCAGCCAGGAAGGGTCAATGGTATCACAACCAGCCTGCAAAGCGACGCAAAGAGCGAGCACCACCCTGCTCTGTGGCCCCAAGTGTTTTATCCAGGAGTAAACTCACTGAGGCAGAAACAGACCAGGGCTCCCCGAGCCTCTGCCCCATTGCTGAGATGTGAAGGGTTTCCTATAAACGTAAATGACCCACTGAAGGCAACTGCAGATGACCCGAACTACCACAAGGGCTTGAGATCTGCCACCCCTAGGGCTTCTTCTCCATCATTCCTGCACCACACCTCCAGTCCTGAGCGCTCTGGGTCTTGCTAAAGGAAACAGAACAACAATCGTAAAAACATCTAAGTGCTCCGCAGGGACACATAACCTAACCCTCACAGCTGTGGGAGCACAGCATCCAATACTTGGAGTAAAATATCTTCTTTAGCTCCAGCAGCACAATGTTCACCAGATTTCCCCACGTTGCTTCATCTCCCAGCTTGGAGAGCTTTCTCATCTTTCCCCCAACATTCGTGATGGGACAGGGGTCCTTTTGCTCCCCATACTCCTGCCTGCTACTGCGCAGCCTCCCAGGAGGAGATCTGCTTCTTGGGATAACTTCAGGGAAATTCAGCTGCAGATACTACAACCCAGAGCGGAAATGACTAAAAAAAGAGAGTCATGAGTCCTGCTCCAAGAACAAACAGACTCCTGAATCTACAGAGCCTTGGACAGACCGTGTGTGTGTGGGGGGATAAGTAGATGAAAGAAATAAGCAGGTGAGTCAGGGTAACCATATCTGCTCCTAATGCTTGGGATAATGCCCCTAAATGTCAAGGCACCATCTTATTTTAGTTTTGCTGGCTCTTTCCCTGAAAATTCCTTCAGAGCGTTGCCTGGATGGACATTGCCCTCTCTCAGCAGCAACACCAGGTTTATCATGTAAAAGGTTTTACCTTCTTCGGCTTCCAGCTCTACCAGTGAAGATACCAACACGCCCATCTCCTGACATTTTTTGCTGTGGGCCTTTGACTTCATGTGTTTAGTCAGATTCCCTGAAAAGAAGCAGAAAAGACAATTTGGTCAACATGGTGACTTTTTCTTTTGTTTTTTTTTTTCTCTTTTTTTATTTCCCTCTTTTAAAAATCTTTTTCAACTTTTTTCCCTTTTTTAACTCTTTTTTTAACTTTTGTTTTACTCTTTTTTTTTTACTCTTTTTTCTGGGTTTTTTCCCCTCCCCTTTTTTCCTCCTTTTTTTTTTGTCTTTCTTTTTTTTTCTTCTCTAGATTGCAGGCTCGGCACTAACAACTTCATTTGGCCTCCTCTGACTCTCCCCAGAGCACTCCCCACAGTAAATCCCCCAAACGTGACACAAGGCTAAGTTCTCCCTTTCATTTCTCTTTGCATTGGGGAGGATGAGGAGGGTCTGGCAGGGTTGTGTGACCTTTCAGGTGCTGCACAGCCTGAAAGCACTATTGGGGTGCGCTTTAGGGTTCAGAGGGATGGGAAGTCCTGGGTTGCTTTCAGCTGTGATGGTGCAGTGAAGAGAAATGGTGGGGAAGTAGGGAAGAGAAACACATCTCAGTCCAGCATCACCTCCCATCTCATCCTAGCACACAGGGTCACCCTCCTGGAGGTGAGGAGCTCTTAGCACCACGGGGCAGACCAAAATGAGTGGTGGAGTTGTCAGCAACAAGGAAAAACCCCACAACCATCCTCTTCCCTGCAGCAGGATGGCTCTGATGCTCTCACATGCACCAAAGTGCTAGGGAAGTGTTCTGAGCTCGCTGGAGCAGGAGGAGTCATGGAAACCCTCTGTGCACCGGGGTCTGGCAGCACTAAGGAAGCCTGCTGAGCGCTAACGAGGTTTCCTCAGGGTGAGGATGGAACCAACAGCCCCTGAGAGGGAGAGTCTGGGCTGTGGGGGTCACTGGTTCCTGCTCTGAGCCAGGGGGATGGGCATAGCAGCCTCGCAGGGCACCTCTCTAATTAGAACTCCCAAATTACAGGCAGGTTAATTAGACAGTTATTAACCCTACTTATAGCCAAGGGAAACACTGAACAAAGGGGAACCTTTGCTGAGGGGGAAAAGGTAGGTGGAACAGAGGAAAAAATTAAGGGTAGGAGAAATAAAGCAGAAAGCATCACGTTTTCCCCTTTCCTCTCCCACACCCCAGTATGGGCTGATCTGGTGATGATGATGCGAAGAACCGTGGGCCCTTGCTGAAGCTCCACCAAGGGCTGTTTCATTTCCCAGCCCAGTGCAGGAGCTGGCTGAACCTTCCAAACTACTGCAGAGACACGAGGTGCCCTCAGCCTTCCTGTTAGCTAACGCCTGAGGGTAGTGCTGAACACGAGGGCTGTTTTTCTCACCAAAAAAAAGAGAGAAAAAGTGAATTCTCACACTTTATTACAACCTACAGCGGAGGACGGAGGTCCCTCCGCTGGTATCCCGCAATCCACAGAGTCCCCCAGTCCCTGAGCTGGGTGGGAGTACAGAAGGGCCTCTATCAAGCTGCCCTCCCGCTGCTCGGGCTAGTATAAATAAATAAGCAACTATTCATTGGAGCAGAGAATTACCCGTGACGCCCTCCCAGCTCAGAAGAGCCATAACCATCGAGCTACCAAGTTAGCTTCTCCTCAGCCCATGAATTATTTATTTAGCCCATTTTATATAAAATGGAATAGCTCCAACAGGAAAGGCCAAGAGAGACAAAGGCTGACTCTATATCCTCGTGGATCTGGCACCCATCTAGATGTGGATTCAAAGGATATTTAATAATTCAAATGCAGCAAAACAGCTCCAGTAAGAGAGATTTATGATTTTTAAACTTCACGCCTAACTAGCCGTAGCCCCATGGTTGGGACACTCAGGCAATGAGGATGAGGAGCTTGGCTCAGCTCCCAGTTCCAAATCAGGACCCTCTTTCTCAACTTTGGAGCAGGAGTTTTGTTGTGGACCCAAAGACATCCAGTCAGACAAGAGCGTGGTCTAACGGACACCTCTGGTTCCAGGGAATCGTCATCATCGTCAAGTGAAAAACTGTTTCGCTCACATCCCAGGAGTCCAAATTGTGGCCTCATGGAACTGGAATTTCATTTTGGACTTAACTAGCAAAAAGACAAACTGACTCAGTTTTTGAAATCAAACCCTGCTGCTGCCTGTCCATCATGGCCCATCACTCTTGGCTGGCAGAGTGACCCATCCTTGCTCAGTTACTTCAGCAAAATCCCCAGCTGGATCCACTCCAGTGGCAACAAACACAGCAAAGGAGCCCGAAGTACATGTCTGGTGTGAGCTGGGGGCTGCTGGTTTAACCTCTGGTCTGTGGCACTTTTGGAATGCAGCCACGATCCCCATGGTGAAGGGAAGGTTCATCAAGCGTTTTGGTGCTATCACATCCCCAACCAAGCTCACAAATTCCCCCAGGTACATGAATCTGGCTCTGGCCAGACTGGGAGGGCTTAACTCGGGTCTGAGGTGGGCTGCTGAATTCAATGTTTTGGGCAAAACTGCAGCCACTCCACACTCCAGGGAAGGACTCTGGTCCTCAAAGGTCTGCAGTGGCCACCTTGGTCACTTCAGACATCTGTTGCTGGTTACACACACAAGTCTTCTCCACTGCCTTAGCTCCAGTGCTGTTCACACACACTGTCCCTTCTGCTGCTGCAGGACTGGGCAGACATGGAGAGCCCTGCCAGCAGCTTCTGCTGCCTGCAGCTCTGCAGCCATCACTTCACTGCTTCTCTGCTTTGACTCAGCTCCACCCTGAGCCATGGCTTGGGTTGACAAGTTCTGCCAGAAGTCATCAGTGTCACTTCCTTTTCATTTTCTTTCCCTGGAGGCAACTGCCCTTGTGCAAGGCAGCAGCACAGCTTCTCCTCTTCCTTCCCCACCCAGGCTGCCTGCACTGGTGGGAGCTGGAAGGTTCTGCATGGCCAGTGCCAAACCCCCTGTGCAAATGACTTTATGCAAAACCCCAAAGGACCAATTCACAGCAACTGTCGCTTTCTTTCCCCTTCTACTGTTTTCTCTGCTGCTTCCCATCTTCCTTGTCTCTCATTTGTTTAGATAAGGCAGTGCTCGAACTGATGGACCAGATAAGCTCACAAAGCTCTTGGTGCAAATCCCAACAGGGCATGGCCTCTTCATGTACAGCACTCTGCACCACAAGGGGATACCCCAACAACACCGAGATGCTGCTCATCCTTGAGGGAAGGGAGGTTCAGAGAGCCAGATCCTCATCCAACCCAACTCTTTGTCATTCTAAGGGAGTTAAAAGCTTGAGGCTTATTTACACCATCCGAGAAGCTAAATTATCATCTTGGGAGCAATTTGGAGGACAATGATATTTGTCTTATCAGGGTTCTCCTTACAGTCTGTGTTTTCAGACCCTTTAATTAATGCTGGCAGGATTAAATGCTCAAGTCCTTCGGCAAACTTCCAGTAAAACCAACACCACTTTGCCTAAGGAAAAGCTGGATGTGAATCCTGCAAGGAAAGACTCGGGGCTACTTGTTGCCTTTACAGGATTCTGGCTCCCAACTTAAATAAATGCCCCAAACCCCCATAGCACTGGAAACAGTGGGGGAAAACATACTTGAAGGAGCAAGAGGGAAACGGCTAGGCAGGGAAGGTGGATTTAAATAGCAGAAGT
This sequence comes from Phoeniculus purpureus, assembly GCA_028565055.1. Taxonomy (NCBI): domain Eukaryota; kingdom Metazoa; phylum Chordata; class Aves; order Bucerotiformes; family Phoeniculidae; genus Phoeniculus; species Phoeniculus purpureus. The sequence goes on along the minus strand of JAOXOE010000853.1, from coordinate 1,322,847 downwards.
TACACTGAATCCTAAGCAGGTAAGAGGTCCTCACTAAGGATCATTTATCAAAAAGTTCCTAAATTTGAAATAAACTGGCTGTATTTAAATAAATTCAGGAACCAGTGGAAACTGTGAGCCCAGCCCACTGCTGCTGCACTGGGGTATCAGCACAGCTCCCTCATTATTCCTGCTTATAGCCCTGTATTACCGGCTGCTTAAGCTCTTCTGATGTCATGAGATCTTATTCTGGACTTAAAGCAGCTTAAATACCCATGTTGTTTTGAGAAAGCTACAACTCCAGTGATCCAAAAGCACTTAAAGCAGCTTAATAGGGACTGGAAGTGATTTCCCAGTGAAGTTTAAAGAGGAGAAATTAATTTTTCCAAGGATCCACCATCATATTTTAAAGGTGGCTGAGTTAAAGGAAAAACATAGGGAACAGAAACACTAAAATAGCTGGAAAAATCATCCCGTCTGTGTTGGGCATTTCTTTCTGTTCCTCCTATTAAATGTGAAAAAATTAACAACAACAAAAACCCCAGCAAATACCCAACTGCATGACCTCAGCATCCAAGGGCACATTGTGATCCCAACTCTCTCAGCTCTCCAGGACTGAAGTCTTTCCATAATTCCTCGTTTCAAATAACGTGCAAGGGGAGCAAGAACAGACTCACACACAGAGAACTAGCCACAGGCCAAAACTCTTCACCCCAGATCAACCCTTGAAACAGGCTGTAGGTTGTGATTTACATAATGCATGAGCCTTGATTTAGGTCTTGGTGTGGAGAGCAAGTCCCCCGGTGAGGCTCTGTGAGAAGCAAAGCTTTAATTGATAGCATCTAAGATATAAAGATCTCCATTGTTAAAAAAGTTCATTATTCTCTTTTGCAGTCACTGACTTAAAGGAGGGAATCTGAACATCCAGCCTGTCAATAGAGGTTCAACAGAGGCTGCCAAACATCAGCCATCTTCTGGATCAAGCCTAGCAGCTTGTGTTAGATGACAACGAACCCTCCAGCAAGGTGCCCAGTCTGGCTTTGCAGATTTCAAAATACAGAGCATTTCCATGTTTCCTGTTGAGGCTGGTGCTGAGACTTAATGACTGCAGTCTTTCAAAAAATAGCAGCTAATATTTCACTTGAATTTGTCAGTCTTCTACTTCCAGCCCTCATTCTGCTGGTTTAGGGATTTTTTCTTATCTTTCCCTAGTAAGCTAAAGAGCCCTTTTGCTCACAGTGTTCCATCTCCTGTCTGGACCACGGGGTCATTTTCTGTTCCCAGCGACACGTCTCCTGCCACATTGTGTAAGGGAGCAGCCAGCCAATTCCTGAGGATAACCCTATCCTTATTCCATCAGCGCTTTGTGACATCCCCAGGAGCAGGAGGACCAAAGTCTCCTCCTAGCAGCATCCCACAGGGATGCTCAGACTCCCCATTCTGAGCTGCTAAGGAAGGGCCCCAGCACAGGCAGGGGGGTTTTGCAGATCTACAGATCAATCTGCCCTGTTGTAACAGCAGCTAATTCTGTTGGAGCCTTCCACCAGTTGGACCTGCTCTGGAGTTTCCAGAGGAGGCTTAGCAGAGCGCTGAGTCTGCTAGAGCAGTAACAATAATAAACTGAGCAGCCATAACCTTGCCTTTAAGGGCTGAGGGGGTAATGCTTTTAATATATTAACATGTCCAATAACCTCAGTACCTGTCGTGTGCTGATTTAAGGAACTGCAAACTAATTTATTAAAGGAGGACTATGGCTGAGGACACGAAGAAGTCTGGTGTCTGGAAACTGTGAGTGGACTAGACTATCAAGTGGGTACCTTCAGCCAACAGACACTGATGTCCTTTACACCTTTTAAATTAATACAGAGCTCCTCATCCCTCCTGACCTGCAAGCAGAGGCAGTGACATCGACACTGCAAGCTGCTCCATACACCCTGCCCAGAAACATTAAGAAGTCCTGAGTAATCAGGATGTGAGAGCCTGATGTGAGTCTCAGTGAGAACAGAAAATCGCTGTGGAAGAGGATAGCATCTGCACAGGAGGGGACTGAAGTGCCAGCACTGACCCACATCCCCAGTCCCCCAGGAGGAGGAGTAAAAAAAGGGGCTGCCCTGCCCTGGAGGCTCTGGGGATGAGTGATGAGGGAAGGCTGATGGTTCCTGTATCCCCTATTGGAAGATGGTTAAGGGAAAAGCTCTCCCTGACCGTCCTGAAAGGGAAAATTGTTTAACTGCAATTTTTTTCTCCATTTCCTTCCTGGTAAGAAAACAACGAATAAGCTGCTTTAACTTCTTTTAAACTGGAGGTGCAGTAACAAACCTCTCAGGAGATCCCTGCTACAGTGGAGGTGGAGACACCTCGTTAGGGAGGTACATTTAGACCTGGTCCAGAACCATAAAATCAAGTAAATCTCTACAAACCCTGCTTTGCAAGACCGCTGTTTCCATCAGCTAAGTGAGCACCAAAAATCTCATGGATTTACTGAAAATAATGCTAATAAATAGCAAGAAGTTTCCCCACAGGTCCGTAACCTAAAGGAACAGCTTCGCTTGCAGTGACAAAACCACACAAAAAGCAGACAAGCAGCCCAATTCATTAGTGAAAAGGGGGGGGAAAAAGTCCTTTAAAGCTCTTTCTATTGCAAAAGTTTTCCCAGTTCTTGGAACACAGATACGGATTTTCCAGGACAGAGCAGGGAGAGGTACATTTTAACCAGATAAAGATCCTCATTAAAAATAAAAATGAAAAACCCCCACGTTTAACTGCTTCCAGCCTATCTGAGAGTTTAGAGCATTAGATCATGCTAGAGAGATCTACCACAGCCAAAACTAAGACAGCTCTACAGACACCCCCCTTGAGTTTACACTGAAGGCTAAAATTAACTTTGGAAAGCTGGTTTCTAAAACAGCTTCACTGCAGCTTATAGTTCTGCAAGTGCAGCCTGGGAGCAAGAGCTTCAGCTTCTCCATTCTGCAGTGAACTGCGGTTGCACAACTGAACAGCCTGGAAGAGGATCCTCATGAATCAGGGCACAAACGAACTTTTTCTAGGTGTCTGCAAAATCAGCTGTGAACCACCCAGTTCCGCAAACCCCCGGCCCCAACGATGCGATAACTGGACTTTAACTGATGATTTTTCCACACACAAGGCTGACCTTTTCCTCACTCTGCAGTAACTCTCCAAAAGGTCCTTGTGTCTCCATCAGCAAAGCCAACAGCTTAGACCCAAAGCTCTGTGGAATTTGAGGGCAAGGCAGGGCTCTGACCATCACCCCCTTCCAGCACAGAGATGTTCCCATGCGATTCCAAGTTACCATCATGCAACCGTTTGCCCTGAAATTGCTGATGCGAGGAAGTTCTGCCCCCTCATGCATCCATGGGCAAACATCATTTTGCATCAAAATCCCAACACCGAGTGGGGTTTATTTTTGAAGGAAGCATTTTCATGCTGCCTTCCTCATGCAACGTTCCTGCAAAGCTGAGGAAGGGAAGTCCCAAGGAAGTGAGTGTCCCTGTGCCACGTGCAGCCGGCATAGTCAGTGCTGACAGCTCACGTGCATCAAGGGAGCAAAGGTGAAGAGCAAAGCAGCTGGAGAGATGGTGAAAAGGATGGTTTGATCGCAGCATCCTCAACAAAAGCCTAACAGCATGGTGGAAAGTGAGGTGAAGTGATGGGAGAGGCTGAATGGATTCACCTCTCGAAGGAAAATCTCAGGACAAAATAACAAAAGCAAGAGGAAAAGAAAAAAGAGAATGAATCAGAAATAGCTCCAGGCTGAGAAGGAGAGAAAGACCCATTGCTGGGACTTGCTGTGTCTGACAAGAATTTGGCCTCAGATTCAATATCACTTCCCCAGTGCTCCCCTGCGCCTAGTGACTGCCAGCACGTCCTTACCCAGAAATCACCTGCCAGCTTAACCAGCAAAACCTTCAGCTCCAGGCACTGCACACCCTGAGTCACCCTGTGTGTGGACATGCCCTCCAGCAGCACCTCTGGGCAGGCACCCGTGGCAAGACCCACGCAGCACCCCATGCCCCCTCCCCACACCCATGCTGTGCCCCTTCATCGGCAGCACGATGTTTTGTTAACACTCTCCCTGTGTGATTCACTGTCCCAGCTCTGCCATCTCCTGAGATTCACAATGATGGATCGACAGACACTTTACATCTCTGCCAAACTCTAGTCTAGAAACCAAACCTGACATCTTCATTGCAAGACTTGCTGCAACCAAAGATGGAGGGGAGCACTCTCAACCCCACGGTGCCAGACTCCTGTGAGAAGTTAGAGGAACCTGGGCACCTCTGGCACTTTTGAAAACACTACCCACAGGCTCTTGGAAGAGACTGTTTTTGCATGTGGTTTTGCATGCTCCTGATGGAGGTCACTCGCTCACTCTCTGAGGCAATGCAAAGAGGATCTGGTGCAGTGAGGATGTGGATCGTTAATGACTAGATGTCCTGGAATGGAGGTCTTTAGAGGAAAAGTCTGTTGATATGACAGAGAAAATGTCGAAGCTACATGCAACTGCAAAAGATGAAAATGTGCAGCGCAAACAGATCCTGAGAGCATAGAAAGCCACCCAAGGACTGTCACCAGGTGCTTGGTCAGGGATGGTTGTACCTGGGAGCTGCCAGGGTGATTTGGTTTGTCAGTCCCTGCCAATGAGGCTGCATTTCAGGATCATTCCCCTTAAGAAGCACACATAGGATGCTGTGCTGAAGGCTGACAGGGGCAGCCAGCGCTCTCCACCGCGACGAACATCAGCTTAAGGCAGGACCGCTCCTCTTCGCAAAATTCCAGCCAATTTAAGACTCCGTCATCCCCCTCCCTCTGACTCCTGGGGTTTTGCAGACCCCTAGGAAGGCTTTCCCTTCCCCTTCGCCAGCATCCCCAGGAAGGCTCGTAAGTCAATATACTAAGCAGAGGATCTAGGAGCTGACTGTCTCTTACCTTTGGTTTTAAAAGCAAAGTTACAGTACTTGCAGACATATGGCCTGACGTCTGTGTGCGTGCGAATGTGTTTCTTCAGCATGCTGGGTTTCTTGCAGCGAATTCCACACTCCTCACATACATACTTCCCTCTTCCACGGCCTCGCACATACACATACTCTTCGTTTGATTTGTACCTATGAGCAACAGGTGTCATGATAAAAAAAAAAAAGAAGATTCCCACAACTTTCCTGGATTAATTCAGCATGATATCGACACCACCAGCCTCGGTTACTGTTTGATAGCTCTGGTTGAATAGGCTACATTCAAAACATCTTCCAAAGCTTTTGCCCAGATGCCTAAGTTCCTCTTCTGGAGTAGGTTCTTATACCCTGCGTCTGCTCCTCGCCACAAACAAATGGCCCAAAGTCTGAGATAAGTCACAGGGTCACCCAAATGTCCTGATTTTCCCCATCTTCAAATGCAAACTGAGGCACTCAAAAGTCTCAGTAAGACAAATTACAGTCCAGCCTGGTGCCTGAATGATCTCTCTCGCAAACTACGCTGTGTTTTCAATGCCAGAGTCTGGGAAAAGTACTGGGAAGAGACATCCAAGCTAAACCTCTTGAGATACAACCCATTGGGACAACAGTCAAAGCCAAGGGAGAAGACTGTGACACCGACACTGCAAGTTGTATTCCCTGCACAAAACTGCCAGGAAAGAGACACCCAGAATGGACACAAAGAGAAGAAAACATCCAATTTTAAACCATGTTGAGTTAAAAGTAGATGTAAGCACCGCAGACTGCCAGCACAACACTATGGCTCTACCCAAGAGAAGGACGTTGGCCACTGTTCCTCCACATTGCATTTTTATTCGCTTTCTGTCCCCTTCTGTGCACAGGGAAGGCTACATGATGGGAGAGTTGAACAGTATTTGTGAGACTGAGACCAATCACTGAACCTCCTGCCGTTTAGCAAATGGAGTCTGTAATTTCCTGTACTTGCAGCATAAGAAGAGTAAGGTAACACAAAATTGGCCCCCTTGGAATTTTTAAGGGACCAAATGCTTGAAGGGTGGTACTTCTTCTTGCAACTTGTTTTTCTATCCAGTGTGAATCAAACATCTGGTCTTCTGAAACCTCTAAACATCCAGCTTTGAAAAATGAGGTCTTTTATAGCACCTTAATACAGCAACCGAACATACACAACACCATCAGCCACCTTTTAGCTTCCTTCCCAGTAAAGCCTGGTCCAAACCAGAATGGTGAGAAAACAGCAGCCAGACTGAAGAGAAACGAGATAGAAACAGCAGCACTAGAAGAAGTTTGAGCACTTAATAAGTGGAAGTATAGTAAATCCTAAAATAAAAAAGTTTAATGCAAAAAAACCCAATAATCACTTAAAACTGAGTAAAAATGCCCAGAGATCATGGATCCAGTCCTGACCTGACAGGATGACAATGGCATGGTCTGCACTGGATGCATCCAAGTAAATCCATCCCAGCTACCGACTATGGCAGATTTAAAGGCAGTTCAGTCACACTGCATGAACCCCTTACCACCCACCCAGGCAGAGAGCCCTTGTCCTGACTTCAGTGTGTCATTCACTTAGCAAGTGGTTTCAGTTCCACTTGGGGGTAGGAGGAGACCTACTACACACAAAATTCAGAACATTCTTCCTGAGTCCCCCCTGGTAGATGTGAGTTTTGGACTAAACCCTTCCTCTCCTGCCAAGTCCTGGTCTCTCCAGATCTGGTCTGTAAGTCTGAGCCATTTCTTTGCTTCATAGGAGAGATGTGAGCAAATGCTAAAGACTACGAGTTGCTCACACATTAAGATGACAAGGCTGCAGATCTCCTTCCTGTGCAGGTTCAGACACAGACTGGAGTGAGGAAAAATGGGTGACTAGACAGCCGCAGTCTTGCCTGGAGTACCAGTACCAGCACTAGCATAACTAAGTCTTGGTATCCAACAGCTACACATTGGGGAACACTTGCGCTTCTGTCCTTCAGCATCAAAAGTTCTCCAGATCATAACCAGTATTAACTGGTCATACTCTCTTTCATCTCCTGTAACTGAAGCCACAGCAATGCCATCTACTGCCTTCCCTCCCTGCCCCTCCAAAAAATCCCACCCAACACCAAAACTAAATCATGTGCTCATAATTTAACACCAAAGTCAGTGATTTAACACCAAAGCAACAAGAAGAGCCAGAGGATCCAGGAATCCTGATTTCTCTTCTGTTCAGATTCCTGTTGGAGCTTCCCTTTCGCCCTCATTTCTGTCATTATGCTGCTAATCACCTCGCCATTTAAAAAATGAAATTGCTCTTTATCAGCCTTGTACTTGCACCACCCTTAATTACAGTCTCACATGGAAATCTCTCAGCAAGTTCTTTGTGTCCAACAGTCCCTTCACCAGCCTCATTAAAGCTATCAGGGTGGCTCTTCCTGGGTAAAAAGGGCCACGTGATGCCATCTGAAATTAGCTGCTACCATTTACTCGACACTCATGAGACTCAGCCATCCCTCAACGCAGATATTTTTCTACAGCTCCTGAAACCAGGGAGAGGAGAGAAACAGAAAGAGACAAATACGAAAGAAATATCAAACCAAAGCAGAAGACAAAAGCCAGGGAGGTGTCAGTGCCCGAACATGGAGAAGGCAGCAGCAAAAGCCATCTGCCCCCAGTGGAGGCTGCGGTGTGTTTGTGTCGATAATGACTTCAGTGTGATGCTGCTTTCTCTGTGGATCTAATATGCTCCTGATTTGCATCAGAAAGACAAACCAGTGACAGCTCGATTCAGGTGAAGATCTACCCTGGGCAAAGCACCTTCCTGCTCTGTAGCGATTGCTGTGAGCAGAGCCCTCTATATCCACAGTTGGAGTTTGTGACAGCAAACCTGGGCTACTCATCCAGAGCTCTGTGGAACTCATAATCCTGCAGTTAGCAACCCAGACACCTCCTCCAGTGTCACAGCTCCAAGCTAGAGACTGAGGTGATCTGAGACCCAGGAAGCTGCTGTGAGACGAGAGACTCATTTAGGAAAGAGTTCTTTCAGAGAGACACACAAACCCATAACATTTCCATTCCTTTTGGAAGGTTACTACTGTGCTAGCAAATGCACCTCTGCTCAGTTCTGTGGAACCACAACAAACACTTTGCAGACACAGAGGAACTGGCAGAGCTGCGGCAGCAGCAGTGCTACCACAGGCAGTACCAGATCCAGAGATTTGCTGGCCTCAGAACCCACCATCACTGTCTGGTGTCACAAGAAACCCAACAATGGGAAAACATGAACCTAGGCAAAGCTCTGTCCCAGCTCTTTCCCTTGAACATAGCTGAAACCCAAAACCATGAAGCATTTATTGCTTTGCAGGCTTTAGCTCCTAATATTCGCTGTTACCACTATCTGAGTATCCTGTTTAGCCACAGACACTTCTTTTTTATTTCCTCAGCGCTGTGAGCCACATCCAAAATCTTCATGTGGCTGAAAACCACACAATAAAACCTTGGAGAGCAGAGGGGGAAGGAAGTTTGGTGGTTCACAGGCAGGAAGGGGGAGCAGGTTTCTGGGGGACTTGTTGCTTCACTACAAGACCCAGTTGGGCTGAATCTCCCCTTCTCTCCTGCTTTCTGCAACCGCCAGGAACTTGCCCTAAACAGTCTGGTTGATGTGACCTTGCTGGCCACAGCCCCAGCCCTGCAGCTGCACTTGCTCTGTTGGAAGTCACACGTGGATAGCCCGAGTCTGTGAGTTTCCAGCATCTGAAGTGAGATAAGGTGTCGCGGTGAAGGACAGCCTAGGTTACTATTGCAGTGAGTGAGAAAGTATTTCCTCGACTGGTTTTGACATTTGTTGAACTCACTTGTTTGCTTTTTGGGTTTCTGGTACAGAGTAACAGGAATTGGATATCTGATACTTTTCCTAAGCCGCTGCATTGAGTTCACCGTCAAGTGAACTGAGTGGCTCCATTTGCTGCCCTCAGTGAAAGGCATGCTGGTTTTAGTGGTGGCACATTCCATCTGCCATCAGCCTTCCTACTCTCTTGGCTTGGCTAAATCCTTCCGAATTTCCTGACCATCTGCCCTGGACTGCTAGCAGGCCTAGGAATGTCATTCTCCCCCAGTACTGGGCACTGGGGAGGACTCTCCTTGAGTACTGGGGCCAGTTCTGGGCACCTCACTTCAAGAAGGACATTGAGGGGCTTGAGCGGGTCCAGAGGAGCAAGAAGGCTGGGGAAGAGACTGGAGGGGACAGGTGAGGAGAGGCTGAGGGAGCTGGGGGTGTTTAGCCTGGAGGAGACTCAGGGGGGACTTTCTTCCACTCTACAACTCCCTGAAGGGAGGTTGTGGTCAGGTGGATCACACAACCAGATGTACATCCTGAATGTCTCACTGTTGCTGTGAAACCTTTCTGACCTCAAGCCAGGATAGTGCAGAACAAATAGAATGATTTTGATGCAAACTCCAGAGCAGACTGAGGGGTGACCTCATTAATGTCTATAAATATGTGAAGGGTGGGTGTCAGGAGGATGGAACCAGGCTCTTCTCAATGTCATCT
>JAOXOE010000853.1:1293126-1313273 GCA_028565055.1 Phoeniculus purpureus | reverse complement strand
CATTAATGTTTATAAATATGTGAAGGGTGGATGTCAGGAGGATGGAGCCAGGCTCTTCTCAGTGTCATCTAATGATAGGAAAAGGGGCAATGAGTGTGAGCTGAAACATAGGAGGTTCCACATCAATATGAGAAGGAACTTCCTGCCAGTGAGAGTGACAGAGCGCTGGAAGGGGCTGCCCAGGGAGATTGTGGAGTCTCCTTCTCTGGAGACATTTAAAACCTGCCTGGACATGTTCCTGTGTGACTTTTTCTATGTGATCCTGCTATGCAGGGAGATTGGACTAGATGATCTTTCAAGGTCCTTTCCAATCCCTAATGTTCTGTGATTCTGTGATGACACAAAGCTGGGAGGGGACAGAAAATGTGTTGGAACATTAAATCAAAACGCAAAATGTTCAAGAAATGCCTGAGTAAAAAACAAACCCAGCTGACCACCACCACCAAAAACCATCCTGAATGCTGTTCTGAAGGGGAAGGAGCCTCCAGAGGGGCATTTACCTTTCTGGATGGCACTACCTGTTACCCTGAGATGCCTTTATCTCCCAGGTGACTGGAGGGACCCAGAGTGACTGACTCAGATACAACTCACAAGTGGACGTCAAGGTGGGAATCATACCTGTACTCTGAGTAAACCTGAATAATTTGATATTGAAAAGGCTCTGGAAACTACAGTAGTTCACACAAACAGTGTGAGGAACCAGTGTCAGACAGCTGTGGTAAAGGCAGATGTCCTCTTTGTAAGGGGAAATAGAGTTGAAAGAAGGAACAGAGCCCTGAAAGGCCCCGGAAAGGTCTCAGCAGGGGTCTTGTGCCCATGAGACCATGACACTTCATGAGAGCTGCGGACCAGCTGGACATCATCTAGAAAAAACACCAGAAGAAGGGAGATGTCTGAAAGATGGGAACTGTGTAGAAAGAGTATGCAATTCAGGCAGTAATAAAGATAAAACTAAGGGAAAATTTCCATGGGTGGAAAAATGGCGTGTTGGAATATTTTGCCTGGCAGGGTGGTGAAAACTTCTTCGCTGAGTGTTTAAAAGGGATGGAGACACAAATATAGTTGGTCTGCCTTGGGCAGTGACAACTCCATTCCTTTGCCAGGCAGTAATTTTTTGGTTTCTTTTACTGAAAAACATTATTCTTTACATAAAAGAGGCGAAGGAAGGAGGTAGCCCGCAAGAACAGGCAAAGCATCCATTTCCTCAGAGAAATCTTCCTGTAGGGAGCCAAGACACAAAAACAAGGGATGAGATATTTTTACAAAACTCAAGACAGATGCAGGAGAAATAAAGGGTTGTTCCCAGTGTCAGGGCACCCTGTGAAAGGAAGTAACTGCAAGTGGAGCATGTGAAGGGAATGAAGCCTTTGGATTCCGTGGAGGCTGAAGAGCACTGTGATTGTCCTGAGCCTCTTCCAATTTACTCCCTCTGTCTATAAATATTTTGCCAGGAGTGGTAGGCAGTAGGAGTGCCCATAAATGCTTGCACCTCCCAAGGACCCTCACATCTGTTTCAGAAAGACTTGAAAAGCCTAAAGCTTCAAGAGAAGAGAAATCCTGAAAGCTGAAAGCCCTTTGTGACAAAGATGAGGTTTAGTGACCTGTTTCCTGGTTTAAATCCTGAAGAGGCAAACGATTATATCATCTGCTTCAAACCTTCTTGTGGTAACTGCCCTGCGGCATCTTAGCAAGGTAATTAGTTTTCAGGAGGAATTACCCAACCCTTAATTTTTTCTGAGCAATTATCAGCTCAGGTACCAGCCAGGAATCAGAGTGTTCTTCGCTCCGATGATGGCTGGGTACAAGTAGCTGCAGACTCCTCTGTGATGCTGCAATTTAGCAGGAAGTCTCCTGCGGTATCTGTCTTGAGATGCCTTCACTCAATGAGCGTGCCCAGATAGCAATCGCAACCTCTCCCATGTGTTTGAACGGGCAGTTTTGATGAACGCTGCGAGTTTTGCTCCTCTCAGCCTGCTGTTTGGGGAAGTAGTGCAAAGGGCTTGGGCTGCAGAATATTTCAGCCTTGTCCCTCACCAGCACAGCCAGGAGAAGCGATAGAGAGGAGATCTGGGGGGTCTGCACCGGTTTGTTTCTCTGCTCAGGTACCACTGACAGATGTTGCTGTCTGTCTGTGCCTCGCTCTCTACACTCATTGTTAATTACGATACTGTTCTCTTAACCCACTAGAGTGTCCTACCCTGCAGTCAGAGAGTTAAATTCCTGCCCAGTGTCTTTCTTGGTGCCTTGATAGCTGAGAACTTGAAGTTGGGTGATGCAATCTCCGGCTTTCCCAAGGGCATGGAGTGCTTTGGTACCTCTTGTAAGTGAGCAGTAAAGAGCTCCCTGCTATTACCACAGCATGAGTCTGTGCCTCACTTCTCCTGGTCCAGGCAGGACACTCAGCATTCAGCACTGCTGGTGTCCGCTCTGCTCATTAATCTCCAGATCTTTCTGCATGAACCTCCGTGACCCCAAATCACACTGATCCCTCTGCACCCGATTCCTTTCCACCTAAATCCTTGGATGCTGGTGGCAAAGGAACCCGGAGCCTTCTGCTCCTCCTCTGCTTGCTTGATGCAAGATGGACTTTTACCCCACACAGCCAACACAAGCATACCCTTTCCCAGTGTTACCAACCAGTGTAGGCCAGGACTGAGCTGGAAGTCCCGGAGATGTTTGCTATTAGCACGTCTCAGCTACCACTCACCAGCTGGTTTTGTATTAATGCACTAACTAATAAAGTGAGTGACAAGGCTGTTGGTTCTTCAGGGCAGGGTTATGTTTCTAGCTGGGTTTTAAGGCTCAATGTTTAGCTACAATGGTCCATAAAGGATTTGTTGTGATAAGGGTCAGTGTTTGTGAGACTAGATGAAGGTGACAAAGCATTTCCTTATAACAGTTTTAGGCACTCCCTGACATCACTGTGTTTGACCCCATCACCGAGGTGAATGTTCAGGGTAAATCCTTGTGGTTGTTTCTGAGTCTGCACTTGCATAAGTGGGAAATGGGATCACCTGCAGGGCAAGAGAGCTGCAAAGCCAGCCTTGACCAGGCTGCTGCACTGTGCATCTGCTTCCCAACAGAGCAGCTCCTCTCCTGCTGCACAGGCTGGACCAGCAGAGGCCAGGAAAAATCCCAGAGTATTAAATGTTTTGGTAAATGTTGACATCCAGTTTACAGTGGATGGGTGGGGGCATCTGGGTGATGAAGGGAAGAGGAGGATTATCTGCTGGCTACGGTACCAAGTGGGTAAAAGGGGCCAGAGAGCATGTGGGTGCAGTGGCCAGGAAGAGCATCACTGAACTAAGTGACCCAGTGTTTGGAAAGGGATTTTTCCTGGATTCAGCTGAATATTGGCTCAGCCAAACTACAGTGCAGCAAACTCATAACTGTCACTCCAGAAATAACCCTGGATAGAGTCAGGAGGCTGTGACATTGGTCTGAGAGCTTCACTTTGCACACAGACTAGCGAAGTTCGTGATAAATCCTCCAGACCTGCAGAAGAATATGGGACTGTCTGATATGAAAGCAATGTGAATAGAAAATGAGCCTCTTTCTGTCAATCTGGGAGTTGATATTTATACTTTTTGCAGTTCCTCACTGAGCTGGCAGATGTGGTAGTCACCAGTAAATTTCAGGTTAGTGACAGGCAGACAGAAGATAAATGTTAGGCTGATGAAAATCACTTGGGAAGGCAGTGGAGTTAATACAGATATTCAAGCAGCTAGATTTGGGATACAGCTCATCTACATATGTTGTTCTGGTACTGGCCTGAGCACAGTGTGGCTGAACAATGCTTTTGTACAAGACTTGACTCCTGGTTAACTTTCTAGCCCTGCATGGCTTGACTGAGGGTGCCAGCTCAATATTAAAGGGGCCAGTCTGAACCACAGAATCACAGAACATCAGAGATTGGAAGGGACCTCAAAATGTCATCTAGCCCAATCCCCCCTGCCAGAGCAGGATCACCTAGACCAAGCCACACAAGAACATGTCCAGGTAGGTTTTAAACATCTCCAGAGAAGGAGATTCCACAACTCCTCTGGGCAGCCCCTTTCAGTGCTCTGTCACTCTCATTGTGAAAAAGTTCATTCTCATAGTGATGTGGAACCTCCTATGTTCCAGCTTACAACCATTGCCCATTGTCCTATCATTAGATGACACTGAGAAGAGCCTGGCTCCATCCTCCTGACACCTGCCCTTTCCATATTTGTCTACATTAATGGGGTCACTCCTCAGTCTCCTCTTCTCCAAGCTAAAGAGACCCAGCTCCCTCAGCCTTTCCTCATAAGGGGGATGTTCCACTTCCTTCATCATCTTTGTGGCTCTGCACTGGACTCTCTCCAGCAGTTCTGTGTCCTTCTTGAAATGAGGGCCCCAGAACTGGACACAATATTCCAGATGCCGTCTGGCCAGGGTAAAGTAGAGGGGGAGGAGAACCTCTCTCCATCTGCTAACCACTCCCCTTCTGATCACAGGATGGCATTGACCTTCTTGGTCACAAGGGCATATTGCTGGCTCATGGTCATCCTGCTGTCCACCAGGACCCCCAGGTCCCTTTCTCCTATGCTGCTCTCCTCAACCTATACTGGTACCTGGGGTTAAATCCAAGCTTTAGGAACAGTAGTTATTTTTACACACATGTATACCAAGCTTGAAAAGGTGCTTTTTTGGAGTCTGAGGGCAGGTTAAACTTCTCATGTAGAGACAAACAGTGCAATCACCAGCTGCCAGTTACACCACTGACTTCTGCAAAAAGCAACATGGGCCTTGTTTGCTTTTCTTGGCTCTCATTCAGAGATGATGAAAGATGATGGAGAAGTTTGAACCAAAGCCCACTGAAGAAGAGGTTGTGTTGGAGAAGGCATTCCTTTACTTAGCAGTCAATCCAGGGGCCTCTTCCACACTCTCCACATGCCCTGTACTGTCTATTGGAAAAAAAGCTTTCCAGATCTTCCCATGCTACAAGATGGATCACTCACTCCTGCAGTTTGGCAGAGCACTTCTGCATCGTTCAAATACATTGTGGACTCTGCTACCATAGAAAAGCATCTGTGGTTCCAAATCTGCCTAAACATGGTAAGGGGGGGTGGTTTTATCACACCTGCCTTGCAGACAATACAGAAGAGTTGTCTGTGTTAGAACAGACGTGTCACAGCCTGGTAGCAGACTGAGGCTCAGGTAACACTAAGTGGTCTGTAGTGGTCATGAAGCTGATAAATGGAGTGTAAAGCTGATGTCTGAGTGTCACTGTAAGGTAGCATCCTCACCACCTTGCCACCTTGCCTGATGCCACTCAGATGCAGACTGTAAACTCTCTGAGGTGCAGAGCCCTGAGCCTGCTCTAAACCCTACGTACTTACACAGGAATGACATGCAAGGGCAGCTCCACCAAGAACACGAGTGACAGCTGATTGTAGCAATAACCAGTATAAACTGACATGGCTTTCTGGGAAACCAACCCAAGTCAGGACCCATCATACCAAAAGTCGTTAGTTGGGGTTTTTCTTCTTTCCTGATACTCTACTCTGGTCAAACTGCACCTGGAATATTGTGTCCAGTTCTGGGCCACTCATATCAAGAAGGACACAGAACTGCTGGAGAGAGTCCAGTGCAGAGCCACAAAGATGATAAAGGGAGTAGAACACCTCCCTTTTGATGAAAGGCTGAGGGAGCTGGGTCTCTTTAGCTTGGAGAAACAGAGTCTGAGGGGTGACCTCATTAATGTTTATAGGATAACAAAGAGAACATGGAGGCAGCATCTGATGTATCGGAAGGACACCATATAGTTGAATTTGGGTGTAAACCAGTTACATGTTGCCTGGTAGCTGGCACTTAAATGTTTGCTGTTAGCATATTAGTGAACATGTAAAACTGTCTACAAATTGATCCTGAAGACAAAAAGAATAAAGCAGCAACATCAGATTCCTCCCAAAACAGGAATCTAGAGGATGAAGACTGGAGACACCCTCTCCAGCAGCTGAGGCTACTGACTTTAAGACCTTGAGGGGCAATGGAAAGAGGTGTATGATCCCAAGAAATAGGAAAGAAACTGAAATAGGAAAGAAATTGTGTTTTCAATTTTAATCCTGTTATCACCATTAGAGTGACCTTTTCTGTGAGCAGGTGCTCCAACTGCATTACTCTGCAATAATTAGGTCTGGACTAATGATGATTCTTCAGTTCACAGAGCTTGAGACAGATGCTCTTCCATACACACCCAGCACTACCACCCTAGAAGGAAAGGAGGAGGCTGGTGAGCAGATAACCCTCACAGTTAGAAAGTTCTAGAGGTGTTGCTCCCTCTCCCATCACTGCTCTTCACCAGCAGCATTCAAAAATCATTCAGTTTTCCTTCATCCAGACCTGGGAATGCAAAAGCACTGAGCTGTTGGGACTTAATGTGTGGAAGGGGACTGGAAAAATGCCTGAAGGACTTCATGTCTGGTTGCACCAGCTGAGGAAGCACCAGCGGTGCTTCTCTCTCCACTTTTCCTCCATCAAATAGGAACACTGTTTCCCTGCTAAACACGAATGACATAGAACAATTGTCCTCGTGTTTGTGCAGTGCTGGATTAATACAGCAGTTTGAAACTTGCTCTGGTCCAGATCCTTGCCTAGGGGCAAAGTGGGGCCAAGCAGCCCTGATACCAGTGTATTCCACACTGTATTCAGGAGCACTTCACAATGGCTAAAGAAAATACCACTGGCCTCTCAGTGCAGGATTTTCTTTAAAAAGAATCACCTGAAGTCTGACAAAGCTTTTGTAAAAGTTGTTTCTCACTTTTCCCAGCTTACAAACTTGTTGGGAAGTGTTTGAAAATTAAATCAAGGAAAACTGAAGCAGAGAGAACTAAGGAAGGAGGCAGTGGTAGAGGAAACTTGATGATTTGCCCTATTTCTAGCTCAGCGCTGCCAAATTCCATGGGTGTTATGTAATTAGCCTGATATCTGAGTGCTCTGATCATGACAGCACGTGCTTTCTTGCCATTCCTCAGGCACTACTGCAAGATTTTATTCATTCTAACATATTTTAAACCTGTTACTTACAAGTTTCTTCAAGAAGTGAGGGGAGGGCAGAAGGGGGGAGAACATTTGGGATTCTTCTGGTTGTTGCTGTATCCAGGTGAACTTTCAGCCTCTGCAGCTCCTTTCTGACTTTCCTGGATGCTTCTCCCTGGTTGCAGCACAGGTGCTCTGTGGCTTTGCTGCTGGCTACAGCTGTGGTTTGCGGTGTGCCGGTGTTCATAGGATGCATGTTTTTGGGGGTGTTTTTGGACATGAAGAGTGCTGCTTCTGAGATACTATCCCAGCCTCAAGATCTTGCAGATAATTCTGTAGATAGCACAGCTTATTCTTCGCTTGAGTCATCCACACAGAAAAGATAGATATGAACGGCTTCCTCTCAGCCCTTCCCATTTTTCCTGGTAACACCAGTCCCTGGTGCAGCGAGGTTCCCTTATGACAGTTACTGGGGATAACAGATAATCATCATCAGCGAGTGTGAAGTAACCCAACCAGAGTTCTCAGCAATCAGATCTGAGGACCCTGTGCTGCTGCAGATTTTGAAATCCCCTTTTTCAAGGTTACTTTCACACTGTTTAATAAGCCCTTATCTTGTAAACTATAATAAAGTTCCAGGCCTTAATCCAGTGAGATTATATTGGGGGGGGTGTTGTTCTTCAGCATTTTAATACCCCAGGAACAGAACATCCAGGGCGCCAAACCCAGAGATACAATGAAGTGATGAAAACCGAACTGGAATGCAGAGCCAATTGAACCCACTTGTCAGTGGTTAGCCCAGCCTGACCTCCAGCTCAGATGGAGCCCAACTCTGCTCCACACACACTCCTGGGGGACTGAGCACAGTCCCCATGTCACATGTTGGAGGACATCAAAAGTCAGACCTGCGATGCCCTTTCTCAACCAAGTGTGGCAGAAGGGAAGGCAGCTTCCCCAAGCTGTGGGTTTAGAAATATTTCTATGACAATTCTGCTTCAGAGAACAGTTTTCACAAGAAGAATTTTTTTAGAGAGAGAGAAATTTCCTTACATTCATTGTCTGAATTAAACAAGGGCTCTCAACTCTGGTGACAGGACTTTAGACCAGAGAAAGCAGAGCTGAGAAATAAGAATCACCCCACACTGTGGTTGTGTCCCTGACATTAGACAAATCGTAGAACCATAGAATGTGCTGGGTTGGAAGGGACCTCCAAAGGACAACTACACCAAGCAGAGCCATCTCTAACTAGATCAGAGTGCCCAGAGCCCCATCCGGCCTGACCTTGGATGGCTCCAGGGATGGGACTTCCACCACCTTTCTGGGCAGCCTGTTCCAGGGATCCACCACCTTCAGATTAAAAGACTTTTTCCTCATGACCAGCCTCAATCTGCCCTTTTCCAGCTTCAGGCCATGACCCCTTGTCCTGTTATTCCCTGTCCTTGGGAACAATCTTTCCCAGCCTCCTGACAGCCATTTTCAGGGATTGGAAGGTCCCTATAAGGTCCCTCTAGAGTCTTCTCTTCAGACTGAACAACCCCAACTCTCAGCCTGTCCAGGTAATGTTCCCAATTTAATTCCAGGAATAGGTTTGAACCTTTGTCCTCCAAATCAGCAAAAGTGTCTGGCAATGAAACTACTCCCAGTTACAGGACACTGCTCCCATTTACAGGAACGAGATGAGAAGGATGATCTAGAAGTGAAGAATCTTTCCCAGTTAAGTCTGAGTTTAAATTGAGATGTTTTCCATATGAAAACCTCCATAGCCTCTCAGAACCTCTCTCCAAAGCATCTAACACATCTTTTCTCTCTTCAGCTCTTAGCTTCTTGCATGGTCCCTGTTCCTCTAGAAGCAGCTTCTGTCTGTTTTTGTTTCTCACAGAAAAGTCTGAGCAAACCTACACACAGAGCCGCTGCTCCTGCAGAAATTGTACCTGTGGGGTTAAGTTTACAAAAAGAGCTCAGGAATTGGATTCCCACCATTCATTCTCCCAATTCAGAGAATGTTTTGGGACCTTCTGAAAGTTCCACACAAGATGTGTAAACACCAATTATTGTTTAGGTGGAGAAGGCAGCTGTTTAAACACACAAAGCATCAGGCAGAAAGCAGAAACCAGAGCATCCTTCTGAGACTGGGGTGAGGGAAAGGGATTGCAACAGAAGAGAAAAGGCCTGGGCTTTCAAAGCACGAGAGGGCAGAGTTTCATTCCCAGCTGAGCTCAGCTCCTGTTTTAGATGTTGACATAAGGACCCAACATCTAGCTCATGCCTGGGTCATGCTGATGTTTACACCGCTGAAGATTTCTCCCGCTTCAGACTGTAACAGCCTGGTTTCTCCTTTGTATTACTCTGTACAGCCCCTGTTGTGGTTGGACTCAGAAATAACAAGACCTTTAACAAACTATGAATAATAAATATTAACGAGGCCAAACCAGCACAACCGTTGCGAGCCAGGCAGGCTGCTCACACGCCTTGCTCTGGGCAACGCAGGTTTCTCCAAAGGTGAGATGGAAAACTCTCACCCTCATCAGAGATGTCAGAGGTTTGCTGCTCAGATCTGTGTCCACCCTCTCTCCATGCAGCAGCCCTAAGGGCAGATCTTTGAAGCCCCCCTCAGTGCTGCTCTCCCCAAGCGATTCCTGAAAGCTCTGCAGTTATCGGAGAGCAGGAGGGGCTGGAAATACAACCTCCTTTGTTTAGTCTCAGAGAATGCGTGGCAGGAAAACATCGCCATCCTGTTTTCCAAGCTCTAGCACGCAAATAAGAATGGAGGAAAAGTACAGCAGCCTCTCTGACAGGCTGTGATTAATCCTCATTGTGTCCCGCATTGAAGAGGTGCCAGAGGTGCTGCTTGCCAGCCTGTGTCCCTCAGCCTCAGAAGGACCTGTCATGTTGAGACTGTGAGGCACCTCATGTTTGTGGGGAGAAGTTTCTTGCCAGCATAGTGGTGTGTCTTAGGTGGATGCACCCAAGGAGCCCAGTGGCTGTGTGGCCAAGGGCATAAGATGATGTAAGAGCCTGTCAGGAGCATGGAGAGCCAGGAGCCAGGGAGGGGGAGAGAAGCTCCTAGTGTACACTTATCTGTGCTGATCCTTGCAGCCTGACTCACTTGCCCTTGTCCCATCACTATCTTCTTGCCACCCTTCGCTTGCTTAGCCTGAGGGAATGGCTGGTTTCCTTTGTTTTCTTCTCTCCACCCAGGCCTGTTCTCATGTTGAAATACTGCCCAAGTCAGCCTCACTAGCCCTGCCAGCCTGTGCCAAGCAGAGAAGCTGCATAAACCTGGTCATGAAAACCCCAGACGGCATCCCCAGGCTATGTGAAAGAACCTTGAGCTTGTCCTGGGACAAGGCTGGTGTGAGATGGGTCACAGTGGTGGGGAAGGAGCTGACACTGTGCTCTGCCCTCCCTGGCTTAAGCAGGGCGACATGGACCATCCTAATACAAGGCAAAGCCTGAGTTACTCCTTGTGATCTCTTGACACACTATAAATCCTCTCTTGTTAGACTGTTTCCTGCACTGGTTGTGCATCTTTTGCAGCACAGCTGCATGTTTGTGTTGCAGCCTGAGCTGGAGTAAGTGTGAAACATCCTCACAGGCTGCCTTTGGGGTATTCCTGGCCCTGCTGTGGATCTTCTGTGTGAGCCTGGAAGAATCCGTTAGCCCACTCTCAGCCAGGGACACTGAACAACTCACGGGATGGGAGGCAGACTGCCTTATGAATGTGACATTTTAATGGAGTAATGATGCTTGGAAGGTCTCTAGCTTCACCCACTTGAGTTTGTAACCTGCAGATCCCACTGTTTGTGGTAAAACAAGCTCCACATCTGTGAGACAGGACACTGCATTAACTTTCTGTTTTATGAGTACAGAGAATGGCCTCAAAAGTCTTGAACTAGGAAGGGAAACCACATCTCCAGGCCTTTAGCACAAAGCAGCAAAGGTGCTGACACAAGGCTGAAGTGTCACTGCTCTTGGCTACCAGGAAGGCTGGGTGCAGCATCTCAGGGCTGTATTCTGCACTAACATCTGGCCACAGAATGACTGTCTATGTGCTTTGGTTTCCATAAGAGTAAATCCATGAGAATTTGTGCTGCTGTTACCCTGCAAGGCACCTTTTCGGTCTCTGCATGCAGTCAATGTCTCTGCTCGTCTCACCTTGCAGGGGCTTTGGGCAGTAACTGCATCAGAGTTGTGAGTTACGGTGCAGTGACACCCATGTCCCCAGTCAGAAGCCTCTCTGTCCTACCACAACACAAATGAAAAACAGCCTAATTAATACTGATAGGTACTTGTCTCCTGGCATGGTGAGTGACTTTATTATGTTCGCAAAACCTGCTCAGTGTTGTTTGTATTAACCAGGAAACGTGGCTGCCGAAGCCTGGCCGCTGCAATCACGGAGCAGGATGCACCGCAGTTACATTAGGGCTTGGCATACTCTGCACTGATACGGATCTCTGTGGTCTGCAGCCTCCAGAGTTTCAGTATTTAAACAGTGAAGAAATTAGGATACAAATTTCAAACATCCCGCAGAGGACAAAGTCTCCGGTTTTGGCTCAAAACCGATCTTTTCCCATGTGGCACCGGCACAGTACCGGAGGGAGAGCGGTGTCCCAGTTCCACAAGCCTTCCTGGGTTCTCTCCTCTCTTCTCTGTACCAGGCTGCTCATTACTAATGAGGTGGGAAGAGGTGTTGTGGAAACAGGGGGACATGGCACAAGCTGCTTGGTTGATAGAGAGAGCAGGTGATGATAAATCTGACATGATCTCTCTAGGGCAGGTGAAGTTCAAACTGCAAATGATCTGCATATTTTGAGCAGAAAAAAAAGGGTTATGTGCTGGAGTCACCCCACCAGCTGTGGAGCCAGTGACATGTAACCGCGTCTGAAGCCTTAAGAAAAGACCTGCTGTAGTTCAGCCATGAACCGCTGGCTCCAGCACGGGACTTGCTAAGTGTCATTCCAAGACTGCACTGTTGAGGAAGGTCGGATGACATAACTAAAACTGTCCCCTCTGACCCTACGATCTACAAACCCTCATAATTTGTAATCAGGATACAAATTATTTGCCTTCTGACTTGAGGAAGGAAGTCTTCTGCATCACCTATCTGCTCCAAAACATCCGCTATTTCACAACTGCCTCTGTGCAACGTGCGGGATTTTCACTGAAAGCTCCAGCAAAGCAGCATCCACCAGCTGCTTTTACAAGGGCAGCTGGTCAGTGCCAGCCACGCTTCCCCTGCCGCCCAGCCAGTGATAAACACAAACATTCCATCTGGGGAGGAAATACCCTTTCTGTAGATTATTGTGATGTGAGTAATGTTGACTCTTTCTTTTATCCTGGTTGAAGTATGGCTGAGGAAACCCAAAATCTGTCCAGCACGTCTCTGCAAAATCAATTGCCTCAACTCTGACATTGGTTTCTGTCAGACTCATGTCCCACAAAGACAAGGAGTTAGTTGGCTTTTTTTTAAGGACTCTAGTGATAGGACAAAAGGGAATAGTTTCAAACTAAAAGAAGGGAGATTTAGGTCAGATCTGAGGCAGAAATTCTTCCCTCTGTGGGTGCCGAGGCCCTGGAACAGGTTGCCCAGGGAGGTTGTGGCTGCTCCATCCCTGGCAGTGTTCAAGGCCAGGTAGGATGGGACTCTGGACAGCCTGGTCTGGTGACAGGTGTTGCTGCCTATGGCAGGGGATTGGGACTGGGTGAGCTCTGAGGTCTCTCTCAGTCTAAACCATTCTCTGATTCATTCTACAGCCACAAAAACGGGGAGCAAACACCAAAACTACATTATGGCTGCAGTCACTGTCTCACGTGTACAGAAACACAGAGGGAATGGCCATTTCAGATCTCATATGATATGTCCCACTCAGCAAATCCATCCCTCAAAAACTGTGCTGCATCCCAAAATATGCTGAAGAACCATGGCTGTGCTACATCCCACCCCTCAGCCCTACCCCAGCAAGGCCCTGGGTGCTCTCACGTTGAATATTTTCACCTGTGGAGTATGAGCATTTCCACACTCAGCAGCTCCGCACCAGCTCTGGGTGTTAATAAGGAGCTGAGCAGCTTTGTTGCAGCATCATCTGTCCTTCAGTTATATAAAACAAAGACATTTGGGGGAACAGGGTCTTTTCCACCTCCCGAGAATTTGAATTTATTTATCCAATCTATTCCCAAGTAATTTGATTTTAAATTACCCTGACAACTACCAGGCTGAAGCAGAAGATGCCAGCCCTGCCCTTCACTGCACAGTGTGACAAAGGCAGAAGGACTGCAGGAAGTAATTGTGATTTCATTTCCAAACTAAGAGGAGCAGACAGGTCTGTCCAGGTTAGGAGACTGCAGTCCCCTGAGGGGTGCATGGAGGGCAGGAACATGGCTGGTGATTGAAGGAGGCTTCTTCAGCATTTGTGTGCCTGCAGCATGGCTCTGAGCTGTGTGTCTCATTACCTCAGAAAACAACACCAAGAGAGGCATCTCCAGAGTATGAGTCACCTCATGGCCCATTTCTGGAGTAGTGGGACCAAACTGTCTATCTACTATGCTATTGCCTATACATGTCCAAGCTAACTCCTCCAGACCAGACCCTTAACCATGAGCTGGCCCCAGTGACATGACCTCAGTGAATTGTACCTTGAACAAAGTGAATTCACCGTTTCCTCACACTTCAGTGCCGCTCTGAGGAAATCCACCTCACCAGCCTTGACTCCAAGCGCTTGGTGCAGAGTATAAATAAGTCTGGAACGTTGGGGGAACACGGTGAGAGCAATAGGAGTATTAGTCAGCAGCACTCCTGGGGGAACTTCGAGCAGGAACCCGGACAGTGTCTCCTCTGGAGAGCACGGAAAACACACTGTACAAAATATTTTTGCAGAGCAGGAAAACGCTGCATTCTTCAGATGACAATGGCCTTGTGTCACTGTCTGTGGCCACAGCCATGACTCAGGCTGTTGCTGGGGAGGGAGAGAAGGGTGAGCAGGCAGCACTTGCTGCCAGCCATGGCTTGCACTGCTAGCTGTACTGTGTGGTGAGAAACTCCAAAGAAAACACAAGGCTATTGTTTTATTTTTCCTTTTTTTTTTTTTTTGCAAAAAGGGCTCCTGATTGATGGTCTGGCACTGTGAATGTCGCTCCTGGGTCATGTGTACAACGCACGAGCATGCAGGGCTTACGTTCTCTGGCACAGATGGACACGTTGTTTGCTGCAGTGTCTGAGGCAGGTGGCCGCGAGGCCCATGACTTGAAGCTTGCGTTTCACCACTGCTTCCCCAAGTCCTGATCTCAGGAACTTGCAGTGCCTGCCCCCCAGGTATTATCATACATCTGAATTCATGAACTTCATAGAATCATTAGGGATTGGAAGGGACCTCGAAAGATCATCTAGTCCAATCCCCCTGCCACAGCAGGAACACCTAGACCAAGTAGCACAGGAACACATCCAGGTGGATTTTAAAAGTCTACAGAGAAGGAGACCCCACAACCCCCCTGGGTAGCCTGTTCCAGTGCTCCCTTACTCTCACTGTGAAGAAGTTCCTTCTGATATTTGAAGAAGTAGAATCCACCCAACCTTGCAAAATTGGATAGCCCCTTTCTAACTCAACATCCCAAGGAAGGCACCGATGAATTTGTTGTCTGCACGTTCTTCTGACTGGCTTCACACACTACAGGGACTGGTGGCTGCAGAAGGGCTTGGCAGAGCTGTTCCTGGGCTCTGCTCAGTACTGGTTGCTAGTAAGACTCAGATATGGTGACTCTGCACTGCCAACACCGGGATGTGTCTCAAGGAGCACCATCACGGGGGTAAAGCTCCTGCTGGGAGAGAGCAGCTCTGCTTCTTCTCATGACTCTCAGCCTGTAGGAGGTGAAGGCAGGGGAGCCAGCCTTGGCTCTGACAGGAGCCTGGTGTTCACACTTGGCTGTGTTCCTGGAGGATGACCAACAGAGAAATCTAAGCGAGCTCTTAAAGATGACAAGTCTTAATTAGCAGAAAAGGCAACAAGCACTGGAGGGAAAAAAGCTAATTGGGGGAAAAGGTTAGAAACTGAATCTTGTACAACTCATCATCCTCTGCTGCAGCTCAGGACTCCCGAGACCAGCACTTTTTAGGGCAGTGTCTCCCTCTAGCATTTTGACCACAAAATACTTTTAGCCCTTGTCAGTTCCTAGGAATTGCAGGGCAGATGCAAGCAAAACCCTCAGGAAAAGAAATGCTCAGCAGACAGCAGGCTGCCCACTGCCATGGGGAAAACCCTATCAGCTTGGCAAGATAGGGAAATGCAGCACCTGCTTTGGAGATTGCAGTTTGAAAGGAACAGGAGAAGGTAGGCTTCAGGGGAGTTTGGCTGAGAGTTTGAGACTGTGGGTACCTGACCTCCTGTTATCTGGCTTCTGGGGGAGCTGAAGGTGACAGTCACACAACCAGGATACCCATCTAAATCAACCTTCTTCATGGCATGCTGTGGGAAAGCCAGGAAGAATTAAACCCTCCTTTCACCTGCCTCAGCGGAGAGATCTTCTGAGCCCAGTGCTACTGTGCTGGCTGCCATGCTTTAAGGAATGACCTCCTGGCACCAAGTCTCACTGCAGGCTTCTCTTCTGGAGAGCAACACTGGAGTTTCTTCACTGACTTCTGCTGGTGGAGAGAAAAGAGAAAACCATTTTCCTTTTCTTTCCTTATTTTGATGTGTTTTTGTACCACTCTTGGAAACAATTGTCCTCCTGAGCAGAGGGTGTGGATGGAGCTGGAAAACATCTTTCTCCTTCACTGGCAGACCAAGTTCCTCCCCCTGTCTGTCAGGCAGGAAATAAAGGAAACCTTTGAAAGCACCGCAGAGCATTAACTACTGGAGTCCAGGGCACAGGGCTCAGCAAAGATCCTCAGCCCTTGCCCACTGCAGCAGAGGGCTGACAGTGAGCAGAGCTTCTCAGTCTTGAGAAGAATTTACACTTACTTTTGTGTAAATCAGAGGAGAAGGTACATGATGTTTTGTCGGTATGGAAGGCGCAGGAACACACTCTCAAACTCTCCCCAGTACCTGAATGCCATGTCCAAGGAAATGCGTGTGTTCCCGAAACTTCCTGGCTCTGACAGTGTCATTTGCCTTCACCCTCTGCCAAGGAGGCGCTCTGTCTTCTGGAGAAAGCTGTCATTTTCCGTTTGCATTGGGGCACAAGACTAGTAAAGATGCTCAAACAGAGAAAAAACCCAGCCCCACACACCTCGAAGTGCACTCGTCACCCCACAATAAGAGCACAGGGCAGTTCTCCCACAACCCTGCCCAGACCCTGGGAAGAAGCTATGAGGGCAACACGCAAACAGACCTACAATGCCTGCAGTGAAGCGTGGACTGCGGAGCACTGATCTAGAAAACTCGCCCAAACACAGGTAATGTACCTGGCTGCTGCAAGCCTGCAGGAAAGCACAGAGGGTCAGGGAGGGCAGGGCAGTGCGGCCATCAGTCCCCACCTTCGTAAGAGCCAGTGAGATCGGGAGGAGCTGTGCTACCCGCGGGTGCGTGTGGGTGCTTACGTATCCCATTCCCGATCCACACCCCATCACATGCACCCTTCCACGCTTTTGGCTTTCTGCTTGTATGCAAAGACCTACACTTACAGTTCCCTTCCCATTTATGCTGGGGACACAGCTGAACAAGGGTGAAGGCAAATGTTATGTTCTCTTCTTTTAAGACCTCATAGTTCATGCCCTACTGTCAGCTTGAGGTCTACTAGCAAGTACCTATCTCTCTTACTGTCAAGAGTGCCTGCAAGATCAAGGGCTCCGGTTTAATTGATTCTCCTTCCTTCACACAAAATTAGATGGAAAAAATTTGCAGGAGAAGGTGTCAGTGAAATGGATAAAGCAAGAAAGAAAGGCTCAGATTAGACCATCAGTGCTGAAGTCAGTTGGTAAGTAGAGGTATAAACATGTAGAACGTCAGATAACCAGCCATGCAGCAGCCTTGGAAAGCAGGTGAGAGCTCCTCCCCCTGAATTAGAAATTACACCTTCAGGATTGTGACCACAGCTTCTACTAACACAGACTCACCTTTTCCTCAAGACTCTCTCCTTTATTTTGCTGTGGATTTCAGTTTCAAGCTCACCTCAGTGTTCAGGCAGATCTCTTCAAAACACACCAGGGTTAACACAAGAAAACAAGAGGCCCAGGAGTATCCTGAGAAGTGCCAACAGAAGATTCCAGAACTAGACAAGACTTCAGTCTGCATTAAAACCAAGGGAAATGCTTGTACTTATCAGTGATTGTCTCTACAGAAAATGGACTGTCCCTTAGCTCAGCTCACACACTGGCATGGGGCACAGGTAAGACCACAGGCTGGAGCAGATACCCTTCCACTCAGAGATAAACATGGGGGGGTAATCTCTGTAGTGAATGAGTGATGCACCTCGAGTTTTTCTTAGTGGGGTGTCCAAGCTGTTCATACAAACTGGTTTTGTAGATATTTGATCTTGATGCTGTGAGTATGCTTGCAGTCACCCACTTCTCTCCCCATGACTGGTGGTACAGGGAATTTCATCTTCTGGTTTTGCTCCACTCACACGTAAATCTGCTGTTTTCCTCTGCTCTAACAGGCACCAAGCAAACACATTCCTCCGGGGAATTCATGCATGTGCAGAGCAGCAGAGCTTGGCTCTGCAGATACTGTGCTTTCAGCACAATTGGATCAGACTCCTTCCCTGTGTCGCTTTCCTCTCCCCAGCCTCAGAGAGAGACACCTCCTCTGCCCCAAATCATCTGATGAATTGTGTCAGTCTCTTCTGCTGAAGGCCTGTGGTTTTCTTTATGGCACCCAACTGTCCTGCAGAATCCAAGAGTCTAGATATTTCAATCATCACCCCACATCTGCCCAGCAATTAATGCCTTTGCTCCTCAGCCTTGTTTGGTGCTGCCAGGAGCTGCTATTGGAAGTCTTTCCTCTCCTTTCTCCCTCAGCATGTGCTGCAGGGATAGATGCAGAGCAGACTAAGACTGACCCATGGTGCACCACAGAGCAACGGGAAAGAGAGAGAAGAGCTGTGCTGAGCTGGTTATGCTCTTTTTGTCTCAGCCCTATGTAAAACTCTGAAGGAAACAAAAATGCTCTCTGTGTCTTCTGTTGGGATGCTGGATGGCACATCTGTCCGAGAAAAAGGACAGTTGTGGATGGAAAAACATAAGGCTACAGTACAGAAGAGTGTATCTTAGTTTTCTGAGATTAAAAGTCTCAGCTTTTAAGTTTTTTCAAAGTCATGTTGCTCCAGATGATCAGTGATGAAGCATGGTAGTGCTCCTTGGCACAGTGTGCTGACCTTTTCACTTGGCTCTTGGATGCCAATGAACAAAGAAGGGGTTTACGCTCAGGAGAGTCTGACAGATAATGAATTTAATCATTTCATTATTGTAGCACATTGCCTTTGTCTGGGAAGTTAGTCTGCCACTGTGGGAATCCAAAATCCTTCTTCTCTAGGACAGACTGAGAATGTATTATCCAGTGTCATCTGTACCCTTAACCCTCTCCACAGTGCAGCTGAAGACCTGATTCCAGGTGGACTTCTTCCTAAGTTTCATGTCTGTAAAACTTCCCTACTCTGGACATGGGTTTGTACCACTGGGCACAGCTGCCATATGGAAAACTCCTTCCTCATCTGATGTTCAGATGAAGCTGAAAAGCTGAGGGCATGCTAAAGCACTTGGCTGCCTGCACAACAGTGTCACCAGATTTCCAGTAAAATTCTAGCAGACTGATTCCCTTTATATTTGCTTTTATTTTTATTTATCCTCTGCTTTCTTATCCTCAATGATTCCCTTTTTCCCCCTAACATCTAAGATCAGTAACTCCTCTGGCCACAGGGTCAGGCAAAAAGAAAAAAAAGCAGCGTCCCAGTGACCACCCCTGTTGTATTGCTGGAGGGACAAGTGGCAGCCCACGCTGCATATTCTTCTTGCATAGTCCTGCCCAGGGAAGGCATCCTAATGGAGAAATTAGGACTCAGCAGAGCTCACAGAAAACTCCTGGAGCAGAAATTTGTCACTAATGCGTAATGGAACGTGTGCCCAGCATTTGAGTCATAGAATCACAGAATATGTTGGCTTGGAAGGGACCTCCAAATGTTATCTTGTCCAACTCCCTTGCACCTAGTCTGGCCATCACTAACTGGGGATCAGTAGATCTGCTCAGGGACAACGGGTCTTTCTCCAGCCATCAGATTAAAACCTGCATGACCCTAAGGGGCCTGGACTTGGTCCAGATGTTGAGGAAAGGGAAAAGAAAGGCTTGGAGAGGGTTTTCTCTTTTATGGCTGGAGCTCCCTATTGGCTTGCTCAGGGGAAGTGAATGGGAGCTCCACATTTCCATGTTTCCACACCTCCTCACCCAGAGCTCCTGCATCCAAGCCCCTCTACATCTCCCTACTTTTTCTCACAGTCCTTTGCTCTTGGGAAAATGGCAAAAGGTGACCCTAGAGGAAACAAGACACGCTGATGGAGGCAGTGGGCTCCATTTTCCCCTCCTGGGGCCGCGGGCCAGGCGCCTCCCGCCCGTCCTCAGCCCTCCCCCCGGGGATCACGAAGCCGGCCCCGGTCTCTGGGAGCCACTTCCCTTGCTGCCGGCGGTGCTGGGCAGGGGAAGGGGAGGGCAGGGGAGGCGGCGGGGCCCTCCCTCTGCGGGAGCGGGGCTGGGGCGGAGGCGGCGGGAGCGCGGCCCGCGGCGGGAAGGGAGAGGGCTCGGGGCTGCGGCGGGAGGGAGGCCTCGCCTGGGGAGACGGAGCCCTGAGGGGGAATATGGAGCCCTAAGGGGAGATATGAAGCCTCAAGAAGGGGATTGGAGAAGCTCAGAGAGGGGGATATGGAGACCTAAGGGGGGGATATGGAGACTCAGAGGGGAGATTTGAGACCTAAGGGGGAATACAAAGCCTCAGAAGTGGGATATGGACACCTAAGGGGGAGATATGAGCCCTCAGAGGGGGGTATGGAAACTCAGAGGGGAGATTGAAGATCCAAGAGGGGATATAGAGACCTCAGAGGGGGGATATGAAGCCTCAGATGTGGGATATGGAGACCTGAGAAGGGCAACTAGAAGGGCAACTGGAATGATAAAGGGGCTGGAAGATAAGCCCTATGAGGAGAGGCTGAGGGAGCTGGGTTTGTTTAG
>JAOXOE010000853.1:1218969-1293026 GCA_028565055.1 Phoeniculus purpureus | reverse complement strand
TCCCTCCCTTCCTTCCTTCCTTTCTTTCTCTCTGTCTTTCTCGCTCTCTGTCTCTCTCTCTCTCTTTCTTTTTCTTTCCTTATTTCCTTCTTTCTTTCTTTCCCTTCCAGGCTTTGTGCCTTCAGACCATCTCCAGATCTCCCTGGAGATGGGGAACAGGCAATTAATGCACATTTAAGAAGAAGGGCACTGGTAAAGGAGCTAAAATAATTCCTTTCTGTCTGTCAAACTGTCTGATGCCCAGTAGTTACCACCATTACTATCCATGGGGTGCCTGCTCTGTGCAACTTGAGTGTGCCAAGAAGGATGGACAGACCCTACAGAGCTCCTTTGGGAGCCTTTTAGAGTCCAGGGTGAGAGTGGAAACAATGTGCCCTTGTGGCTGAGAAAGCCAATGGCATTCTGGGGTGGATCAGAAGTGGGGTGGTTAGCAGATCGAGAGAGGTTCTCCTCCCCTCCACTCTGCCCTGGTGAGGCACACCTGTAATATTCTGTCCAGTTCTGAGCCCCTCAGTTCAAGAGGGACATAGAACTGCTGCAGAGAGTTCAGTACAGAACCATGAAGATTGGACTAGATGATCATTCAAGGTCCCTTCTAATCCCTAATGTTCTGTGATACTGTAAAACTGCCAGGAAGCAAGAAATCTTATAGTTTAGGGAGGAATTATACAATTGAAAGGAGTTGATCATAATTCAAAGATTCAAAAGGATGAAATGGGAACAATTCAGTTCTGATTAGGTAATTTTTTTGGAGGGGATAAAAGCATCCAAATGAAACCTGTGCTGGCTGTCCCCTTTTTGAGGAGCAGAGTAACAGTCCCCTAGTTTGCCTCGTGTTCTGGAAGTGTAAAAGTCCACACTGACTTCTCCATAACTCCTGTCATGTTGAAATTCTTCCCCGTGGCAAGTAGAAAGCAGAGCTCTGGTGAAGCTGTGTCATCCTCTGCTGTGTATGAAGTTGTCTCCTTTTTCCCCCTGTGCTTGTCTTATGTAAGTTTTATCTTGAGCATGGCACAGCAGCCTATATCAAAGAAGGTACTGCTGCCCAGAAAAAGATAGTTGGTCAGGGAAAGGGTCCTGGCTGGTTGGTCTCACTCTCACAAGCAGGAATATTTCAATAAAAGAGTTAAGTTACTTTCTGCTGGAATGTGCCTGTGCCTTGGACACTTTCAGCCATGTGTGAATTGCCAAGAGCTAAACGGAGAGTTATTTTCTGTTGGAGAGCTGCCCTTCTCAGGAAGCCCCTTATGCACCTGCAAACCAGAGCCCTTGAAGGTTTTTAGAATCCTCCAGGCTCTGCAGTAGAGCCCGAGGCAGAGCCCTTTGCTCAGCCCTGGCTCTCTGTCTCGCTGCAATGGAGAATAAAGATGTCACTGCAGTTCTGTGCAGAAACGGAGCAGTTCTCTGTCCCAGCTGAGGCTCCTGTGGCAATGAAACAAAACCAGCTGTTCCCAGCAGTAGACAGATGCTGCTCACCATGGCCCCACTGGGTTTTCAGGAGAAAACTTCCCCTGCTTCCACAGGGTGCTCCTGTGTGGGTGAACCTCAGAAAACACTACTGGAACAGTAAGGTTTCCATGTGAAATTAAATGAACGCTGCAATGCCAACCCCAAACTCTTTTTACAGGGAAGAATCCTGTTCACTCTCTTTTAGATCTTTTTGTTCAGGTTTGTGCATTTAGACATTTGTTTTTGATTGCTTCTCTAAACTGAACGGTGAGCAGAGCAAGTCCCTTGGTGCTGCATGACCAGCCTCCACATCACACACTGTACCCTTAGCAATGTGAGCAATAGGTTACTCCCTCATGCAATGCTGCTCTTAGTTAGTTCTCTCTATTTATTCTGTCTTATCTTTCTCACATTTCATCACTTTCTTGTTATGTTTGCTCAGTTAAGTCATTAAAACCACTTTGTTTTTTCTCTTTCCATGTTTAGCCCTAGGAAATAGCTGAGCCTATTTAGCATTTCATTTCCCTAAAGCACCCCTTTTCCTACTGCATGTCTGTGGCCCTGAGATATTTCCATTTCTGGGTGGATTGGCTGGTGTGAGAAGGAAACTTTTGAGTCAGCTCACAGCTTTGACAGACAATGGGGAAGTTTTCTCTGCCTACAGTGCAGGAACTTTCTGCTACTTGCAGTTGCACTGATCCATTAATCGCCTGTTCCAGTTCTGCACTGGGCAAAATGGTCAGGAAAGGGAGGCAAACATCTTGTAAGGGGCTTCTGGGTCTCTACATCTCAGTTCTCACCTACTGTAGTAGCGAAGAGCTGAGCACTCTGTTGTTTGTGTATTATACGACCAAGTAAATAAATAAATAGAGTAGAAGAGAAAAGCAACAGATGTCTCCAAACCTCATTTCTCACCACCCTCATCTCCAGAGGCGTTAGCACAGCTTCAGCGGGGAGGTACAAGTTAGCACTCTACCTAAGGGGTATCAGCCCTTTTCTTGTGGCAACTCCAGGATCCAAAATGCTTCCCAAGTTCTGTTGGGTCCTTTCCTTCTGTATGTCATGTTGCAGGTTCCTGAAAGCAACCAGTCAAGCTCTGGGTTAAAATGAGTTGGATCCCACAACTCCCACCCCACCTCTTCACTGACCCAAGTCCTAGAAACCTTCCTGTAGTTTCATGAGGTGTTTGTACTCCTTTCCTTGCATCACTTGGCCTTTAAGTTTAAACACTTTGCAAACCTTCCGGATCTTTTACCCCCTGGTGTATTTACAGAGTATTTTATTCTTTGTTCTGTTCCATGAGAGGAGTCAGGGTTTTGGGCTTCTCTTCTAGAAGCAACTGTGAGAGTGTAGCTTTGAGAGCTGCCTGGCTGTATCTAAGGCAAACTTTAAGGTTAAAGAGCCTCATCTGTCTTACCCAGACAAACCAGACTAAACCACAACTGAGTACCCTTTCCCTTGATGCATCCCTCCCTGCAGAGCATCTCAGTGCTGCTGTTAGATGAATCAGTCTCAAACCAGACTTGCCCCTGCCTGGAGACTCCTCTCAGCTCTGTGAGCTCTGAGACCTCCCATGGCTTCAGCTGGTGAACAAAGCTCTTCCCAGTCCACCAGCATCTTCTGTGCCTCCTCAGATAGATGATTTTTGCTGAAAGTGGATTTAAATGGATTTCAAAATGGGTATTAAAAAAACACCCAACAAAATAACAGACAAAAGAAATCCCAGCTGAGCCCATTACATGTTATTGAGTTAAATAAGAGGGATTTTTCACAGTCTGTAATTGGAGTTTAAATCATGGTTCTAAACAGCTGCTGATCTCTAGAAAGAAGCTTCAGAAAGAGGGTTCTTAGGCACAGCCCTGCTAGCACGCCGTGAGCAGAGCTCCCACATGCCATGGACACACACCCAGATTCTATATCTGAAGAAAGAATTTGCTGGCTGCTAATGTCTGCTGATTACCAACGTTTTCACAAAGTCACTGCAGAAGGTTTTTCCAGTCTTGTGTAGACAGCACCAGACTTCTGCCAAGCAAAGCCCTTTATCCAAAACTGTACTCATCTAGAAAGTGAAATTATTAATCTTAGGAACACCAGGTATGGATACCCACGTGTTTTGTCCTTGTTAAGTGCGAGTTGTTCTACAGATAAGAGGGCTAAAGGCACAAGGTAGGCAAGGTTTGTCAGGACAGATAATATCTTCAGTTAGTCCAAAACCAGTATGAGAAATCCAGACAAACCTTCAGACAGGGACGCAGACGCGAAGGAAGCCCATGTGTCCAATAGCTGAGAAGGGTTTTTTCAGCCCATTTATCGCAGGAAAGATACCACACTTCCCCGAAAACCTTACTTTGTTTAGCTTAATTCCCATTAAATGCAGATTTAGGCAGAGAGAAACAAGGCAGGCTTGTTTCCCAATGAACGTGCTCACAGTGTGCGTTGCCTGCAGACAGCAATAACAGCAGCCCTTTGCTGTTATCAATAACAAAGCCAAAGCGCTTGTGCTAGAATTAAATCAACTTTTGTCTTGGTGTTTGACTGTGCCAGAGCAGTTGTACTCAATGGCCCGGTTACTGGGATAAGGGTCCCACTGAACAGGCAGGTGGGAAGATTTGGCTTTGACATACTGGACTGGAATAGGATTTCTAACAGTCTGAACTCCAAATCCTAACAGGAAGGGTAATGGTTCTGGCAGCCTTGAAATCTGGCACCTTCCTCCAGAGATCACTTAACTCCCAATAATCATCAAGTAGTTATGAGTAACAAATGATTTCCTAGAAATTAGGGTCAAGCAGTGAATGTCAGTCAATATTCCAACAGGATGAATTATTTGGCTGCAGACCTCATATGAAACAGCCAGGCCAGATCCAGTTTCTAATCATTACCAAGGATGATCAAACCTCTCCATTACTACAGATGCAGATGGAACAGATTGTTCCTTCAAACTTCTGCTCTGCCCGCAGAACCAGTGCTTCACCCAGCTCGGCAGGACTTTGCTCTTAGGCAATTCTAGTAGATGTTCAGTTCATTTGCAGGGTGCCACACACAGGTGGGATTTTCTGAAGAGTTTTGTCTGCCAACAGAATAAAGCACCAAAACATTGTGTGAGTTGGGGCTGCTTTGTACTGCATTTAAAAGCACGGAAGCAATTCATCAAAACATCTCCAGCTGCCAGGGCCAACACCAGATGTAGGTGTGTGCACAGTGGAGTTGTCCTCCATATCTCACAGCCTTCACCATTTGCCACAACAGGGCCACTGTAGAGCTCACAAGTGGTATTTTCTCAACTAGGTGGTCACCAGTATGAAGTTGTTTAGTCACTAGAAAATGCTGAAAAGTGGCTGGTTTAGAATCATTGTGGGTATTTAACTTGTGCCGTATCCAGCTTCTCAACACCCTTTGGAGGCTCCAGCCTGGGTGCGGTGCCCTGCCAGTGGGCATTGGAGATGGGCACATACCTTAGCGTGAGGTTTGCTAACACTGTGATGCTGAGCTTGCCCAACCCTTATATGGCAGGGAGTTGTGAGAACAGGATCAGTCACAGTCTCAAAGGAATTTTGGTGCCTGTTACCACACACAGTCTCCACCATCCTGCCTGAACAACTCAGTGGTTACGTGTCATCCTGACTAACAGTGGGTTCAGGTCTTTTATCTGATGAATGGGACAGGGACTATGCGTCTCATTTCCCAGGTGGGTCCTGAAATCAGGGCTGCAGGGAAGTGTCTTTCAATCTCCTGCTGAGGCAACTCCTCCACAAAATCCTCACCTGCTTGTCAAGGCACTAGTTGATTTCCAGTTCTCTCTCCAGTTACACAAAAGTCCTAATACTGAGCTATAAAGTCACATCCCCAAACCCAGTAAACTCCCCTATCTCCACACTGGTGGATTGCAGGTAGCCTGAAGGTGTCTGTCTCTGTTGTACCAGTGAGCAGTGTTCACTTAGCAGATGACCGACAGCCTTCCCTCATCTCCCCCAGTGCTGCCGAGAGCAGGCTGCAATCATGCTTCAAACACACCGTAGGGTGGCCACTACAAGCCACAGAAACCCAGATTTCGATTGTACGTGGCACAGTGGATCAAGGAGAGGAGAAGGGCTGCCTGCTTGGACCCTGTACAAAACCAGCATCAGGGACACGGCAAAAGGTTTCCCACTTAAAAAGCAAACAAGGAAGATCTCTTGCTTCTGCACCGGTGGCAGCGTGACAGGACTGCCCCCGGCTGAGCGAGCTGTCAGCCCCTGACAATTATAGCCCTGGTAACCCACATCATCCCAGGAAGATGAAGCACTCAGGTAAAAATAGCAAGTGGGTCAGCAGGAGGTTATAGAAATACCAGAGGATTATTCATATTCTTTCAGGTAGCTATAAGAAACCCTTTAAACATAAGAATGACAGATTAAAGGTGTCATTGACAAAGAGAAATGACTGCTCTGAGGTCTAAGCTACGTTTAACCCTTTTTCTTTGGATGTACAAGCCAAAATCTTTTTCAAAGGGAGCCAGCCATGAAGAGGTAGCAAAAAATAGCTCACACAGTCCTCCCTTGCCATGGGTGACCTGAGAGCAAAGAGGGGGTACAAACAAGAGGTAGCTGTTCCATTCCAGACAAGCTCTTCTACGGTGCAGCCACTTGCCCTTTCCTCACACAGGTGGTTCTGAGCAGAGATGCTGCTGGGGCTATGGAGAGTATCAGGCTGGAGCTGCAGAGAGCTGAAAAAAACTGCCTCCTGTCTTCAGAGCAGAGTTTGCTAGAGGAGACTGTCAACGTGCACTCAAGAAATCGTATTTCATGCATCCACTCTCCTAAGCGAAGATAACAGGTAGCCACAGAAAACACAGAACACGTATTTAGAAATGCCTGACAAAGTTTTCTACTCGTCTGGTTTTGCCTTGGTTTCTCTGAGACCTTAATTTTGTCTGTCATAGGAAGATCCATCTGTAGACCTTATGAGATTAGCACTAACGTAAGACAAATGAGGCCAGGAGACTCATTTTTCTGTGCCCTCAGAGTACATTAAAATACAAAAGCACTGTGGGGCTTTTTAAGCAAATTCAGTTGAGCGACAACAGAGCACCGAGGCTGCCAGAACTGCTTAGGGATCAGGACAGGATTCAGTGGCCTCCTGTCCTGGCTGCACTGCACTGATGACCTCGAGAGCCAAGGCTGAGCCCTAGCACCACCAGCATCCCCAAAAGGGATCTCCCCATCTGGGGTCCTCTGTGTCCAGCATAGGGCTGTGGCTGCTCTGGAGCAGTGTAGCTCAGGCCAGGACTGAATGTAGCTCATCCCATGTCTGAGATGGCCCCACGGGTGTGAGCAAGGACCCCGGGTGAGCTCAGTCGAGACTCTTAAGGCAAATCATAGTCCTTAGGCACCTCCAATCTGGGTACCCCAACAGGACATTGTGGTTGCTGGGAACTGTGATGTTCACAGCAATGATGGCTCTGAGGTCTATTCACAGTGGCTGTTCTACATGTGCAGAACAACACTCAGGCTTCCTTTGAATTCTCCCTGCGTCCATCTTTTGCCAGCCATCCTCTTCGCTTCCCTGTCATCAGCCTGTGCCTGACACATGCAGCTGCGCCTCACAGCAGCACAGGGAGAGCAGTTCGTAGGCTGCTGGCTGGTTTGCTGGGGGTGATCACTGCTGACAGCTCCTGTTGGTCACTGATGAGCTGATGATCTCCCTGGGGATATCAGAGGCCTTCTGGGGCCAGCACCATCTGCTAGAAAGCATTGAACAGCAAGGGATGCTGACAGACTAGACCGAGTCTCATCTGAGTGTCATCTAGGGGCATCTTTGGCACTGATAACTTCCCATGGTTTTGTATGTGTGCAGCAGAAGGGGCAATGCTGGACAGCACAAGCCTGAGCTGTAATCCACCTACATGTAGGACAAGGTCATCTTGCCAAGACGAGGACCTCAAAGAGAAGACACTCTGTCTTGGAGCATCTGCTTTTGGAAGAGAAGAAATGACCTTTGAGACCCTGTACTTCCCAAAAGGAGCTGAAATAGTGCCAGAACAGTAAGAACTGGCCTGGCAGAGTTCTGTCCCCTAAATCACAGAGTGATTGACTCTGAGACAGAGAAAGGCAATGAGAATACTGGAGGAGATGGAACAGCTGCCTTAGGAGGAGAGGTGGAAAAGGTTCTTCCTTTAATCTGAACTCTGATAGGCAGAGCCCCTCCTCTGACCCAGGAGG
This sequence comes from Phoeniculus purpureus, assembly GCA_028565055.1. Taxonomy (NCBI): domain Eukaryota; kingdom Metazoa; phylum Chordata; class Aves; order Bucerotiformes; family Phoeniculidae; genus Phoeniculus; species Phoeniculus purpureus. The sequence goes on along the minus strand of JAOXOE010000853.1, from coordinate 1,285,377 downwards.
ACGCGTCTTATCTTGGGTGAAATGGATGGTGGTGTCTTTTCTTCTCAATGCAGGAAGGTATGAAATCAAATCTTCAGACATTATTCTTCAAAAATCAGGTTCCTTTGCACCCTCCCTCAATTCTGGATTGGGAAAATAATCCAGTGGGTCCACAAAAACCCCTGGAATCTAGGCTGCACCAAACCTGTGCTTGAATTTGTATTGAAGATTGTAAATGTTTGTTATGGAGACAAAGGTGCCTCAGAGGAAATCATTCCTGGGAAGTTAGAATAGTTAGTCTGGTTTTTGCTAGCGATGTAGTCTGAGTTTTGCTTCAGAATGGCTTTTTATTTTCACATAACTGACTTCCATTCCCCTCTAAAAGGAAGAAAAAAAGAGTTGAGCAACCTGAAGATAAAGTCCAGCACCCTGGGTTATACCCAAATAATTCTTAGACCTGCCTGATATTTGCACACCTCTGTCCTTGAGCATCACAGGAGGCTGTAGCAGGGTCTATTCCCCAATAACTCCCTCCAGCACAATGCAACAGGGGCTAACAGTCCATAGCGTGTAGTTAGCTCCTTGCCTAGAACTTGTTATAAAAACTTGGGTTTAGATCCAGAAATGACATCTTCTCTGTGTCTTCCCATTCAAACAGACTTTCCTCCTGTGGCCAACTCCAATGAAGGGCAGAGATGGGTTAGCCCAAAGTGAGACAACTACAGCACTGGGGATGTTAACTTTGGTCTCCCCATCAACAGCAGGGGCTAATTTCTCTAACCACAGTGCAGGATAACACAACCTTGAGCTTCAAATTCTTGCAAAATCATTCTCCTTCCACCTCAGTTTGGAAATTTTTAGCTAGCTTGAGTGTCTCCAGCCACTCTGCAGATGGTAGAGTGGACAGAGTCACAGACGTTAAACTTGGGATTATTCTGACCTTTCTTGCTGTTGGTTCGTGGGAATGCAAAGCAGTTTGAGTGGTATCTTCTAGGTACCATGCAAACCCTTTGAACTCTTTAGCTGTGGAAAGGATGTTTAATTACTCCCTTCACTTTTCTTATATTTACCAGGTCTCAAGAGAGATTAGTTATCTGAGAACCTAGTTGAAACAAATGGGACACACTGCAGCTCACCACCCAGCAAGTCACAGTCAGTAGGGAATAGGTCTATCCATATCACCTCCAGCCATGCCTTGTGAAGTCCACAGCTCAGAGAGACTTCAGTAACACCAAATGCAGTGATGCACAACGCATTGCTGGGATGTTAAAAATGTAGCCCTCAATGGCTAAAATATTCCTCCTCTGGAGGGATGGTTGGTTCTGCAGAGAACAGTGGATGGGAACTGTGTCCTCGATGTGGTTGGTCCCCATACCGCTGCTTGCTCCCTCCCTCTGCAGTGGGATGGGGAAAGGATCAGGGTAAAAAACAAAAACCTGTGGGCTGAGATAAAGACAGTTCAACAGGACAGGAAAGGAAGGGAAAATAGTGACAACAATAATAACAGGTGATACAGAACCAGCGATGCACCGTGCAATTGCTCACCGCCCGCTGAGCAATGCCCAGCCAATCCCTGAGCTGAGGTGCTCCCCCACTGCCAAAGCCTCTGGTTTATCTACTGGATGTGACATCATATGGCCTGGAATATCCCTTTGGTTTGTTTGGGTCAGCTGCTCTCGCTGTGTCTCCTCCTAGATCCTTGTTCACCCTCAGCATCCACTGGCGGGGCAGTGTGAGAAGATGGAAAGCCCTTGAGTTAGGGTAAACACTACTTAGCAGTAACTAAACCATCAGTGCGTTATCAGCACTGTTCTCATCCTAAATCCAAGACACACTGCTCTACCAGCTACTGGGAAGAAAATCAACTTGTTATCCCAGGACAGTGCTGATGGACTCTGAGACCCAGCTTGGGGAGAGCAGCCTCTGAAGTATGGAAATGCAGTGAAATAATTTAACGCTTTAGTTTTGAACAGAAATTGTTTGCCACAGAACTGACCTCCATTTCACTCTGAAGGTATGAAAAAAAGGGTTGAGTATCCCGAATCACCTGGGACTGATGTCTGCTCTCCAGATCCAAGCCTGAACTTCAACAGCACCTCAGGAAGGTGCAATGAGCCTGAGGAGAGCAGAAACTCTTCAACACCATTGGTAGGTGAGGAAGGAAGAACAACGACGGTTTTTCCAATGAAAACGAAGGGAAGGAGAGAGGCAAAGGGCACAGGCTCCTTATCAGGGAGTGAGCAGGGGTGTGAACACAGGGAAAAGCAGGCAGCTGCTAGGGAGCACGGTCTTATCCAGAGTGCAATGGGAGCTCCGCTCCTCCTGTTGAAGGGAAAGGTGTCCCCGGGGTGTTCCCCTGTTCCATCTCCTCTTCCACGGGGTGTGTGGCACACAGTTAGTCCAGAGCAGGGTCTGTGCCCAGGCTGTCCCACAGAATGTTGACAGCTTCATTTCAAACTACACAGGAGGCCCCCAAATGCAAGATCTAGGCGTCTTGACTTCTGATACCAAGAGACTTAGATCCCTCAACACTTCTGTGAGGCACCTGAATTCTCTGTGCAATCTGTGAGAAATGATGGGCCATGACAGTGCAGCAGTAGGGCTGCAGAACCATGTTTCCCGTCACTGGTGGTGTTCCAGAGGTTCCTACACAAGGAGGTGCTGGACTGTGTAGGTCTCTCCATGACAATGCAGGAGGTGATGCCACCCTGGGCCAGGCCCTGATGACAGTGCCAGCTGGCACATGAAGCACCATGCTCAGATCTTTTGGGTATTCAAAAGCAATAAAACCTGGCAGCCTGGCATCAAGAAAGCATCAATAAAGCAAAGCTCCTACACATGTGTAAGTGCTCTCCTGTGGTGCATCAGTTCATGACAAGTGTCTGCTCAGAAGTGTAGTGAGTCCATGTTAATCACAGAATCATAGAATCATTCAGGTTGGAAAAGACCCTGGAGATCATCCAGTCCAACCAATAATCCTGCTCTACCAAGGTCAGCACCAGACCAGATCTCTCAGCGCCACATCTAAACTATCTTTAACCACCTCCAGAGGTGGAGATGCAGCTCCCTCCCTGGGCAGCCTGTTCCAAGCCCTGACTGCTCTTTCAGGGAAAAATTTTTCCTCCTGCCAAGTCTAACCATACCCTGGGGCAGCTTGAGTCTGGTCCCTCTTTTTCTGTCACCAGTGACTTGTGAGAACAGACCAGCACCCACCTCTCTACAGTGTCCCTTCAGGTAGTTGTAGAGAGTGATGAGGTCACCCTCAGCCTCCTCTTCCTCAGGCTGAACATCCCCAGGTCCTTCAGTCACTCTGTCTGTGTGACCATGGTGACATTGCTGAGCTGTGTCTGATAGTGAGGAACATTAATGTCCACACGTGTTCAACTGTGCACCCAGCTGTGGGATGGCTGTGTGACCCAGTCACAGAATCACAGAACATCAGGGATTGGAAGGGACCTCGAAAGATCATCCAGTCCAATCCCCCTGCCAGAGCAGGATCACCTTTCATCAATACTTAGTCCTACCCGTTTTGTTCATCAATACATCTACTTTTTAAATTAAAGTGCAATTAGCACATTGAAAGCAACATTCAGCTTGTCTGTGCTTCAGGACAAGCCTTGGAGAACATGGAGTGTTATCGATAGGCAGGACTCACTTTGGAAAGATATTTTGAAGTGTTTTTCACTTTCCCCGTGCTCTGTGGGAGCTCAGGAGGCAGATTCCAGTCCCTTCTCTCCGGATGGCAAATGTGAATCTGTCAGCTACATTGGCTTCAGATCTAAAACACCAGTTGGATGCCATCTGAAGTTGTCTCACGTTCGAATATGTTGGTATTTTTAGTTACTCATTCACGTGTGTGGCAACCAGAATCACTCTGGGACCTTCTGGGAGCATTATCTAAGGAGTGCACCATGTAAAGCCCAGCCCTGGCAGGTGTTGCATCACACAGGCTGCTAAGGCAGGTACAGTCACATAATGGTAGGGGTTGGAAAGGAGATCTGAAGATCACTTGGTCCAACCCTCCTGCTGGAGCAGGATCACCTAGAGAAGATCATACCAGAGCACCTCATCCTGTGTCTGCTGCTGCATGGGCAGAGTCAGAGCAGAATGGGAGACCTGCTCAGGTCTCGGACAACCCTCCACAAGAATCCCAATTTCTCCCACAGAGTGCAGAGAGAGCCAGCTGGGATGGGAAAAGAGGGCAGGGGCAGAGCTATCAGTGAGACCTAGAGAAGGAGGGCACGGGGGGCAGTTCAAACTGGAAATCGTTGTGTTGGTCCCAAGTTTTCTCACTCAGCCATCCCCTGAGTTGACAAGAGGGGTTCTCTGAGGGTGTAGTGGGGTGTGCAGATTATTTTATTCTCCCCATGATACAGAATCAAACAATCATACAGTGCATTGAGTTGGAAGGGACCATCAAAGGTCCAACCCCCCATCTTTCCACACAGTTGTCTCTGCCTGAACCCAGCAAATTCTGCAGCACTGGGTCAGAGTACATTTAGAACTCACTTTTTATTGCTTTGGATTTGATTTTCTAGGTCCTTTCTTTGAATGTCATCTCCAGAAATGACTTTATAACTGCATGTGGGACGTACTGTTGTCCTGAAAGACATGGCTCTCGGGTCCTCATTGTGGCTCGGCCAAAGGTCTCCTTTATAACCCGATCTTTGAGCTCGCCTGTAAAAGTACCTGATTTGACCCATTCAGCTGTTACCAAACAGCAGGTTGGGTCCTGCCCAACACTTGACTGAAGTGTATTTCTGCAGAGCCCCTGTGTTAGCCCAGCACTCCTGGAAGGTTAGGCAGGACATGCAGGTTTGTGTCACACTGCTTTGGTGCTGCAGAACTAGGTGGGATGGGAAGGGGGCAGGCATGATGCCTGTATTCAGGCCAGGCAGAGGTGTCCTTGAAGTGTTTATGAGAACCAGTAATAACTACCCAAATGTACCACCTGCCAGCCACATCCAGACATCTCCTCTCGAGTGGTTCCTCCACAGCTCTGACTTCCCGTAGCCTGGTTTGCCACTTCTATGGTTTCTACACCAAACCCCCAAAACCACATTAGCTAGAGGGTGACAGAAGTTGGCCAAATGGCCCATGGAGGATTTATGCTTCCCCTGCACCCCCTTCTCCCATAGAAAGCTGCAAATGAAGTTCTTTCAGACCTTGAGAGAACCTCAGATGAAAGACAAATACAGAGACTACCCCAGAGGATTGGGACAGCACGGACAGAAATAATTTGGGTTTGAATTAGGTTTAATTAATTTGGGTTTGTGGTTTTGAGTGGTGCCCCAAGACCCATGTGTGGAGGCAGAATTCCCAGCAACAGGCAGTGTTTGAAACAAGTCTTTGAGGGCTGGCTCTAAAGAAGAGCTATGCGGTCTCTATTGCCCTCAGAGCGGGAGAAGTGACTTTAGTTACGTGCCCTGGCTCTAGTCATGTCCACACGTGGACGCTTGTAATCATAGAGCAAAGCAGTCACTTCAGTCCCCGTGTCCTCACATTGTAGAGCTGTCATCACTGCTCTGCCCTGACTCTGTGCACTGGTGAAATGGAAAAAAATGTTAAGTTACTTTAAGTGTCTTTGTATTTCCTTGATGAGTGTTCAGAGTAGTTCTCAGAGCCCAGCCAGAACCTTGTGTACAGGAGCTCATCTACCAGCTGATAAACTCCTATATCATAGAGTCATCTTAGAATCATAGAATACCAGGGTTGGAAAGGACCTTAAAGCTCATCAAGTTCCAACCCTGCACAGGCAGGGACACCTTCACTAGAGCAGGTTACTCAGGGCCCCATCCAACCTGGCCTTCAACACTTCCAGGGATGGGGCAGCCACAACTGACTTGGGCAACCTGTTCCAGCATCTCACCACCCTCACAGGAAAGAATTTGTTCCTCATGTCCAGCCTCAATCACCCCTCTTCAAGTCTGGAACCCTTTCCCCTTGTCCTCTCACTACCCACCTGTGTCAAAAACCATCCCCCAGCTTTCTTGTAGCTCCCTTCAATGATTGGAAAGCTCATAGAAGGTCACCTTGGAGCCTCCTCTTCTCCAGGCTAAGTAGCCCCAATTTGCTCAGCCTGTCCTCAGGGGTAATGCCCTGCTCCGTCTATATATTGTTGCCTGGGCAATATATTCCAGAGTTTCTCCACCCTTGCATTGAAGAACTTCTTCCTCACATCCAGTCTGAACCTCCTCTCCTTCATTTTCAAACCATTTCCCTTTGCCCAGTCACAGGATCCCCTTGGGAAAAGTTCCTCTCCAGACTTTCTGGAGGTTCCCTTCAGGTACTGGAAGGCAGCTCTGAGGTCCTCCTAGAGTCTTCTCTTCCCTAGGCTGGACAACCCCAGCTCCCTCAGCCTGTCATCATAGCAAAGGTGCTCCAGCCCTTGGATCATCTTTGTGGCCTGTGGACTCTCTCCAACAGCTCCATGTCCTTCTGATGTTGGGGACACCAGAACTGGATGAAAAAGAAGCCATCTATCATCCTGTAGTGCCATGAAAATAGAAAGAAAATACATTCTTGAAAGCTTTTTGAGTGACATTGACACTGGGTCATGCTGTCACTTGGGCATTTGTGAGTCCCCCCCTCACAAAAGCCTCTGCTCTCTGGCTAGTTGATGTGCTCCAGTCAGAAATCCTTTGTGCATGGCAGGATATAACCTTAACAAGACATCAAGCCAGCCAGCCCCACATGCTCTCAGCTCTTAGGAGGGCAAAACCCACCAAGCATTTGTAAAGCTGGCCATAATTTATTAAAATGATGCTGGAGAATGGGGAGGACTTCTCTAAGGGAGGGACATCTGTAGGCCAGGAGAGCTGATGTGATGGGACATGTCCATGAGGGGGACAAGTAGTTGCGGGCAAGATGTGGTCTTGGGTGGGCTCCTCCAACACCTCCTGGGCTCACAGCTGAGCAGAAGCGTGAATATGTGAGGCAGTGATGAGCACAGGAATCGAAGCAGGAACAGTACCTGGCAGAGCAGGAGAGGTTCATCTACCTTGTTGTGAGAGGGGTTTGAAATAAGAAAAGGGAAGCACCTCATGGTGCTAGAAGCATTAATAATTACCTGGAAATGAAGGCTAAGATGAAAGGGGAAGGTATTTTGGCCTGTGCCTAAATTAGCTGCTTCCTTTGACTGCCAGCACAGGACTCGTGGCCGATGCATGAAATGCGACAGGAATGTAATGGATCTGCCCGACTTGATTCAGCACTGGTGAGGACAGGCAGAGGTCTCATGACCTCATAGGTGTTTTCCATCTCTCATTTCTCTGACTCCATGATAGAATGAGGCAGGAGGCATTAAAAAGACATCTGAAGGGAGAAAGCTTTCCCATTACATCAATAAAAAATACTAGCCCCAGCAGGAGGAGGCTGTCAAAGACGCCCAGCCTGAAAGCCTTAATAAAACCTGTCTTCTGAGCAGCTGATAGTCCTCTCCCTACGACATGTAAAGCTGCAGAAGCTGACAGCAAGGCAGCAGTTGGAGCCTTTGGCTTTGATAGCAGAGACGACTTTGCTGTCAGCTGCGAGACTTTCTTGGGAATTTGAGCTTCTTGAACACTTCCCTTTCAAATGAAAAGTGTTGACATGCCCTGGGTGGAAGGAGTCTTTTTTCCCTCCCCTTTCCTCTGCTAGTTCTTCTCCATCTTGCCTTAACAAAAGGAAACAGCCTACTCAAAGCCAAACCATTCACCAGCTGCAGCCTGCAAGCCAAATTGCTTTTACTTCTTGTCCCTCCTGCAGCACCTGCTCTTGCTGTCCCTTAAGCATCCGAGGTACCAGCTGGCCCTGGTCCTTATTTCATTGCAGCAGATCCTCCCACTGCCTGCAGAAAGTACCTGCAACACCAACAGTGTGAGGCCACAAGGGTTCCAGTGCGTCACCCGAGGCTTGCAGCTCGGGGACAGCGACTGCAGCTTATGGGAGCACAGGATAACTCAGGTGGGAAGGGACCTTAGGATGCCTCTAGACCAACCTGCTGCTCAGCTGGTACGTGTCATCACACAACATTGTCTCTACCCATCAGTTTTCCACCTCCAGATGCATGGTAGGGAAGGAATCACTACGTTTGCAGTTCCCAGCAGCTTCCAGCCTGGCAAATTAGCAGCAGCCCTGAGAGCTTAGAGCTTTCACCTCGTTTTTCTTCCACGACATGGCCCTTTCTCCTCAATAGGTTTAATCTTCCAAATTATTCTCCTCTTTTATCATCCCCAGGGCTTTCAGTCATGTCTCCCATCCTTGTGATGCTGGTCATCTGGTCTCCCTTGCTCTCAGAGCACAAAAATAGGTGAAGGAACTGCCGCAAAGATTTGGGTCTTCTGCTGCAGGAACCCCCTCTCTTAATGCTTCTGAGCAAGAACCCCTTAACTCCCCAGATGACCTCCCCACGTCCCATCACGGTTTACAACCCCCATCCCTACTCCCGCCTCACGGGGAGATTCGGGAGTGAGAAGTCCCTGCTGCTCCATGAGAGGGCAGTGTCGTCTGGAAGCAAAGGCGGCCACTGGAGGGGTGTCGGGGCAGGAGCGGGGAAAGGTCCCGGAGACCGGGATAAGGATGGAGTCGGTCGTGTTCTTGGGGGCTTAGGAAGATTCTGCAGACCCCCAGAATCTCCCGGAGATGTGATCCTCACTATGGTTGGTTTCTTTGCGGTTTGGAATGGAGAAAGAAGTCTCTGTGAAACACAAGTGAAGAAAGAGAATTAAAGAAAGGAGGTTACTCGCTGTTAAGTTATGTGGGGTGCTTTTGTCCAGAGCACCTTCTGAGGGGCTCGGCTGGGCTGCCTTTGGAAATCCTGCTCCTTGCTGAACTGCCTCAGCTTTGTGTTACTGCGGTTTAATCAGAGGGGTGCTCTGCTCACGGTGTTTGTCACAAAAGCTCACTGAGATTCCTGACACACCATCACATCTTCAGGAGAGACCTCAATACACTGGGAGCTGAAGGTGATAAGGAAAATCTAGGCCAAGCACCCTGGGAGCATTTAATCCATGAGAGCTGCTGAAATGGAAAATAACGTCCTAACTGGCTAACTCCTCTTTCTGTGGAGCTCCAAGGAGGGTAATCTGGCTTCACCTGTAAAGGTTCCACCCCATATTCTCTCCCCTACAAGCATTTTCCACTATAAAATTGCCACAAGTCAAGAAGTTTCTTTCAAGAAGTGAGTGTCAGGGTGATGGGAGCACAGCAATACGACGAGGGGCGATGCGTGCAAGCTGGAACACAGGAGGTTCAATCTGAAGACAAGGGAAAACTTTTCCACAGTGAGATTACCAGAGCTGGGTCCCAGGCTGCCCAGAGAGGTTGTGGATCTCTTGCTGTGGAGACATCCCAAACCCATCTGGACATGATCCTATTGGATCTGTGCTAGGGGATCCAGCTTTGGCAGGACAGTTGGATTAGATGACCTCTAGAGGTCCCTTTTAACCCCACCAGTCAGTGACTTTATGATTCTCAAGAGGTTACATATAAAGTAGCAGCTGTTAGCTCATCCCGAGTGTCTCTGCTATCTCCTCTCCACCAAGAAGCTGTGGGGCATGCACTGTGTTGCTAAAGAAGCCAGACACCGTGATACTGGTACCTGCCCTCAGGTTATCCCACGTGTAGGAAAGGGCAGGAGGCTGTCTCCACTCGCTTCCTCTTTGCAAGAATCATAGAATCACTAAGGTTGGAAGAGACTTCAGATCCTCCAGTCCTACCATCAACCCAACCCCACCCTGCCCACTAAACCCTGTTTCCAAGGCCAGATCTACAGGGTTTTTGAACCCCTCCAAGGACAGTGACTCCACCATGCCCTGGGCAGCCTGTTCCAACCCCTGACCACTCTGTCAGGGAAGAAATTTCTCTGATGTCCAACCTAACCTTCCCCTGGCACACAAGAAAGAGATCTCTCTGGAAAGGGGAGATACTCTCTTCTGTGGAAGGAAGAAAACTTGTTCCCCACCATCACGACTGAGCGAAAGGCAAATCACAAATACTCTCTCCTTAACCACACACAGCCACAGGAAAAACACAGAGAGACCTCTGCTCCTCTTAGCTGCACGGCCCCCAGCAGCTGCAGCTCCTGTTATATCAGAGACCCTCTGCTGGTCTCTGCCTCACTGTGGGAGCTTCACTGCCTTGGGTCTACTGCTTTACGAAAGGAACATTGCCCCCACCTCACACTTGAAAGAAAGCACAGAGAGGGAAGTGGCACAGCCGGGATAGATGCAATCACTGTGCCCTCAGCATGAGTCCTTCACGTTTAATCACCTGGCAGCTGTGCCATGGAGATGCCTCTGGAGATGCCTCTGAAGGCTTCTGCTGACCATGCCCCGGCCAGTGTGGTTACATAACTTATTTGCCTCTTTTAAGTGGCCCTGAAGGCACTAATGGAAAAACAGAGCAAGCAGGAGGGCAGGGAGGGGCAGAGAGATGGTCATCTCTCCAGCAGTGAGGCTTTTATTTGTCAAACTGCTATGAGATCATTCGAGGGAAAATAATATCAACAACACAGGGAGCCACCCCAAGCTTCTGCAGTGCTGAAGAGCTTGTTTTCTGTGGACTGCTGTCCTCCTTATTTCTTTGTTTTTCTTCTTTTCCTTCGTTCTTTCAGCTGTTGCACACTCTCCACTGTGCAACTCCACTTGACCTCCAGGTCTCTGGAGTGTTTTTCATGTGGGACCATCCCTCTGCACCGTGACTCTGCTGCTCTTGTGGCCCCTGAACTTCTGTAGGTTTTGCATCTGCCAAGGGTGCAGCATGGCCGGGGATCTGCTTCTCCTGCCAAGGTACTCGCACACGGGCGTACGTAGGTTTGTATATGATTATGCTGAATCAGTCTCCCAACAATGATGGAGGGATTCCAAGATCTTGTGCCATGGGTCTTTGGAACAGAAACCAACATCAGTTGTTTCAAATCAACCCTGCTGGGGTGGATTTTCAAAAGGCTTTTCAAAGACTTATTTTTAAAACAACTATGAGGCACATTCCAGTGACATCTTCCATGCGAGGAGGTTCAGCTGCCAGCAGCCCCCAGATCTTGGGCTGTTTAAAATGCTGATTGGTGTGGCTGCTGACGCATTAAAGCAGATGCCTGTGCAGTTCAAATCTTCGGTTGCTGGAAGTTAAAGCCAGGAAACACAGAAAATAAGTGAAGGGTAAAGCTGATCAGTGTTTTTCAGAAACCCCTGTCTTCTACACAAACACACAGGCTGTCACAGGTGATCCCTTTTCTCCTGGATGGGCAAGACTGTTGTGTTCAAACAGCGCCCAATCTCGGTTTGAAACTAAGCTCCCAGCGTGTTGCCCACAAGATCCTCTGCTGTTGCTCATAACCACAGGATTATGAACACACAAAATTTGCCACCACTTAAACCCACATTGGCAGCAGAAGCCGAATGCAGCTGGGCCCACAGAATGTTATTTGTCCAGTACTTCAGCCTGTGGGCCAGAGAAGGCTCAGGCTTGCATTAAGTGATGGAAGCTGGCCACACCTCTGGTGGGGCACCTCGCTGGTTAATCATTACAGCCATAACCACAAACCCAACAGCGGCAGCACGGCCGCATCGCACAGCTTACAAGCACAGTGCAGTGTCTCTGCAGTACGTGAAGGAAGGTCAGCTTGGAGCTCTGAGCCACTGGTGAGCCACCCCTGCCAGCTACCAGATGGACTCTGAAACCCTTTTTGTTTTCCAAGTTGATAAAGAAAGTCAGCCCTGCCTATGGAGCTGAAGTTACGATAATTGCTGAGCTCAGACATTTCCTCAAAACTATTGATCTCTTGTATCTGTGCTTTCTCTTGGTAGCTCAGCTTTGGTTCACTTTCCTCTCAAGTAACACTCCACCGGAGGTCTGGGCTCCAGCGGCAGCAGCTTGCTGTCTCTCACTCAGCTCAGGTGTGTTTCACTGGGAGCTGTGACTCACTCCTCACCGCTGTGTTCCTTTCTCATAAAGCTGGGTGACTTAATCATACCTTCTCACTGAACTAATGCTACTGCGCCTTACCTCCTGGCTACACCAGCCAGCATACCTGGCTAATAACTCCGCTTCCAGCAGCCTTCTCACTTGTGGGCACAATTACCCGACTGCGGCAGGATGCTGAGCTGGGCCGCTGGGTGCTACTGAAGTAACATGTACCCGGAGCTCCACATGCCTCTGCTCTCGGGAGGTGTCTCTGCTTGCTCTCTGGGGGAGTTGTCCCTATCTAACAGATGGGCAGTGGGCCTGGAGATCCCAAACCCTGCTCCCCAGCAAGTTTTTCTTGCAGATGAAGCTCCCTCCCGAACTCAAATGTCTGCGCTTCAACAAGATTTTACTTGGCAGCTCAGCAAAAGGTGCCTCAAGAAGTCGGCTCCAGCCTGGCAGCAGCCCAGCCTGCCCAGACAGCAGCCTCCAAGTGCCTCTTCACCTGGTAGAAGGTGCGAGGGTTCATCCTGCTCCAGCTTCTTCACAGCTCTTCCACTGTCTGTGTCTGTGTCAGGAGGGGAGGATGCTCCAGCAGAGGGGGCTGGGCTTAGGCGATCTTTGGACGTCCCTTCCAACCCATAACATTCTGTGATCGTGTTATGGGACCAGGCTCTGCCAGCTCTGTGCTTGTTTGGAAGAGAAGAGGAATTACCCAGCAGTGTGGTCTCCAAACAGGATCAGGAAAGCCGGGCTAGGTCTGAGGCTTTACATGACTGAAAAAGTCCTATTTTCAGGAAAATGAGAATGAGAACAGTATGTTGCTCACTCAGTGAGTGTGACTGCCCCCTTTGAAGGCACTGGGATGCTTTAGAGGAGAGGTAACGGATATGAGACACTGCCCTGCCTGCTTCCACTGGTTCTACCATTTTCAAACCGTTCTCCACCAGTGACTGCCGCGCTCACAGTGTTACCCCACGGTCTATTTTTATGTATTTGTGATGTACATACTGTTACAACAAAAACCACAGAGCAAACATACACATTCTTTAGCTATAAATACTGCTGGGAAATAGTGACATCATGCAGACAAAAGGGTTTGTTTTGATCATAAATTTGTGGCATTGTCTTTTTCTTATTAGGCACTGAAAATCTGCGGTGACTCACGGACAAGCGCGTTGTTTGCCTGGAGAGCAATTACTGCACATGGAGAGGGTTTTGCTTAAGCTCCCCTCCAGCTCTCCTACTGAGCCCCTGGGCCACTGAGAATGTGAGGGTCAGAGAGTCAGAAAGCCACTAAGAGGCAGGACTCAGGGATGCAGGAGCACTATGTCCTGCTCCCTCAGCCTCTCCCTGGTGTTTTATTGGGTAGTGGAGAGACGACAGAAAAAATGATGCAGCTGATTAAAAATGTTCCCACAACTCAACTAGAAACAGATACAGCTGCTGTTTCCGTAAGTCCAGGGGTAGATACTGGCTTCAGTGATCTTACAGGTCTTTTCCAACAGTTCAGTGATGCGCCAGTGGTTTTCTCAGATTCATGCAGTGACAATGTGAGGATGATCATCCTCGTACAAGAGGTCTAAATGCCACGTCTCTCATTACTTTTCCTTTTATTACTTCTCCTTATAAATTTTACTCTTGATCACTCTTCGGGGCCGAAAACAAACACTTGTTTGTCTCCCCACCCACATCCCCGAACAGGACTCTTAAGATTGACAACTTCTCTTCCCCACTTCCCTCCCACACAAGCACACCCACACCCGAGCCTCTGAGTACTCAGCGGTCCAAGACAGAAGCATTTAAAACCAACAGTAATTAGATAAAGAATATAACTTCCCTTAACTTGGCAGCAAAGTTTGTTGATAAAAGGGAAATGAAATGGGATGCAATTAGAGGAACCTAAATGAAACAAAACTGATCCAGACCTACATGATACACCATGCCCTGCCCTGCCCAGCGAAGGGGCAAGGTCACTCACCCCCCTGTACCTTCAGCTTTTGATGATGCCGTGCATGGCTATGCATAATGTTGTGATGTCTCTCCAAGAATGAGTTTGCCCAATTGCCCTGAAGAATTTGGTCTTCACAGTCCTCTCTCTCCCCCCACCCCACACACACTCTCTTCTCTTTGGGTGGCGTGTGGCTTCGTAACCGTATGGCGTTTATTTGCACTCGCTGGGGCTTTATATTGTCTTTACTGGAATTTCCTTCTACTGGAACCATTTAAACCACATGTGCACAGCAGTTCATTAACATTTCAGCCTTCTCCTCTTTTTTCATGTTTCAGCCAGTGGTCTGAAAAGTGGCTTTTCCCACAGTGCTTCTGGCTAGTGAGGGAACCCATCCTTTGTGATCAAATTGATCTTCATTTACGAGAAGCGAAGTAAATGAACTTTCTCAAACCTCTCCTTAGAAGGACCACATTTACTCAGATGCTGAAGGGTTTTTTTTCCTAGCTCTCATCTGTGCAGTCCCTTTCTCAGCATCCCATGGAGCCACAGACACCAGCACCAGAGGCAGTATGGCAGCAGCAGTGCCATCATCTCCCTTTCATTCCCATCCACCAAGGTGCCTCTGTAGACACCCCATTTTTCCATACTGTTTAAAATCTCCTCATCACCCTTTTCCAGTCCATCACTACAGAAGAAACTTATTACCCGTACTGTCTCAACCACAGATAGCAGTCCCTTCCCCCCAGAGGACATCTGACTGCATTAACAATGGGTTGGATGTGTTCCTGTTATGCACTGGGAGGAATTTAAGAGCTTTAGCATTTATTTCTTTTCCATATCCCAAAGAGATGGCCTGAGGTCCAGGTGGGTCAGGAATTCCTTGACTTTTTCTGGGTATTTCTCTTGTTTCTATGTGACCTGGGTAAATACCTCTCCTGGAGCATCTTTTGGGTTATTAGATTAGAAACTGCATCTGAAATTTAGACACTAGAAAAATGAAAAAAAAAAAGTAATGTCCATGTGTTTTCCTCCTAACACTAGTTTCAATGATTACACTTACATGTGACAGCCCAAGTCATTGCTCTGGAGTCTAGTCTGAGTCTGCAAGTGCCTGTAGCTTGCCATGCTTGTACAAAAAGGCAGGTTTCATCCCAAAAGATTGCTTGAAAATATTCAAGTCTGTATTGAATCCTTTGGTACTAGTGAAAGCTGCCACCAGGGCTGATGTGCTGAACATCAGTGTTTAACTCCAGCATGGGGAAACTATTCTTATACCTATAATGTAACTCCAGTATGGGGAAACCATTCCCATATCTGTAACGTGGAATGGAGGGTGATGCATTGCCCATGATCCTTAAGTGTTAATCGTGAGATCATCAGGACTTGAGCTAATGGCTTTATCTTTCAAGTGCAGATTGCAGAATACTCACAAATATGACAGCAGAGAGGCCTCAGCCTTTAGTTGAGGAAATAGCTTTTACAAGTTATTATTTTATAATCTTTATAGATTAGTTTGGCTGTTAAAAATAGAATGAGGATAGATAATGCCTGAAGCCAGGGTTACGTTATATAATACATCAATAAATTGAATGCCAGTGTATCTGAAGGACAGTGCAGTGGAGAAGAGAATAAACTGTGCAAGGACACCAGCTCTGCCTCCTGTTTGCACAGCCATGAGTGGGGAGTGCTGCTGACAACAGAGCTGCAGCTTGTCCTGTGCAGAGTCCCGGCCTCTCATTTTGGAGAGAACGCAGTTTAAGCGCTGCATGCGTGTGAGGAAGACACCCCTGAGTGTGCATGACTGAGCATGTCTGTGCACCCCTGAGCTTGCCAGGACTCCTTGCCAGTGCATAAGGCTGAGAGTTCATTCACAAGCGAGTCCAAACTTCGAGGTGTGCAGGAGCAGAAGGAAGGCTGAATGTCAGGAAAGGTGCAGGAATGCTGGGGGAGGGTTGGCCCTGAGTATTTCACGGTGTTGCCTCCTCAGGCGTGTGAAAGGGGGCCACAGGAAAGCTGGAGAGGGAATTTTTATAAGAGCTTCTAGTGCTAGGATGAGGGGTGATGACTCTAAACTGAAAGAGAGGAGATTTGCATTAGACATAAAGAGGAAGTTCATCACTGTGAGGGTGCTGAGGTCCTGGAACAGGCTGCCCTGGGAGGTTGTGGCTGCTCCATCCCTGGAAGTGTTCAAGGCCAGGTTGGATGGGGCTCTGGGCTACCTGTTCTGATGAGAGGTGTCGTTGCCTATGGCAGGGGGTTGGCACTGGGTGAGCTCTGAGCTCCCTTCCAGCCTACACCATTCTCTGATTGCACTGATTGATGCATACTCTGGTCCTTGCTGCTCTGGCTGCTGTGGTAGTTACAGGCATGATGGGAAACAGAAGTGACATTAATCACATTAAAAACTTGTTTGCAGAATTCCTGTGACATGAAAAAATCAGGTAATTCAAATCACCTCTGAGGTGTGCTGTGCCTGTGCAGCTGGCTCTGCTGGGCTAAGACCCTGCTCTGCCCTGGATAACCAGCCCAGTGAAAAAGGACTAACCAGGTGCTGTGCCCATGCAGTCACACTGGGTAGGAAACTCATGCCCTGCAGGGCTGTGCTGAGCTGTGGAGATGCAGCCCTGGGGAAGGCAGGACTTGCTTTAGCATGGTTCAAGGGAATCCCATTGTTCCTTCCTGATGTCTGTTTCTCTACTGAATCGGGGTCAGTAGGATTCCTTTCTTCAGGAAGTCGTTCTTCCAGAAGAGCTACCTCTGCTTCAAAACTTTCATCCCTGGAGTTACTGGACTTTCTTCATTGCTCACCTCTTGAATGCACTGACCTCTCCCCCAAATCCAATGCCCTGACCCTCAAGCATATGATCCATCTGGGTCCAAGAGTAAAAATTCCCAATGTTCAGAGCTATTTGGACATTAGGAACTGTCCGTTTCCCTTTGTCTGAAGGATGCGAGGCAAGATGTAGAGAACATACAGAGACTGTCAACTGCTCAGAGGAACATGATGGGTGACAGATCCCATGTAAGCCTCAGTGGGGTGGAGAAGTCCTTATTCACACTCTATTTCAACACCTGGTGTCTGAGTCTGTATTTGAAGTGATCTCCACTTCATACAGCCCTGAAAAGGCAGGGTCATGCATCATTCTCATCCTTAGTCCCACTGCACCAAAGGTCTAATCTGCAGGTACGGAGCAGTGTAAACCCAACAGTCCTATTTTCTTCTCCATTTGGCACTAAGGGTTAAAATCTACTTCCTTCAAATAAATTTTATCAGGCAGATGGCCAACCTCTGAGGACTCATGAAGGAAATTCCCTCTCTCAGATCCACCGTGCTGGCAGGTGCTAGTCACAGAAAATTCCTACAAGAGCCCCTTGATGCAAAATGCAAAAGCCTCACGCTGAGTAAAGTTAGTCTAGGTCCATTTTCTCTTAGCACAGACACCTTTTGTGATGGAAAAACAGAAGATCTCACCTTAAGGGCTTCTAAGTGTAAAGATAAAATGAAATTCCTCAACAGAGGGGAGAAAATCACTCTCAAAACTGAACCTTTTTTCCCTTCTTTTTTCCCTCACACTTACTACTGAATGCCAAAAGGCTCCTTTTGAATCATCCAGTGTGTTTCAAGGAGCTCTTTTTGCTCCCATCCAGGGAAATGACTTATTCATCATGTTGGGCCTCAGAATAAATTGGATTCTTCCCTCCACTTAACTGACTAGATTGACACAACGTGCACAGCTATTCCAGCCTTGTGAGTGTTTTCAGCAGCCGTGCCTCAGCCTCTTATTTCCTCCAATTTCTAATCTGTCAGTTTATTAACATCAGTCAAGTGATTCCTTGTACAGTCCCAGAGAATGTTGTTCTCACTAAAGAAACTTCACTGTGAGTGAATACCAAGCGCGTCTGCTGCGCTCTGTTTGTCAGTAGCTAAAGGGCACGTGGGGATTTATATTCTGCACAATGCTGCAGGACGATTTGCATTGGATGCACGTTGTCTCAAAGGGATTTGCACAGAATTTCCTCTATGATATAAACCGAGTTCCTGCACGCACACCACCTCATCAGCTGACAGCATCTTGGAAAACGCCGGATGGTAATACCCAAGGTTAACTAAGACACACACACAGACGACTAGAATGTCCACTTTTTGTTTCCTAACATGAGATCTTTCAGACAAAAGAAGCTTCCCACAGGCAGATGAACTGCACTTCTCAGAAATAAGGCTTCTCAAGCCTCTCATGTCTGAAAAACTTGGCTGTGGGTAGACGGAGCAGGGCATTACCCCTGAGGACAGGCTGAGCAAATTGGGGCTACTTAGCCTGGAGAAGAGGAGGCTCCAAGGTGACCTTCTATGAGCTTTCCAATCATTGAAGGGGGCTACAAGAAAGCTGGGGTAGGGCTTTTGACACAGGTGGTAGCAAGAGGACAAGGGGAAAGGGTTCCAGACTTGAAGAGGGGAGATTGAGGCTGGACATGAGGAACAAATTTTTTCCTGTGAGGGTGCTGAGATGCTGGAAGAGGTTGTCCAAGGGACTTGTGGCACCTCATCCCTGGAAGTGTTGAAGGCCAGGTTGGATGGGGCCCTGAGCAACCTGATCTAGCGAAGGTGCCCCTTCCTCCGCAGAGGGGTTGGAACCAGATGATCCCTTCCAACCCTGGCCATTCTATGATTCTATGACTTTCAGCAAGGGTAGCAGCTGTGGAATTCACTTCCTCCATGAGACTGTGGAACATACATGAAATTCAGACAGGAATGTGCTGGCTTTGAGGACACATTACAAGCATATCTGCTCACTCAGGTTGTTGCTCGAGGTGTGGTTTGGGCGCAGTTGAGACTGAGTTAATGACGCATCGCTGTTCAGTGGGCATGAGAACACCAGTTCAGATTTCATGGGACTGATGGTGAAACTCCTGAACTGTTCGTAGAGATCAGCAGTTCCACACCTGGATGCATCAGGAGGTCCTCTCTGGGCAGTGAGACTCATTCAAAGGGGGCAGCCGAGCCAGTGATGACCAACAGAAAATTGTCAGCAAGTAAGTGACCCCTGCAAAAAGGGGAGACACGGATAGCTATTGCTGGCTTCTTTCACTAGTCTCAGACTATCCAACTTGTCCTGGAAATTTGCAGACCTTGAGCTATTTACCCAGGTAATGATTCAGTTACTAAGGCTGGTGTCCTGCCACCATGACCAGAGATCTGCCTGGGCCATGCTGTGGTTCACTGGCCGCTCCCATATTGGACAACTGATGTTAGACAAGCCATGATGGACTTACAGGAGCCCTTTGTTTTGCCATTGCCCACCTACAGATGTGTCTGTCTGCAGCGAGGCAATAGTTCCTGTTCAGTGCAGGGCAGTATCAGTATCACAGCTACCCTAGCGTTTGGGAAACAAGAGTTAACCAGTAGGACTAATGAATGGGTGAATCTCTGACAAGGGAACCACGGTGCATAGCACGGACCGAAAATGGAGTGTAGTTATGATACAAAACTCTACCAAAGCCAGAAAACCATTGCAAGTGCATTTCGAGAAAATATATTGAAAAATTACTTCAGATGAGTCACATGGGAACCTGGGAATTTGCTCCATAAAGAACTGAGTATCAGCATCGATTCCACCTTCCAGGAATAGCAATTTATTGCCAGTTCAGCTCCTGCACTTCTTCAATGTCAGAAGAACTGGATAAATTCTTTGGTGCTTAAGCATCCAGACTGGCCTGGTCCTGAGAAAAGACCTCATCTGGGGTGTACATCTCATACTTATTCCATCTCTGGCACTGAGATGTTGCTCAGATGAAGGGTCGCCATAGTGCCTGGAGCTGTACAGGCAGCAAAGCAGTTTCAGTACAAGATGGGCAAAGTTTGATTTTGGAAGAAAGAAGCCCTGAAACAATTGAGGTTGGTTTTTAATGAGTACTTAGTGCAACTGAGAGCTCTGGAAATGTTTTCTGGATAAACATGTGTCCTTTCCAGAACAGCTCTGTCATGAGGATGTTCATCAGGTGAGTGGGAGTTCTTGTTCCTGATTTAAATGAAGCTCAGCTGTGGCTTCAGCCAGGTGTTCCTCAGCCTTTATAAATGAACCTAACCTCTGGGGTGTTTTGGAGTGACTAATCCATTCCCTAACCTACCAGAGACACTGTCCTGGATCTGAGAAACCTCTTTGACAAGTAAACACTCCTCAACAGCAACAGTTTCTCCTCTGAAGAATCTCAGTTGCATCTAGTCTACACCCCTATGACTAGACAGACAAAGGAAATGCCATCTCATATGACAAGGACAAATCAATGCAAACAGAGTGGAGGTGTGAGACCTGGGCTCCAGATGCTCCACCAGTTGCTCAACCACAGGGCAACTATTCATGAAGAACACAACGAGCAACTGCTGATGCTGAGCATTCATTAGATACTTGGACACCCTCCTTCTAACACTGAGTGTTCAGGCTTTGGGAGATTCTCTGTATTTTATTTCCTTTCTTGACTCCAGAGCTCACAGAACACCACTGCCTGTGACCCAGCGGTTTGCCATGGCTGCAGGCTGCTAGGTAGTTATCTGTGAGCCCCAGGGCTGATAAGGTAATAACAAGATGCAGGTTGGGAAGATGCACTGCTCTGACCTGTCCTTTTCTTGCTCTAAAAGTGCTTTTCTTGCAGTGTTCCTGTGCAAGGAGGTGAGGCGGAGAGGACAATGTGTTTCCTTCCCTTGGAACAGGCACATCCCACAGGGCTATCAGTACTCCTGCTGCCAGGTGGTAAGTGGAAAGAAAGGCTCCATGATTGTGGAGTCTCAATACAGGGGTTCTCAGCACATCCCTGGCCTTGCACTTGATGTGTCTCCTCTTTGCATTGTGCAGCAATTCCTCGGGGATTTCTCTGCCCTCATCAGGCCAGCAAACACTGCCAGAAAACACCATCCCCATGGCTGCCGACCAATTCTTCCAGACGCTTATCTGATACTGAGAGACAGATAATGAACACATTTGGCATCGACAAATTACCCAAACAGTGTCCTCTTTGTCTGAAGTCCCACTGATCCTGGCAGGGTGCACCGAGGTGACTCCTCCAAGGCAGCTGCGAGTGACTCTGATTAATTCTTTTGGGCAGGTGCCACAGGCAAGCGAGAGCTCCAGTGCTCCTGGTCACTGTGTCGCCCTCCCCAGCCAGCCTGTCTGGCAGGAGAGAGGAGCCAGGGACGTGCAGACTGGAGGAAGCAGTCTCCAGCCAGCAATCAGCTGGAGTTGCATTGTTTGGTTGCAGAAACCAACCTGGATATTAATTGGTCATAGCAGTAAGCTCTGAGCTCTGGCAGCAGGTCCCCTGCTCAGTGTTAACTTAGCCCAAGGTGTGTTGTGACTGCTGGTGGGGTCCATCACGCTGACAGTCGCCGCCTGAGGGATGCATCCAGCCTGCTTGCTGTGGATAGGATATCCTGTAGCATATCTTGCTACAGATATTAGGCACTAATGAGAAATGACATGTCTCCCAGCTCTGCATCCACAGCGAGTCAGGCAAGCTGGCTTGGACACACTTGACCCCCTGCAAGCTTACTTGGTCATGGTTAACATGGATACAGCCTTCCCTGTGGGCAGTTGGCCCTGGTAAATACTCCCTTTGCCTCTGGAGTGATGGAGGTGAGATGATGTCCTAGAAAACTACAGCTGCCTGTCTCTGACTCCAAGGTCAGACCCTTGGATTCTTCTGGGTTCCAAGGAAACAGCAGAAAAATTCTCACACAGACAGAAAAGTGAGCTAAACCCCGAGCAACCTCAGAGCATCTCTGACCCAGGAGAGGGAGATCTCATTCCAGGAGGAATCTGCAATGGCCCTTCCCCTCTTCCACATCAGTTTCTGATCCTTCCAATGGGAACTGGAATCACCGAGTTTCATCCTCTGAATGTCATTTAGAGTTTGTAATCTTTTACAGTTACTGACCTTTTCTGTCCCTCTTCGTGCGCATCATGCTCTTTAAGCTCTGGGACACAGGCGGATGTTCTTCGGCAACGTGGCTACAACACAGAGACTGTTTTGTTGCTTGAGGACTCTTTGACTGCAGCTGTGACACTGCTTGACTCATTAATGGTGATAAATATGTGAAGGGTGGGTGTCAGGAGGATGGAGCCAGGCTCTTCTCAGTGTCATCTAATGATAGGACAAGGGGCAATGGGTGTAAGCTGGAACATAGGTTCCACATCAATATGAAAAGGAATTTCCTGCTGGTGAGGGTGACAGAGCACTGGAAGGGGCTGCCCAGGGTGGGCTGTGGAGTCTCCTTCTCTGGAGATGTTTAAAACTCACCTGCACATGTTCCTGTGTGACTTGATCTAGGTGGTCCTCCTCTGGCAGGGGGATTGGACTAGATGATCTTTTGAGGTCCTTCCAAACCCTAGTGTTCTGTGATCCTGTGATTTATTTCAATAGGCTGGATCCCAAACTGGTGCTGATGTGCTGTTTGTTCCTGCTGCTCTGCCAAACACCTCTCGGGAGTGTCCTTGTTTTTAACAGCATCTTTTATTTCCTCTTGTTGAAAGCTGTAGACACAGGACTCCACAGTGACCTAACCTGGTTCTCTGGTGTCTTGGATCAATTCATCTCCTGCTGAAGTTTATCCAACCTCTGACAACACTGGGCACTCATCTAATTCTCCGTAATTACGTGGAAGTGATTTGTGGTTTTCAGAGTTTGTTCCTCGGTTATTGTAGTTTGTTCTTGTAATAAGGGGGGTAGAGCATGTCCAGGATCATTTCTGTTGCACAAAGTGCTCATAGGAGTTTCTGTGCTGAGACTGGGCTTTGCTGCTTGATCTGCAAATCTCATTTTGCCAATGATGAGACTTCGGAGCATTAATTTGTTGGATTGTAACCATAAGGGAGATAACAGGACTTGGCATGGTTTGGTTTCCTGCAATTACCTGGACAGCCGTAGTCCATCTGTGTGAAAGGCTGTTCAGCATGCACACACCAATCTTCAGCTGTAGGGAGACCTGGTTGCTCAAGCACCTTTTCTCTGCATATTCAGAGTGCTCCACCTTTCCTGGATAGACAGATGCATCACAGGTAGAAGTGAAAGCAGTTCTAACCAACACCAGTGTGATTACTTTGGCTCATGGTGCTCCTCACACCACTGCAAGATCTGGCTCTTTAGTGCTGCTCCTGGGATAAAGTACATCAGTACAAATAAGGGAACAGGACTCAAGTTCCCCAATTCTGTTGTCTCAGCTGTTGCTTCCACCATGGAATTTAATTACTCAGCTTTCAGATCCTCCTAAATTGTTACCTGCCCTGCCTGATGCCCCTTTCAAAGCCCTTACTGGCCTGCCAAGACCTGCCTGATCCTTGACTCTGAGTATCCGCTAAGGGAGTGGATTCCCATCAGATTTGACTTCTTCTTCTTTGGACCTTCCACTACACTTTTCTCCTCAGTGTCTTTCTAGAGTTCACAGGAAACCTGGGACACACCAGAGCCTTGACAACGGTCCTGTCCTCAGCACAGAGTTAATCCATGGGGACTGACACTGCTCAGCAGGTTGCTCAGAAGACCCATTAGTCAGCAGCAGCACAACCTCCTCCGTTGCTGCTTTCTGAGTGATTCGCCTCTCCACTCGCTGTCTGAAGCGTCATGGTAGTTGTGGTCACATTTAATTACACGCTTATTTTCCTTACCTTCTCTAAGTGTGTCTGAGCTCTTGGCTCACTGGTATTCCACAGAGCACAGACAGCTCTTGCCAAGCCCACAGTTCGCTCCCGTGTTCAGTAACCCAGACTTAATGAGGCTGCCATGTGCTCCACAGTTAATGCTTGCAACCAAGATAAATCTCTCTTAAAAACTGAGCATATGAGCTAGTTTTTGGGCCAGAAATCGGTGAAGCAATGCTAATTCACAGAGGGTGAGTTCCTGGCTGGTCCACATTGCCACAGATGTAAAACCATGAGGAGATTTAGAAACTTCTTGAAATAATCCCCCTCTCTGTGGCATCCAGCATCAGTGCTGGGCCCTAGCACCCAGCAGGGCACACAGTGGGCACTCTCTGCTGGATTTTAGGAAGAAACCCATAGTTAAATTGTACAGGTCTTCTCTACATGTTTTTATGAGTCTTGTAACATCAAATATTGCCCATTGTTAAAGACTGCTCACATAGATTGAGGATACACATGAAATGGGAGACCCTTCCATCACCATGAGCTTTGCCAAACTGTATCTAAAATCAGCACCGTGCCAAGGCTTCCATTTTTAAAATCTTAAATGTTCTGTGCTAACAGATAAAACCAGGAAATTGAGAGCATCATCTGCAGTGCAAGACCAGGTTTACTGCTGTTTCCAGGTCTGGAATGGCCATGGCCCCACCACCAATTCCTGCAGTACCCTTTAGAAAGTGTCCAACCTTCAGCAAACCACACATAGAATCACTATGATGTCCCAGGTTGGAAGGGACCTCCAAAGGTCATCTAGTCCAACTCCCTTGCAGAGACCTGAGTCAACCAGATTAGGTTGCCTAGAACCTTGTTGAGCTTCACCTTGAATATCTCCAGAGATGGAACCTTAACTCCCTCCTTGGGCAACTAGTTCCAGTGTTTAACCCCTCTCCTGCTAAAGAACTTCCTCCTAACAGCCCATTTTAATCTGCTCTGCTCTAATGTGAAACGACTGCCCCTCATCCTATCACTCCAAGCTTTTGTAAACAGCCCCTCTGCAGCCTTCTTGTAGCCTCTTGCAGCTACTGCAAGGTTGCTATCTACTGTTACTTATCATAAGACCTTCATTGCTCAATCCACACCCAGGTACTTCCCACTTAAACACTCGCTATTTACCCTCCTGTAAATTCACTCAGCATCAGAAACATGTGTAAAAACCCTAAGTTATATTTAACAGCAAAGAGATTAGATTTCACTCTGCTACTGGGGTGCTTCCACTCAGCCTGGCTGTGGTGCTGGGGAATGTCCCTGCCTCCCTCGAACTCTTCGTCACACAGTGCTGTTGTCTCTGTTACAGGGACAGACATCACAGCAGTGCCTGAGCTGTGATAGCAGCACAGGGCACAAACTCCTCAGCTGTTCACACCACCTGTAGATTGCCTTGCTGTAGGTAATGAATGGGACCCTCACACTTTAAGCCTTGAAGCAGGGTAGGTTAAGTGTAAACTAAATACATAGGACAGATGCTCAAAAATGTAGGAGTGCCCTATCTGCCGGTAGCATAGGCTGCATCTTCACTTGAATAAGGCTGGGCACCACAAAAGGAATCAGAGAAGCGGGAAAAATGTCAGACATGTCAGAAGAGAGAAGTAAGTTGGGACTTTCCAGAAGTGCAGACAGCAAATAACTTCTAACTGCAGACAACAAATCAGCTGTATCTGCTTGTCTCGTGTTATATAGCTTTAAACCAGTGACGTGACAAGGGAAGAGGAGCTCCTCTTGGCGACAGAGCTCCTCCTGCCCTTGGCTGCAGCTCCCTCACTGAAAACTTGGTGCTGTGACATGGGCTAGTTTTAGCCTTGGGAAGGTCAGACTTCTCCTAGTGATAGCAGTAGGACAGCTTCAGAGCCTGCCTGAGCTGTTACTGTGTATCTCATAACTGATATGATTTGCACGCACCAATTAATCAAATCTTATCTATTCAATAGTCTTTGTTGTTAGGTTGTGGCACTACATAAACAGGATTTAAAACTAACTGTTCAGCGTGTCGCTGTGCACGTTTCACTCCAAGTCATGACAAGAGTACAGCCAACAAGATGGAGGGGCAGTTGTGCAGGCTATTTTGGGTGCCAAAATTTAACCTAAAAACTGTCCTGGCCTGGTACCTGGGGCATTGAGTGATCCTGAGGTCCCTGATAAATTTGCTTTCCTGGGTATCTAATGCAAACTGACACTGTGGTCAGTGTTGAGTTTGGGCTCCTGCAGCTCAGCCTGTGACCAGCTGGGTCACAGGCTTCAGGCAGCCTCCGGGTGTCTATTTGGACCCTCACGCTAGCTGTGATCCTGCCACAGGCTGCTTGCCAGGTCATTCACAGAGACTGGGCTCAGCAGCTATCAAACTAGCTCATCAAATGTTTGCAAGCTAATGCCTGGCGGTTGTGGCCTCAGCAGAAGCCTGAAGTCAACAGGAGTAATTTTCATTCCCACATGCTGAGGACCAAAACCTTTTCTGTTGAAGTGTAGACCTAATTTCCCCATCCTAGTAGATGGTGAACAGCTGGGACATCTCCAGCGAAGTACTGCCTGGGTGTTCACTCCCATTTGCTGCTCTGAATTGATCAGATTTTGCATCTCTACTGTGAACACAACACGTCCCGTGGTTTATCTTCTTTTTTCTCCTCAAACAAACTTCCTACTGCACCCTTATGGAGAAGTCAGCTCCAAATCCCACTGAAATGAGGGACCATCAGAACTGCAGAAGAGTTTTCTCACGTTCCTGTGAGAATGGAAAGACGGACCATCTCAGTGGGTTTGAGAGCACTCAGTTATTTCTCAACACACGTGTGTGTGTGTGTTTGTGCACTCACATGGATTTTTCTGAAGGCAAGTGCTGAAAAAATTACAGCCAACAAACAATGGAGTGGTGATGAGAAGAAGTGGTCTGCAAGTGGCGACCTTTTGCTCTCAGATGATAAATCTGACTTTGGCAGCACCCTTCTGTGTCTCCACACAGGCCAGCAGCAGTGAGATAAATGCTAGAAGCTGCTGCAGGAGCCCCAGGGTCCAAACCTGTTCTCCTGGCACCTGACAAGTTGTTTCCTGGCTTACAGTGGCAGTTTGGACTAGCTCCAAGGTGGTCCAAGAAACATCTGTGGGACCTCTGTTGCTCTTCAGCTTTCCATGAGTAGGCTAGGGTAATTGTAGAAGTCCTCTAGTATGAGGTGTGAGAACCACCACACCCTCAGGAGTGTAGTGCTGGCTTATCAGACACTGGGGCTGTGTCGGCTGTGTCGCTAGCAGAGATCTAGAGGCTGAAGGCTGTGTTTACCTGAAGCATCAATTTACAGAACTGGGACAAAGTTAGGAGAATATGGAACCATAAAACACATTTGCAAAACAACTGAGGAATTTCCGTAACAACTCCTGTATCTCAGCTGGTCCATAAGAGTGGCAAAGAGGCTGCCATGAATTTCTGAGCTGGCAAGCCCTGGAGAACTCTTACGGTTCTTAAATCTGAGGGTGGGGGATCCCTGGAACAGGCTGCCTAGAGACGTGGTGGAGGCCCCATCCCTGGAGCCATTCCAGGTCAGGCCAGATGGAGCTCTGAGAAATCTGCTCTTGTTAAGAGATGTCCCAGCTTGGTGTAGGGGGGGTTGGACTAGATGACCTTTGGAGGTCTCTTCCAACCAATAACATTCTGTGATTCTATGATCTCCTTCTCTTACTGGAAATGTGATGACAAGTATCACCTGAGGCCATGCAGGGCAGCCTACCTGTCACCATAGAAAGACCTGCTTCTTAATGTCTTCCTTCTGAGTTTGCCCCTAGCCTTGCACCAAAGATCTGCAGTACTGTGGGCTCAGACAAACCTTCCGGAGGCATATTTTGATTAATATATTAGGTTTTGGACTTCTGTTCCTATGCTCAACCTCCTCAGAGTAACCTCAGAGCTGGTGCACTCTGTAACATCCCTTTAGTCGTGTTTTGCATAAATTCCTGGAAAAATCAGCACCTGAACCTCCAGACAGGCTCTGGAACTAGCTTGGCTCCACAGTGCCTTCAAGGCAAGGAGACAGTCAGACTTTTCAGCACCTGTCAGCAGAGAGAACTCTCAGTGCTTGGCACTTTTGCAGAAGGAGATGTTGAGAAGCTGGTGCTCTCTAGGTAGCTGCGCCTCCCCTCAGGAGGACTTGGCTCAGTGTGTCCCACACAGAATTTGCATTGGGCTCTGTTGGGGTGATCACTCAGCTGGCAGCCTCCAGAAGAAACCTGAACTCACACTTGAGATTCCTCCTGCAGCTGTCAGCCTCTGCCTGCCCCAAGTCCAGATCTGGTGGTAAATGACACACTCAAGTCAGGGTTGGTTCAGACTCACCAGGGCAAAGTTTGCCCACAGCAGCACCATCAGTCCCCACTCCAGTCCTCTACAAATGTTCACTCTGCGCAGTGTTTGCTCTGCGTCCATGCTCAGCCCTTTTAAAGCGTTGTTATCTCAAGGTGAGGCCCTCGACAGCACCCTTGTTAATGCCTGTGCAGAACTACAGTGATCTGATAGACTGATAAGGTTGAAGTAAAACACATTCTCATTCCAGCAGGCACCGATGAGCCAAGCGTGCACACACTGCAGGTCGGGCCAAGCAAAGCAGGGCACCCTGATACCAGAACAAGCCCAGCCACACGTTATCTGTTGATAGTGAGGTATTTATTTAGTGATTTATTTAGTATTTATTTAGTGGGCCTGATAGTCTAGAAGGACAAGCGAGCACCCTGCAAATGCCAGCTTTTCAGCATTTCCAGGGCATCTCGATCCCCGTGAGCATGTCAGACCCATTGAAGCAGAGGCTGTCCGGGCTGCTTCTTGAGGAAGGTGATGCTACAGCCCCCACTTTTTCTGTGACTGCTCAATGGTCAAACCATCTCATCATGGTTTGCTCTGAGCTTCAGAGCGAGAAGCTCTCTCTCCTTACTCTCTTGCAGTCTTGGTGACAAAAAATTATGCACAACTTTGGGTTTCAGGAAGGAGACCAGTAAGTTTTTCAGCTGCTGCTGGGTGGAAGCCACAAAGTAGAGTTTGTTGTTTTGCATTTGTATGAAAAGTCCGATTCCATGAGTGTGTCACAGTTGGTACCAGAAGAGTTTTTGCTGTTTTGAACGGAGTGTAACTGCAAATACCTGTGACAAAGCCCCAGAAGAAACATTGGAGCGAGGGTTGGGAGAACAGCACTTATTGATAAACAAGGGCAAGATCAACAGCGATTGCAGTGGTAAACACTCAGGAATGTGCCATCTGCACAGAGACCACATGGCTGCAGAGTCACTGGGACGGAGGGTGAATGACGGGAGGATGGTATCAGCTCGATAACTGGAGGATGGCGACGAGGTGTTGCTTGTGATATTCCTCTGCATGTTATCCAAACAGAAGACACTCATTAGTCATGAGCATACCTGAAACAAGGAAATGCAAACAAGGGGTAGCAAGATGTCTAATATTTAGGGAGGGTAAAGCACACAAGGTCAAAGTTTATATAGAGAGACTTGTTGGCTCCTATAACGTATAAAAGTCATGGTCAAAAGCCAGTTTGCTATTATCAATAAAGAAAACAAAAGAGTCCATGAAGACCTGACAGCAAATGGCCTCCATCCTTTTTGCTGCATGCAGGTGATCCTGACCAGATCTCTTGGACATACGTCTTGGTGCTACTGAGTGGGATTGAGAGATAGAGAGTGGATGTGAGTTAAATAATTTTTACTTAAGCATCACCTTCCCTTTCACCAGGTCTTGCAATAGTTTAGTTGCATGACTTTGCTTCAAGAAAGAAAATGAACAAAACAGGCATTAGCCAATAAAGCACCTTGCCTCAGAAAAGCTGGGGGGGAAACTCTGTGTGCCTGATGCTGACCTATCATCTGGGGCATCATCTCTGCCTGCAGCCCCAACAGGGAAGGGTCCTGAGAGAATTTTGGCTCTTTGCAGCAGCCAAACTCTTGATACATAACTGGAACAAAGTGAGACCTATGATCACTGGAGATGTTTAAGACTCACCTGGATATGTTCCTGTGTGACTTGGTCTAGGTGATCCTACTGTGGCAGGAGGATTAGACTAGATGATCTTTCGAGGTCCCTTCCAATCCCTAATGATTCTATGACTCTATGATTATGAGGGGCAACTCATGTCCTTACAGGAGGGCAGTAGAAAGAAGTTATTTTCATGACTTCAAGTTTCTTGTTGGCAATTAACATTTGGAAACAGTCTTTTAGAGGTGAGTTAACCTGACACTCTTAGAAAGTAATCCTTCCTTACTTAGCTCCTTGCAGGATATAACAGAGTGAGAACAGAGAAAGAGAGAGGGGAAGGTGAAGATTGGTGCCAGAATTTGGATGCAGAGTGGGGATTTATAAGAAAACCATTGTATAGAAGACAGCCTTAGAGATGGAGAAATGGGTTAGGAACAGACAGTGCTTAAGACCAGGACTAAGACTTCACTATACAAAGCAACCAAGCTAAATACCCAGTCTTGCAGCTGTGAAGGGCCCCAGGTTTGTGACTTCCACTCCTTGATACCTTTTTCTTCCATCTTCTGCTGGTAAACACTGTAAAGAGAAAACGGGGATCTTGGAAGGATCCTTTTTGCCCCAACCCTAAAAGGACAACCTCAATCTCATAATTCAAACCTTTGAGAGGGACCAGCAGAAATATTTGAACCAAGTCTTGCATGTGTCAGCAACACAGAAAGAGATGCAGGTCATGGATAAGGGACCTGTCAAAGGAGTGATGCTCTGGGGAGAGAGATTTACAAAATCTGAAGATGCCTTGATTAACTTTAGTAGAAGCAAACAGCAGAAAATCTGCTTGAGACAGCTAAACCAGCTCCAGCAAGGCCTCCCATAGCCCTCATGCAATAAGGAGCTCAGCTTGGAAGCTTTCTTTACTTGCCTCAAATCTAGAACCTAATGAATGGGGTTGCAACAGACATCCTGAATGTGAAGAGAGATGGGTGTACAGATGTGCCACCAATTGATGGAAGCAGTTGTAGGACAGTATCTGGATGAAAGATGAAGTTTTCTGACTTCATACACTTCTCCCAGGGGTTGCTGACAGCCTAAAGCTCAATCCACTCACTGAGCTTTCTTCATCAGAGCAGAACAATGTGATCTCGAGCTTCTCCTCAGAGACCTATGAAAGCCTGATGTACACTTCGCAGGGGACACTGTCCCTCACCATGTCCATTGTTTAAATAAGGACACTTCAGGACAGGGAGAAAGAGAGGAGAGAAAAAGCACTGACTATACGCACGGGAACCCAAAAGCACCAGCCAGCAATATCTGCATGTACCCACTAAGCCTCTCCACTGTCCTTCTTCCATAGGCCTCCTGGAGAAAGAGGACTAGCAGTATGTTTAGCCCAGATGAAAGCTTAGAAAACCAGGAATTTGCTTCATGAAAATGAAACAGCCTTTTATTGTGAGCCCTGCTAAGGCTCCACTCCCCAGAGATGTTCCTCCAGCTACACAGGGTGTCTCTGTGCCCATCCACATGTTCTTTACGTCTGTGTGACCCTTCTGCTCCAGCATAGCTGTGTCTCATTCCCCCAGAATTAATTTTAAATTAATTAGATGAAACATCATTAACAGGCAAAACAGTGAGATTGGAATTATTTAACCATTTTCTCAAAAGATGCCATTCAAAAGGTGTCCTCTCCCTCAGCCACAGTCCAGTACCAGTCCTGGCCAACCTACACCTCTGTACCTCAGGGGGTCTCCACAGCATCTCTGTATTTCAGAGGTGGCAGGGCACGGCAACAGCTGTGCAAAGAGAAAATTCAGGCCAGGATTTCTAAAAGCACAGGTTTGATACCATCAGGACAAGATGTAAAACATGAGTCAAACGAAGTTAAGGACAGTCAGGAAGGAAAGCTGGCAACACTCCCCCGTGATTCCAGCCCTCCCAGTGGTATCTCAGTAATACCCATCCTGCTGCACTGCTTGCAGTGACAAACATGAGTTTCACAGCTGCTGAGCTTAGTCCAGATAGCAGCAGCTCATAGATGGGTCTGTGAGTATCCATGAGGAGAGTTGTTGGGGTTAATTCACTTTAGATTTCGCTGAAGAACCTTTCAACCCTTGGGAAAATAAAGGTAGTCACATTTTTGAACAAGCAGCCGTACACTGTCTGTGCCTCCTTCTCCGACAGATCTTTCCAGAAACAGCCACCAGCCTGCTGGTCAGGTTCCTGACTGTGTGTCACGGTCACACTGCATTTCCAGGCACAGAGATCCTTTCTGGGCTCTCCTGGGGCATCACCTGCAGCCCACTGGGTATTTGCTGATGAATTCATCTGCAAGAACAGCCTGCTCGGGGTTTATCTCCTGTATCTCAGGAGACTTCTCCTCCTAAACCTTCCTAATGTTGTTCCCTGAGGAAGGTCTAAGGGATTGGGACTGTGGGACTCGGACTAAGATCACAGTCTTTCCCAATCCTTGCTGGATCTCTTGAGCATTTCAGCAGTTCAGAGAAGAGCTGAAGAATCTCATAAAGGTTCAACAATCACTCTCCCCGACCAATCCATGTTCAACCCTTAATGATTTGTTATCAAGACAGTCATTTGTGGGTTCTTCAGGTTGGCTGAAATCATAAGGTTATGATTTCTCCCTGATTTATGTGATTCTGTGATTCAAGGTTTGAATTCAGACAGCATGTGAAGGATGACATTGCCTTCCCAAAGTGCCTTCCAGCACAGCGTGCATCACAGCTCAGCAGCACCGAAGGATGGAATGGGGGCAAGTAGATTCCTGCAGACTCTTCAGAATGTGGCTGCATCATTCTGCAGTGAATTTCCTGATATCTCACTGGGAGCTGCACTGCTGGAACAGATCATCGTTGAAGTGTTCTGGCCAGTGCAGGAAGAGCTCTGGACAGTGCTGTACTGAAATTCATGGATCCATTCAACCTCTACAGGCAGTGTTACAGTTCTTTCTCCTGCTGAACATGCACATAAAGTTCCAGCAGAATTTCTGCCTTCATGGGAACAGCAGGTCAGTCAGCTTTCCCTCTGTCCTACGGACTAACTGCTTGCAGCCAGGCAGTAGCACCAGACTCATTTGAAGAATCAGTGAAGGCAAGAAATAATTTTGTCTCATGTCTTTGCTGAAGACCTTTCTGTTGCTTGTAATAACTACATCTTTAAGGTCTGGTCCTGTCATGTCTTTCCCCACTGCCCCCTTCAAAGGGCTGCCATCCCTGTCTCAGGGGTATTCCTACCTCCCACTGCAGCATCACACTCACCCTGCTGCTGGGCAGTTGTGCTAAGGAACAGAGGCAGGTCCGGGTTGTGTAGATTCAAGTGCTAAAAAATTAATGCAAGCAATTCCCAGCACCTGCCCTGCAAGTTGCTCTCCCCGAGTGCTGGGAGGGTGTGTTGGGGATTGTGAAGTACAGCTGACAGAGCCGGGAGTGGCAGCAGGCCTGTCAGAGCTGTCTATATTTAGGTCTTCACAGGTTGGAACAAGAAAGCAAGAGGTCTCCTTCATGTTTATCCCTTCCACACGAGTTTGCCTGGCAGCAATGTCTATCAAGCCTGACCTCATTTTACAGCTCCATTTAAACTTCTCCAGCCTTGCAAGCTGACAGTGCATCCTCATGAGGTGCCTCAGACAGATTTCTAACATCTGCTCATTACAGCACTGTCTGTGTGTGTCTATCTCAGCAGCAAGCTGCCGGTTTTGCTTAGAGAGTCGTACTTCAGGCTGCATCTCTGAGCTACTTGTCTACCTGGTCCTGTACCCTTGTTCTGCCACTGGCCGGGGCCACAGCAAGAGGCCACACACTTAGTGGGCAGTGGGTAGTTGATCTTTCTGTCCTAATCTTGCACAGATAAGCTCTTCCCCAGAGCAGAAGGTAGTGTTTCCTCAGGCAGTCACCTTTGCCATCATCTCAGCTCTTCCATCTGCAGAGGTTTCATAGGTTGTAGCTCTGCAATTTTGCAGCCCTTTGAAATGGGGCATGGTCAGAGATTCAGTGAACTGATGCTGAACGAATTGATCTCAAACTTCATG
This sequence comes from Phoeniculus purpureus, assembly GCA_028565055.1. Lineage (NCBI taxonomy): Eukaryota > Metazoa > Chordata > Aves > Bucerotiformes > Phoeniculidae > Phoeniculus > Phoeniculus purpureus. The sequence continues at coordinate 1,251,886 of JAOXOE010000853.1, read as the reverse complement.
GAGATGCATATTGTCTCTCCCAGTTGCTGATCTCTAATATGTCACCTTTATCAAGACATCTCACACCCATCTCCTCCATCTCTCCTTTCAGCTAGACTAATTTCATGAGGTGTCTGACAGCAATCCCACTGCACATCCTCACTGTCACCTCTGAGCACTCTCCACACAACCACAGATGATGACTTCAGTGCCTCTGCCAGATCAGGGTCCACAAAGACGAGGACACAGCTCTGCCTTAGAGCATGGTCTGCTGTGCTGGCACCTATCTCCTTAGAGGCTGGGGGATCTTACTGGTAGAGGTCAACACATTACAGAATCACAGAACATAGAATCACAAAACATTAGGGATTGGAAAGGACCTTGAAAGATCAACTAGTCCAATCCCCCTGCCAGACCAGTATCACCGTCAGGAGGTCACATAGACCTCCTGTGCAACAAAAGCTTCACAGAATTAAATTATTTAATTTATTATCACATTTCATAAAAAAATTGTCTCTCTAATCCTCTAAGTAACTTCTAGTTACCTCTGCTCTCTTATTATCAAAACCATTAACCTTTCTGCAGTCCCACTTTATCCACCTCTGTTTATCTCCTATTTAATTCTCCCTCCACCCTATTTTTTATGGCAGTGTGATAAACAAACCTGAATACTCTTCCCTGGACAGCAGTGCTGACATTTTGTAAATGATGTCTTGAGAGTGATGTTGTTGCTGCCACTGTAACCTTTATTTATGTTTCTTAATTTTCCCAGACTTCCAAACTAGGGGCTGCCAAGTCCGTTCAATGGGCTTGTGATTAAACCTCAAAAGCTCTGAAGACTGCATTAATTTTTACAGTAAAAGGTCCAATCTGAAAGTAGTTTCTGACTGACAGCCTCTCCACTACCTGTGGCATGCAAAGGTCTGAAATCCAGTTAACAACAATGATTTTGCTGGAGGGTAGGAAGATGCTGCAGAGAGATCTGGACAGGCTGGATCAATCGGAAGAGGCCAATGGGATGAGATTTAACAGGGCCAAAGGCTACACTTTGGCTACAACAACCCCCTACAGCTACAAACTGGGGGATGAGTGGCTGGAGAGCAGCCTGGCATAGAGCGACCTGGCAGTACTGGTTGGCAACTGGTTGAACAAGAGTCAGCAGGGTGCCCAGGTGGCCCAGAAGGCCAATGGCATCCTGGCTTGGATCAGCAATAGTGTGGCCAGGAGGACTAGGGATGTAGTTCTCCCCCATACTGGGCATCGGTGAAGCATCCCCTTGAGTCCTGGGGACAGTTCTGGGCCCCTAAAAGAGAGATTGAGGGGCTGGAGCAGGTCCAGAGGAGCAACAAGGCTGGGGAAAGGACTGGAGGGAAAGGCTGATGGGGAGAGGCTCAGGGAGCTGGGGGTGTTTAGCCTGGAGAAGAGGACACTCGGCAGGGGAGTTTCTCCCTCTCTACAGCTCCCTGAAGGGAGGTTGTAGGCAGGGTCTGGCTCTTTTCCCAGGCAACCAGCACTAGGACAAGAGGTCAGTGTCTGAAGGTGCCAGGGGAGGGTCAGGCTGGATGTTAGGAAGCCCTTCCTCATGGAAAGGGTGATCAGAGTCTGGAATGGACTGCCCAGGGCAGTGGTGCAGTCTCCAACTCTGGAGGTGTTGAAGGCCAGCCTGGCTATGGCCCTTAGTGCCCTGGTCTGGCCACTGAGGTGATGTTAGGTCCTTGTCTGGGCTGGCTGAACTCAGAGGGCTTTTCCAGCCTCAATCATTCTGTGATTCTGTGATTTTTCTTTTGTCCTTGCACAGTGATGAAATCTCTCAACTCTTACTGTTCCTTGAGTTGTTTCTGATGAAGCTGCACTAGAATATGGTCAATCCAAGTAGTCATAACTACTGTAGGAACTGAAGAGAAATGAATGACAATTTATTTGAGACTCCTCAGACCCCATCTACTCTCACTTGGCAAAGACCCGTAATTCCAAAACTGTTGCGCATTTCCCAGTCCAAATGGGATGTTTCTTCTACTGTCTCCCTTCACCCTAGAACTAAGTCTTGCAGATCAACACACTAAGTCTTGCCTTGCTGGGTGGAGAGTGAACATGTCCCTGGGGCGGAACTTGGAGGTTGTTAAAGTAAATTGGAAGACTATCAAGGCTGCAAATTCAAAATATTGGAGAAAGCTTTTGGGTTTCTGCACACCCACAGCTGAGTCCTTGGACAGTGGTATCATGATCATGTATTTCCCAGGTTATCACATACAAATCCCAGGCTTGATTCTTTTCTGTAAGCCTTTTCTTATGTTTATTTTGTCTGAGTTATTTTCTTTTAGATTCTACAGGTAATAGTACTTTTTAAAGAAAAAAGTCTTTCCAGCACACGTGTGCCTGGAGCAGGCTGGGGTAAGGCTTAGGTGTGTTTCCCACATATAAAAGTATTAGAGCAAATTTTAGTAAGGCAGGTCACAGTGAGAGCAAATGCTGCTTAGGTGCCAAGTTCTCCTGTGTACAGCAGTCATTTTCTCATCCACAGCCCAGCTCTGGGGTGCTCTGTGCTGGCTGACACACAGCTGAGGTCTTCTCAGTCTGTGTTTTCTTCTGCCTACCTGGTAAAAGCATAATCTTTTCCAAAAGGATGCTTTGACTTTCCATCCTGTACGTCGGGGGCTGAAGAGGAACCCACTGCTCCTTCCCCACCTGCCTGGTTCCCAGCTCTGACAGCATCTTCCTCTGACAATTTTTCCCATATAAAGTCTCCTCATTCTTTTGTGTGCAGTGAACTCAAGTCCTAGACTGACCCTCTCCAATTCTCCCACCCTTAAATATCTTGTTAATTATAATTACTTCTCAGAATATACCCAGAACTGAGTCCTGCCTCTGCCAAGGGCACCCTAATTAAGCCATTTCTCTCCTGAGTGCAGTTCACTCCCCTTTGGCACGCGATGCACGATTACAGTTAATTTGCTGCTTTTCCAAACTGCCATGAGAAATAGAGCTTCCAGGAAAAAAAAGGGCCCAGACTCAACTCGCCATGCCCTGAACCAGACAACTGATGAAAAGAGTCAATAACCCAGGAAGATCCAGTTTCTTCCAATAACTGATCTCTTCTGAGGGCTGTCAATTCTTCAGCCCCCTTAGACCTCAGGTCCTCGCTGATCCAAGATACTATTTGAACTGCCTTCTCCAGCTGGCTGATGTTGAAAGCTGTGAGTGAGACCTGGAGTCACAGTGCCTGCAGGAGCTCACACAGATGTTGCAGGGCTGCACACGAGTGGAGCACATGGAGCCCTGGCTGAAAACCCTACCCAAGCTACTCATTTACCTACATCTCAACTAACTCAGAAGATGTGATTTCAGCCTTGGTGACAGGACATTCCACTGAATGATCACAACAAACAACATGACACCTAGCAAAGAAGATAGAATCACAGAATCATACTTGCAAAAGACCTCTAAGATCATCAAGTCCCACCATTAACGCAACACCACCATGTCCACTAAACCATGTCCCCATGTGCCACATCTACATGTTTTTTAAAGACCTCCAGGAGTAGTGGTTTGACCGCATCCCTGGGCAGCCTGTTCCAATGCTCAGGGATATCGAAGCATTCCAACAAGCAGCCAGTAATGACAATAAAGCATTTCTAGAATAATGTTCAAGGTTCCCAATGCATAAGTCACTGATTCATCTCTTTCTGGATTGATATGGCTTGTGGGCTAGAATAGAGCTGCTACTGAACAGCGCATAGGTGATATATGGAGTTCAGGAAGAGACAAATAAGTTGTGAGCCAGATCTCCCACTGATATCAAAAGGCAGAACATCTTTTCCTGTTCCACTACTTCATGCTGTCATTTCAGAAGTGCAGCCTTGGGGCAGAATTGTCAGACGGATAGAGTAACCTCTGCTGGAGGTTTTATTTTTATATTAAAAATATAGCCAGGGGTCTTCAGAGACCATAACTCGTCACAGACTCTTTCCAGATCCAAAATACATTGACTTAGCTCTGACTCACAGGCCAACATGCCCGAACACAGCATCTCGCCCTGCAGCATCACAGCTTCCCTTGGTGGTCTCCCACATAGTCCTGGCTGGCTTGTGGGAGCTGACACACCATTAGCTACAGCAGTAAAACCTCTCCCCTTGGTGTCTGTGGGACTGCTCTTTGCGGGTCTCCTGTGTGACCACAGACCCTCACTCACATAACCACAGCTCTCACGCTTAGCAAGACTTGGCCCAAGTCAGACCTCTCATGTCCACAGCAATTCCAGCATGAATCCACATCTCCGATGGCCTTATGCAGTTTAAAACCACTGGTTTGGAGTTAAAAGAGACATGAGCCAAAACTCACTCCTTCAGACATCATCTGGTCCCAATGTAGCTCTCTGCAGGCACCATCTCCACTGGTGGCTGGGGAACATCTGGACTCCAGCTTTTCTCAGCAGAGCATGTGTTCAGGCAGGGAGTTCCACCCACCTCTTTTCCCACCCACTCTCATCTTTGCTGGGTGTCTTCTCAAAACACTCCAGGTCTAAATGTTCATACATGGCACCAGAACATGTTGTGGGGCATGAAGCCAGCTACCACTGCTGGCTTCAAACGTCCTTCTGTCCTTCAAGTTTGGAGTAGTCCTCACGCAGATGTAATTGACACAGCAAGGCGTAGTACCTCCTTGCAGGGTGATTCACTGAACTGGGTTACTCCAGCCTAGGGTTACCTTCCTTCTGCCAGAAAGACATTTCTCAACAGCACAAGGAGGAGAGAGAGGAGACAGGGGGACATGTGCGGGGTAATCGCACAGCTCCTGGCTCAGCACTGCAGAACGTTCCCCCTTGCTGTCCAGAGGGTGCTGTCCAGATCACCTGGTGCTTAAAGACACGGCTTAGTGGCTTAGTGATGACTTGGAAGTGCTGGGGCAAAGGCTGGATTCGATGGTTTTGAAGGTCGCTTCCAATCTCTGTGATTCTTTGCGATCAAAGGACTACAATGCACACCCGCCCAGCTGGGATAATGGCCTGAATGTTCTAAACAAACCCCATCGAAAGAGAGGGGACTATGTGGAGTTCAGGCCATTTTGCAAACACTGGCCACTTCTGGTGGAGGTAAAGCTGTGGGAAGATGTCAATCCTATAGAAAGAAACAGAAGGGCAGGGTGCAAAGGAGGCAAAGGTAACACTACAACTACTTATTAACGTGATTCCTAGGTGATAAAATGCTTTTATCACCCTTTTTTTCTCTGCACTTTGTCCTGCAAGCTTTCTCCAGGTCAGACTTCCAAAGTCTCAGAGCGACTTAGCTCAGTTAAGGCTTTTTTTTTATCAAAAATAATGTTTCTGTCCTTACTAAAGCCTTTATTGCTCAGGGTGAATGACATTTGTCTAATAGACTGGGACTTTCCAGAGCTAAGAAAAGGAACCTGAAGAGGGAGATGCAGCACTTCACTGACCAAGAGTCTGTGATTCCCTTGTGGCTACTGAGTGCCTATGGGTTTGATATGGTCTTGTCGCTTATTGCATCTCAAAAACTCCCCTTTTATTCAGTGATTGTACCACAATGTCCCTCTGTTAACCCTGACTTACTGCTCTTAGCCAAAGGCTCCCAGCTCTCAGGCATTTGGCTTTTCATCTTAGATCAAAATCCTGAATCTTAGATCAAAATCCCCCTGCAGCAATCAAAATTGAGTTACTTGAAGCCACAAGGGTGCTAGAAAAGAGAAAATACTCCAAAACCATAGGAACCTCTCTGAATTCTGTTAAGGAAGGATCATTTCATCCCCAAATTATTTGAACCATCTCAAAGATGGGGCGATCTGTGAGGACTGGCTGTGCTGGTGTCACTACAGCCTGAGCAGCCTCTGGGACACGTTTACCCTCTGCACACAGCTTGGGGCACCAGCAGAGCAGGGATGGGATAGTAGAGCTGTAAGAAGATGCAAGTGTCTGACAAGATGGGTTCCTGTTTCAGCCCAGGTTTCTGACAGGGTCACTGTGTGGCACAGAAATGCACAGTGGCTCAGAGGACACCAGGGACAATCTTGGAGAGGCTGCAGAGAAGCTGCAGCACCTGGTGTATTTCTTCCCTCATCCCATGCTGATGAAAGTGTGTGCAAGGCAGCATCATCAGGACAGCTGAGACTGGCTCAGTCACTCCGTACCAGAGAAAGCAGTCCAACATTGTGAAGATGCAAATCTCCCCTCAGTTCTGCTTGAATGGTCCATGTTAACACCAGTGAAATGAATTATTTGTCCCTTCTAGTCTCCAGCACATGCAAAGCCCACTTGGCTGCAGCCAAGGAGCCTGGCAGCACTCCAGAGACCCTCACAGTACTACCCAACCTCTGTGCAGCCCCACTCTGAACCCAAGGGTGCCATGCTGTAGGTGCTGTTTGAGACCCAGCATGAGGAACAGCAGCCATAGCAGCCAGCGTTCATCTGGCCCAAATCCTTCAAGTCTGACGCCAAGCAGGAGCCCTGAAAGGATGGTCAGAGAAAATAAGCAGCCCTCTTGTTCTACAAGGGTGGTGGCTCAGACTTCAAATACTGCTGATCCTCCTGCAAGTCAACACTGGCCAGAGCAACGATGTGGTACTAGAGATGGTAGCAGGACAGCTCTTTCTCTGACAAAAAAAGGGACAATCATGTTCTCCTGATTGACCCCAGTTCTGTTGACAGCCAATTATCCTCAGTGCTGTTGGAGAAGACTGACAAATTGCAGACTTATTCTTTGAATCCTCTAGCTTATTCAGAGGGTGTAGCATCATCCTCTGCTGTCAGAAGTCCTAGCATGATGTGCTCTATTTTCTGTTTGAAGAAATGATTCCTTGAATTGCAAAAGCTGATAATTAAACCTCAGAAAAACTAATTAGACACCCAGGTCCTGTTGGATTAGTTGGAGTTACGTATTTGAATGCCCCAGGCAGTTCCATTGATTTCAGCCCAGACAGATAAGAGCTTTGAAGTGCAAGTTCCATGGAAACATTAGGGCTGTAGAATAGCCACAACATGCTCCTCTGTGGTTTTGGAGCGGCTCAGCAGGACACAGGGATTAGCGAGCAGCATCCTGGACTGAAGGAATAGTACAATGAAGCTGTTCACGAATCACCATCCAGCATGTTCTCAGGTTCCAATCCTCTCTAGATCACAGAATCACAGAATTATTGAGGCTGGAAAAGACCTCTAAGGTCATCAAGTCCAGCCTACAACCTAACACCTGCAACCCTGAGACTAAGAGTCTCATGCTCTACCAACAGAGACATGATCTGCTGTGAGACCGAGTCAAAAGGTGCTTGGGCATCTGACTTCTACCCTTCAGTTCAAGGACAGTGTTGTTTGACTATTTTAGTGGCAGCTTGGGCAACTAAAACCACTTAAAAACTAGCTCTTTGGCTCTTCTTTTGGAAGGGTCAGGGCCCTCCACTGCAAAAATGCCTGTTCAATTGCCTCCAGTCTGTACTGGTTTTGCTCTGTATCTCCATCGTCTTTGATCTGAATTTTCCTTCCCAGGAACAGATGAGGTTCACTGACCTTTCCAGCCCTGACTGAGTCTGTGATTCTATAGTGACTTACGGTGGGGAAGGTACTTTCATCTTAAAGCCTGTGTTGCAGGTGCTTAGAACATCTAGAAAACAATATGGATGTGTTCCTGTGTGACTTGGTCTAGTTGATCCTGTTGTGGCAGGGGGATTGGACCAGATGATCTTTCGAGGTCCCTTTGAATCTCTAATGATTCTATGGTTCTATGATTCTATGACCCTAAAATCTAAACCCATGCTGCTTCAGACAAAGGATGCTACACTTCATGTAAGTGTATACGGGCCTCTGAGCCACAGCTACACCCTCACTACAAACACTGGAGCTGTCAGTACCACCAGAATCAGCAGATGAGGCATAGTTCCAGGAAACACTTTACAGAGTTCCTCCAGATCAGCTGTTCAACCAACAAACCACTGTGATTCACATATGTTCCCTGAAGGTGTTGCATTTCCCAGCAGCAGAGGCAGCAGACTCTACTGCAGACAGCTCATCTCCTGCCTACAAGCATCTTTAATATTCCCTTCTCCCAGCCTGTGCCCAAGTTGTGCTGCATGCTGTTACCCACCTGTTGTCTGCTCCCAAGAGAGCTCATGTTTTAGCATTCAAAAAACGAGTCCTGTAGTGTCCTTACAGGGATGTTTTGATGCTTAATGGGAAAACACCTTTGCAGTGGTTGGCTACAGCAACTGCCTGGAGAGAATGCTAAGGTTTTTCTGAAGGGCTGTCTTCACCAACAGTCTTTTGAACAGCACTTCTGCCTGAGGAAGTTAAGGCCAATTACAGAATTCACCAAGGTCCTGTGCCAGACTTGCTGATGTTCAGCAAGATAGAGCTTGGTGTAGGTACTTCAAAACAGCCAGGCCACAGGAGCTGGGCACCTGAACTCTTCTTTGAATCTGGAAAAATAGGTGCTGAATCACTGCAGAAAATGAGCTTCTGGTGCTGTTATCACTCACTCATCCTTGAAAACATTACTTTTCCATTTCCAAGATTCCCTAAAAGATTCTGCTTTATTAGGGTTAGCTCACATGTTCTCTGCTGTTCTCCTCTACTTCATCTTGACTAAACACATGCAAACATTCAGCTTTGCTGAGTACTTTTGGTTTTACATTGAAGGGGACTTTTTAAAATAGAGAGACTAACAACTTTCCTGTGTGAACAGATCATTCTTTAAGGACACCTCTTCCAGTTTGACAAATTAATCCAGAGTTGAATAGTGAAAAAGCTCCTTTGAATCCCCAGGGCTCTGCTCAGGCACCTGACCTTTTTGGTGTTCCAGACAGTGTACAGGCACGCGTGTGCAGCTGCACAGAAGCCCGCAATGTGCTCTCAGCCAGCTAAGCTCTGCCTTAGGAGCTGATGCTGTGTCCATCACCTCCAGTCTGCCTATATGTTCTTTATGGTCAGATGGACAGAGAAGGGTTAAATGGATTGAAGAGTTTAAGTGGGACAAATTATGGAGAATTAATGGCAGAAAATAGTTTTAGTTATCAGACTATCAAACAGCTTTTATTATTCATATGAGGGGAAATGAGAACAATGCAAAGGGCATTGCTGGGCTCCCAATAAGGGCACTGGGTCCCGACCTTGGCAGCTCTCGTATCTCCCATGCAGCCTCTGTTTCCCAACATGGAAAAGTAGCTAATGAAGGGTTCAAGGCAGCATGCGGTGTCCTGGTGCTGAATCAAAGGCCTCCTTCTCATTTCCTTTTCCCCTCTTTGCGAGAGGAATTCGGAACCATTGGTGATTAACCCTGGGTTAAGCCAAAAACAGGAGCAAGAAAAACAAGTGCAGCCCAGGAGGAGCACTGCTGTTCACCCCCATGATGTGTTTATTTGGTGGTGTGAGATTTCCTGCCCTCTCTGAAATGCATCTGAACACCAGGATGCTGGAGGAGCAGAGGGAGCTGCAGCTCGCTGGAGAAAGGACCAGGCACCTGCAGGGAATAGCAGCGATTAGGGCTGGCATCTGTCCCTGGTGAGCTCAGCACCCGACCACAACTATTATTTTCTTAGGCTCACAAATACCTAATTTTCCTGAAATACAAAGAAGTCCTCACTGAAAAGTGCAGAGGAAGAAGAGGCACTCACACACACACACACACACAGAGGCAGGTGACAGATCATAGAATCATAGAGTCATTAGGGGCTGGAAGGGACCTCGAAAGATCATCTAGTCCAATCAGATTCGTCCTCCGTATCTCTCCTGGTCTCTTTGAAACCTGCAGTCCTTGAGATTCCCTCCTGGACTGACCAGCTGGGGCCCAGACTGACCCTACAGGGAATATCCAAACCTCAGTCAAACCATCTTTGCCCTGTACTGCTGACTGTGTGGACTTTCCCTTGAGCCCAGAGCAGATGGCTTTCAGATACATCCTGCTCTGAGTGAAGGGAGAGGGAGAAGGAGGGATAGGGAGTGTCACACACAGATTTCGTTAAGGAAGTTTGTGTGAGGAGTCTGTTTCTTACTGTGGTATTGCCTAGGGAGGTGTGAAACGTGGAAACGGTCTTTTCTGTGGCTTGTTCACATTGCTGAGCACCAAAGAAACGTGAGCCCTGTGCTGCAGAGAATCAACACCCTGCTCAGAGCGCTGCAGGTGACATTATTGTATGGTTATGCTATGTCTTGTCTTTAGTCAGGTTTTCACGCTGTGTTACAGCACATCCTTACAAGTAAGGGAGGGAAACATGACCTGGATCACACTAGCAGACCAGTTTGTCATTACACACCCAACTGAGTGAGTGACAGGATCTACCAAGCAGTGGCTGCCTGGGCTCAGTTCATGATTTTCATAAATATCCTCACAAAAGGAAGAGAACATGCAAACCTGAAGGGTCCAGCACAGAGCCATGAAGATGATGAAAGGAGTAGAACACCTCCCTTATGAGGAAAGGCTGAGGGAGCTGGGTCTCTCTAGCTTGGAGAAAAGGACACTAAGAGGTGACCTCATTAATGTTTATAAATATGTGAAGGGTGGATGTCAGGAGGATGGAGCCAGGCTCTTCTCAGTGTCATCTAATGATAAGGGCTACTGGGTGTAAGCTGGAACAGAGGAAGTTCCACATAAATATGAGAAGGAACTTCTTCCCAGTGAGGGTGGCAGAGCCCTGGAACAGGCTGCCCTGGAGGGTTGCAGAGTCTCCTTCACTGGAGACGTTTAAGACCTCCTGGATGTGTTCCTGTGTGACTTGGTTTAGGTGGATCATGCTGTCTCAGGGGGATTGGACTAGATGATCTTTTGAGGTCCCTTCCAGTCCCTAATGATTCTATGATTCTATGAAAAGATGGTCAGAGTGCAGAAGGCTGAATCTTCCACTGAAGATTTCCTTCCAGTCTTCTCTTTTGGAAGTGTTGTTACCCTGAGGAAATGAAGCAGGCTGTTTTACAGTGTTGTTGGCTCCTTAAGGATCTGGGGAGCTTTTCTATGGAGAAACTTCCCACTGAACATCATTAAGGGCTGAAGAAGCTGTGACTGTGCAGCATGCTCTGCCTTGACAGTAAGGGAGTTGGTTAGCATTCCTTACCTCAGTGGCAAGCTGGAACTTGCTGTTCTGATTAGCCTCAGGTCTTGACTCTCTGGCATTTGTCCCAAGGTTCAGGTGGTGGTGGGCTGTTCAGTGCCTTCAGGACGGGTAACAAAATCAAAACTTAGCAGTGCCACAGGTGTAAGTGTAGTCAGCAGGAGAACGTACGTGCAAAATTACAGCAGGCGGCAAGTACTGGAGCTTCAGCTAATAGAGGAAATACCACGTTTCCAGTTTAGAAGAAAAAATGGATGACTTTTCACTTTCTGAAGGACAGTTCAGGGTTCTAAACAACGGGCAGGATGGTGAGAGAATGGCAAAATGCGTAGTTGCTTAAGCTTCTCTTCTCTGATGGTTGCTCCCCCTTTTTAAATGGTGTAGTTACAGTTACTCTTTCATATCTCCTTCCATTACTTCTCTTTTTCTGGTCTGGTAGGTCACGGTGGTTTTTTTGGTGTTGTGAAAGTACAGCACTAAGGTAGAGAAGGGAACAGTAGTGCTTTGGTTTTTCCAAAACAATCGCGATTCCTTTCCTGTACAGGTGGATGGCCGTTGCTGCTGGCTGTTTTGAGGAGCGATTTGTTCCTGGTTGTCCTTTGGCAAGAGAGAAGAATGTTGTTTTCCTGGCAGGCCCTGCAATGTAGTGTGACAGCAGTGGCCATAACAAACAAACGAGAAATTGTTGGTGTTAATGCCCAGGCATTTACAGGTTGTAATTTAAAAAGCCATGGCCATTGTTGATGTAATTACCGACCTAGGTTTAAATTATTCCATGGCTTAAGCCTAACTCTGTCAAAAGTTCTTTCTCACGTTGTTGACTGAAGTTTTTTTGGTGTAAAGTTATGATCATGTTTTCTTGAGTGTGCCTCTGTGAGATGGACCAGCGTTATGCTCATAGCGATGTGACGCTGTAGAAAAAATTCCGAGGCGTCCAATTTTCTGCACGTTTGTGTTTTTTTTTTTGAAGTGTTCAATCTAAAATAAAAGCCACTGTTAACAAAAAATCCCCTCAAATTCTGTTTTACCCTGTCATTTTCAGTGTGTAGGCAGTTGTGCATATTTGCCAGTGTAGCTGAGAAGACCATCTATAAGCTTAGTAAAGCAAATACAGGTTTAATGCTACAGAAGATATTGGAAGATTGAACTTTAAAATTTCACTGACTCCTCTTAGTCTTTAATGGAAAAAATCCTACCAGAAGACCCTGGCAATATCAAATATGTACTACCAGAGCAAGTAGCATCTTCCTGAAGCTTGTTGTGTTCTGAAATGTTACATCTGTTACGCTGATTCCTGTTTCCCATTCCATGTGTGTGAACTGTGCCTTTAGAAACAGTTGTTCTTACCAGTATCTGCAGATTCTGTACAGACAGACGCTTCTGAATTGTCATAGCCGCACGAGAATTTGAAACCCTTGTGCCAGAGAGTGACAGTAATGGAATGAAGTTCCGATCCCACATAAACAAAATTGAAAATGGCCGTGGATTTCTGGGCGGACAGAATTCTTTATGTGCTTTAACAGAAGGATTTCTTTGACTTAGTGTGTACATCAAAGGGGAAGACACAGTGCTGCGTTAGTCATAATTTAATAAGGGTAGAATGGGTACACGTGTGTAAACAGCTGGTTGCAAACAAAAAAGTGTGATTGTGTAACACTTGGCCTAAATGGGTTGAGATATTTCATTCTGGTTTGCTATATCTTTCCGTGTCCTTGTAGCAGTTACTTCTTGAAAGAATGACTCAGCTGATCATTAATTGTTCTCTGTTTGCAGGTTGCAAACCAGCAATGTCACAGAACTGACCGTACTCATCACAGTGAGTAAGCAGTACCACTAAGCATTTCATAGATTTTCTGGGAAGCCTGAATCAAACAGGCAAAAGGAGAACATTTTACACTGTGTGGCTTAGTGCTAAATTCCGCGTCCAGCTCCTGATGTCAGCAAGGCAATTAACGAAGCACAGGTTTAACTAAGACTTTTAGATTCTTCATCCCCCATTTGTAATTACTTCTGCAAATTTAGGATTAACCATTGAGTGCCCATAATAATGAATTAACATGAATAATGGTAATGAATAATGTTAATTCAATAATGAATTAACAATGAATGCCCATAATAGCACTGTTACATTCTTTGTTTTGTGTTGCAGAGAGCAAAGATTGAGAACAGAGATTCTTCTCTGTTTGTTCTCTATTTCTTTGTGTGTAGGTTTGAAATACAAATACAGTATTTCTTTGTGTGTAGGTTTGAAATATAAATACAGTAGACTGTAACTGTAGTGTTGCACATTGTCAATGTGCCTTTAGTAATCTTGATGTCTGATACTCAGGGAATATTTAAAATCAATTGAGAGACTGTGCTGGAAGGTCTAATTCAAAATCAATTTTAGCAGCTTTGAGGACAATTGTGAATAGTCAGAATGTGTGTTGTTGTATCAACAGGTAATTTACTAGACTACTAGGAAATGAAGAATTTTGCTAAAAATTGCATAACTGCCATTTTTTTCAGTATAGCTGAAGAAAACAAAAGTGGTTGTCTTGCTCCACAGCTTTGCTTTAGACAGAGTTTACAGTGGAAACCTTAAAATAAAGAGACTTAAACAGAAGGCCTGACGGGCTTTGCTTAGCTCACAGATGCAACTTTCAGGTACAGGTTTGACCTTTTATTTTATTGGTTTGACAAACAATAAAAGAGGAAAATCTGAGATAAATCTGAAATGCTCCCAAATTTATTCATATGTTTGTGATAATATGCTCTGGAAATAGAATTCAAATAGGTTGTTTGCTACAGATATCTTGTAATTTTATGTCCACTGATGAGGGATGTTGGTTTTCAAGAGCAAGACGCAGTGCTGAGTGATAGAGTGGTAGCAACCTTCATCCCATGGATCACTTAACAACTGTCAAAGACAAAATCATTATTGCATGGTTACTAAAATATTTTTTAAAAAACAAATTAAAACAGCTCAAGCTTTAGAAGCACTTGAACTGTACAGCTGCATGCTTTATGTACAGTGCAGAAAAGTTATTAAACGACTACAAGTGACTTAATACAGTGTTTACAGGAGAGGTACGACCAACAAGATATGCTCAATTCAAAGAACAAATAGGCTCATATGCAGAGAGCAGATCCATTAATCAGTGTCATTAATCAGATCCATCTCAGTATCGTTTAATGATAGGATAAGGGGCACCGGATGTGAGCTGGAACAAAGGAGGTTCCACAACAATCTGAGAAGTAACTTGTTCCTACTGAGGGTGACAGAGCACTGGAAGGGGCTGCCCAGTGGGATTGTGGCGTGTCCTTCTCTGGAGACATTTAAAACCTGCCTGGATATGTGCCTGTGCAACTTGGTCTGGGTGACCCTGCTGTGGCAGGGGGATTGGACTAGATGATCTTTTGAGGTCCCTTCCAATCTCTAATATTCTGTGATTCTGTGTGATTAAGGAGGGATGAAGTGAGCACATTGCTCATCAGGCAGTGGTGTGAGAACAGGTGAAGGTGGGAGGTAAGATAGATTGCTATTTCAAAGTAAGGAGCAGCAATATGAACCACTTTATATAAAAAAAAAAAGGCAGAATTAGCAAGTAATTAAATAATTTGTAGTAATGGCCAGAAATAGGAAGGCACACATAGGATGTGGAATTTACTGCAGGCATCAGATGTTGTGAAATTTACTGTAATACAGTGGTATACTGCCAGCTTCTGGAAGGTGAGCCAGTTTTAATGAAAATGCTTTTGTTTCATAAAAGCGGAACCCTATCGTGTTTTTGTTAATGAGGTAATGTTGGAGTGTGTTTTCTGGTACTTTCTGAAACTGAAAGACTGGAGATGTTTAAAACGTGCCTGGATATGTTCCTGTGAGTCTTGGTCTAGGTGATCCTGTTGTGGCAGGAGGATTGGACTGGATGATCTTTCAAAGTCCCTTCCAATCCCAAAATGTTCTGTGATTCCCAGGCTCCCTGTGTCTGAAAAAAGACATTGAAACATCTGTAAGCAGATTCCAGTTTTACAGGGGTTAGGGATGTGTCTTATTAGTTTGCAGCCATTGCTGGTACCTTGGGCTTTAAAAAGCTAAACCTGCTAGCTTTCAGTCTTCTGAAATCTTTAAGAAAAAAAATGATCCTTTTCTTGCTGTTATGATGCAATCCCACTGAGACTCCAGGTACACAGCAATAGGAAAACATCCATTGCTTGTGTTGAAAATGTCTGTTATTCCTTCTTAATGTGTTTGGAGTTATTAGCCACAAACAAGTCTAGATCCTGCCTGGAGGGGCAATTTTGCTTAGACTTACCACCATGGAGTGAGAGCTGGTAGCAGGCTGTAGCTGACCACTGAGACTCCTGTGGAACTTCAGGAGAAACATTGAACAAAAAAGTGTCTTACTCAGTTAAATGAGAAGAATGCTCCTTATGTGGACAAGCTGACATGCATAACTTTACTTCCTTTATATATACAATTGGTGAAGAGCACGAGGAATTCATAGAAAGTTTTGTACTTTTTGATCTGTTTTCCCATAGGCATTAAACAAGGCGGGGAAAACAACAGCCAGATGCAGATCTCTTTCACCAAGTGTATTTTTAAGCCTGGCTGGTGACTGTCCCTTCCAACCCAAACTTCTCTGTGATTCTGTAAAAACAGGCTGTTCGTTGCATGTAGTAATAGTGCTTGCAAAGGAGCAGGTAGGTTTTTTGACATTGTAAGGCGGATGGATGCTTGGCAAGCTCATTAAAAATGGAAGAGCTTCCAAAGCAGCCGGTCCAGGAGAATATGAGAACTTAGGCACCTGTGTAACACCTGCAGGTTTAATTGTATCTTTACTTCAGTACCACAACAGCAATTAACATGTCCTAAGAAAGAACAAGTAATATGATTTTAACAGCTTTATGTGTTTGCATTCATTATACAGTGTAAATAAAAGGCAGAAGGTAATAATGTCTTTTGTCTGCTTCTTTTTGCATAGCTGTGTTTAGAAAATAATCTAATTTTAAAAATGTAGTTATTGCTATATGCTTGACTTATCTGCAAATACAGTCATTGTGTGTAAGGTTGATGTATATGTTTAGGTTTATTTTTCAAAACAAATTAACATGCCAGAGTAAACAATTATGAAGGTAAAATGATCAAATGACTGAAAGTTTTAAGCAAGGAATTAATAACTTGTGTATTTGTCTGCAGAATACCTAGTTTTTAAGCTGATAGACTTCATTAGTTTAAACGTCTATTAGTTTTAGTTTTTTAAGCTAATAGACTGCATTTGTTGCGTTATATTTTATAATAGGAAGGCTGTTAAAAAAGAAAAGCAGCACAGAACCCCCTGCTACAGGCGTGGCTTCTGTAAGAGTTACTCCCAATGGTTTCATTGCTGCTGTTGCCACCGCCAACCAGATTTAATAGTGGTTACATCCTGAAAGGGTTAAAGAGCAGATTTTGATTATGTATTGTCAATCCATGATTAGCATCTGTTAGGAGGAATAAGCTTTACTGTACAGATGGCAACTGGAGGAGCTCAGATGTAAGTTGAATTTTCAGTATCCCTGTATTGCTTAGATCAGCTTGTTTTATCTCTACAATAGCCATGATCTGTTTGCACAAAAAAGTGGGGTTTTTTGTTTACAGTTCAAAAATGTACAAGTTCATAAATCTTTGAAGGTGCATATGCTTAGGTAAGAGCTTTTGTACTTTGTTTGCTTTGTCTCTCATCTAGAAAAAGGGTGTTCTTAACATTTAAATACAAAGCTTTGTCTGCTTGTGGGAAATGAGAAGTGTTTTTTCTAATTAAATTTCAGTGTCTTAATAAACGGTAGATCTTTAATTTAGGTGTTTAGGTTAAGATGACATTTCTAGTCAACTACTGAAGGGATGATTTTCCGTTTGTAATTCCATGCTTGTTCTTGATTTGTTCTAGTAGCTCTGTTCTCTGGTTGCCCGATAGACATCGTTAGTCTATAAACAATTTACTAATTTATCTTAACACTGAATAAAAACAAAAGATTTTATTCTGAAATTTTTGCCTAGCAGGGTAGGTTGGGGACAGTAGCAGAAAGACTCTTGGAGTTTTGGTAGGCAGCAAGCTGAGTGTGAGTCAGCCGTGCAGTCTTGCATCGTGGGGTGTATTAGCAAAAGTATAGGCAGGAGCGTGAGGGAATTCATTACTGCTGCCCCATTTGGACCTTGTGAGACCACACATCTAGAGTGCTGAATTCTGATTTTTGGGGTCCTCAGAATGAGTGACTTACTTCAGTGAGTGCTGTGATTGGCAGCAAAGATGAATGGGGAACAAGAATGCATCCTGTCAATACAGATGGCCGAGAGAACTGGAATAATTCACCCTTGATGAGGATCTGCAAAGAAAGCTGATGGTTATTTTGAGTTGTCAAACTTCACAAGCTGACGTTGTGTGCCCACAGTCCAGACAACAAGTTCTGTTCTGGGCTGCCTGTCCAGCGTGGGCAGCAGGTCAAGCGAGGGGGTGGGATTCTGCCCCTCTACTCTGATGACACTCTATGTTGAGTGCTGGGTCCAGCTCTGGGGTCTTCAGCATAGAGTTCTGGACCTGTTGGAGAAAGGTTGGAAGAGGCCACAGAAATGCTGCAAGGGAACCTCTCTGCTGTGATGCCAGGCTGAGGGTTTGGGGTGTTCAACATGGAGAAGAGAAGGCTTGATAGCCTATATAAAGTGGGAGATGAGAAGTTGTGGATTCCCCCTTCATTGGGAGTTAGAGTCTGTCTGTCTGGAGCTTTAAGCAGCCTGACTTTAATAAGAAATGTCCATGGTAGGGA
Source organism: Phoeniculus purpureus (assembly GCA_028565055.1). Classification (NCBI taxonomy): domain Eukaryota; kingdom Metazoa; phylum Chordata; class Aves; order Bucerotiformes; family Phoeniculidae; genus Phoeniculus; species Phoeniculus purpureus. The sequence goes on along the minus strand of JAOXOE010000853.1, from coordinate 1,234,084 downwards.
GGTTGGATGACTTTTAAAGGAAGGTCCTTTCCAACCCAAACCAGACTGTGGTTGTATGAAACACAGAAATGGGTGTTCAGAGAGCCCACAGAGCCTGCATCTTGTTTACATGACAAGGCTCCGGGCTACCTGATTCAAGTTTGTCATTAACCCTGCTCTACACAGAGGATGGGACCAGGTGACCTCTAGAAAATCCCTCCAATCTAAGCAACTTGATAATTCTTATGATTCTATCTTATCTAGAGTGAGAGATGTGATAGGACAGCATGAGGAGATCACCTGTAAGTCATAAAATAATCATGTTGGATATGTATCTGTGTATATCTGATCCTACCCTTTCTAAAACAAACACGTGCAGTGCCTGAGCTAATTCAACCTTACACTGCCATCTACCTAAGTGCTAGTGAGATTAATACAGAAATATTCTATGGGGCAATGTATTTTTCAGGATGAAGACACTTTTTTTAATAAGGATTTAGAAAAATATTCTTGGCTTAAATGGTGTTTACGTTTAGACTATTAAAAGCTGCCTGAATAAAGTGATTGCGGGCAAAGAGCCCATAGAAACAGAACAAATTTGATTTATCAAGCGTCTGGCACTATTACTACTTTTAACAGGTTGTAGTGAAGACATAGTCAGTGAGGAGAAAGGATGGGAGGTAAAGTTGAAATTGTAAAACACGTACAGGTGTTTGTGAAGTACACTTTCATGAACTTGCTTGCAAGTTTTGCCTGGTGTTAAAATCCTGTTGCCTTTATGTGTTTAACATATTGAGGGTTTGTATGGCAGTAGTAGACACCGAGCTGTGCAATCCCATCTTTTTGCATATGTATTTGTAATACAAAATTGTTTCTTCTGTGGTCCCATTTCTCTGTAAAATCAAGCTGCAAGTTTACGCATTTAAAAATAGCTCTAGAGTACCAAGATCTGTCTGAATTTCAAGGCTCCAAAAGTTGCGTTCGAGGAAGACATCATTTAAGTTGGATTGTGTTGAGCTTGGTGATGGTCTGTGCGTTAACGTACTCGATGGAGAGTGTGCGTGTACATGAATTCATATATATACCCGTGCATGGACCAATAAAATAAAGTTTATAGTCTTATCTGAGGACCTACTCACAGAATCACAGAACATTAGGGATTGGAAGGGGCCTTGAAAGATCATCCAGTCCAATCCTCCTGCCGCAGCAGGATCCCCTAGATCCAGTTGCAGAGGCGGGTTTTAAACATCTTCAGTGAAGGGGACTTCACAACCCCCCTGGGCAGCCTGTTTCATTGCTCTGTCACCCTCACCATTAAGAAGTTCCTGCTCGTATTGATGCGGAACCTCCTATGTTCCAGTTCACACCCAGTGCCCCATGTCCTATCATTGGATGACACTGAGAAGAGCCTGGCTCCATCCTCCTGACACCCACCCTTCACATATTTATAAATATTAATGAGGTCACCCCTCAGTCTCCTTTTCTCCAAGCTAAAGACTTGAGTCTGAATGATGATACAGAGAAGCCCTTTATATAGGTGTATTGCAGTACTACACAATAAAAGACAATGCTCTCTGAGTACACACCCAGAGCTGCCATGCAGATCTTGGGGTAAAGCAGAGGGAGATTTCTTTTAGATGAGGAAACCCCAGCCATTGCGATTTTCAAGTCATCCCCCAGAACATTAACTTCTCAGTTTTAAAAAATATCAGAGTGAAGACTGCATCAAAAGGAAAGCTGAACATACTTAATTCTGAGTTAAATAAATTCTCTCTCTGTGAAAGGTGGGAAAGGGCATAACAAGACACAGATCCATGCCTGGATCATCGATTACAGCTATGGAAAAAAGCATAATATATGGAAACATATCGGTCATGGTGAAAACACAAGGGATTCTTGGCCCTAACCAAAATCCAGTTAGCTCTAACCAACATAGGTGCAAAATCGTAGCTTACGAAGTCAAATAATTAAACTCCTCTCCCCTTCTTTATTTTTCCCAGAGCAACAGGTATTTCTTGGTGAGATCAAACTTGTAAAAGTTTGTTACCAAAAGGGATTGTCTGTTCTGCGATTATTCTGATATTCAGGGAAAAAAACCGCATTTGGATTAATACTTCTATTTCCATCCATTAAAAAAGTTATACACGGCTCTTTACTTTTAACTCTGGAAATACTGGGGTGTTGTAGTATAAGACTACAAATCTTTCTGGGAAGCATTTCCACTACTCTCCTACTTATGACCAAGTTATAACCTTGCTACTGCTGCTGTTTAAAGGAAGACACACGTTCCTGAGACAAAAACATGCTCCCTTTTATAAAAAAGAAAACAGCCAATGTTTTATGAAGCACTGCTTTGAGTCCGAACTGCCATTATGTTTCCAAATTGGAATAATTATTGTGTCTCATGGTGCCTTCGCTTAGGGTCTTTGAACCACCTCAGTATTTTGCAAGACAAAGCTAGAGAGCAGAACCCAAAAGCTACATCTTAAAATGCACATTGAAGGGCTGCTGGGTAAAACAATTGTTTTTCTGGTTGCTTTAAACAAGTTCCACAGCAGTACTGTCTTTCTAGCACAAAGTTTCTTCCTATCGTGTGGGATTTCTGCCTCTGTTCTAGATTTGTGACGGCTTTCCACTTAATTTCTGCCTCGTGTAATTGCTTGGTCTATTCATTTTAATTTTAAAACAACATAATTGTATTTAACTTCTGTGCTTCATTTCTTCTGGGGTGGTTTTTTTGTGATTTGTTTTATTATGATAAAAAATTAAACACTAAGTTCTTTGCATTCTCAAATTATTTGCACATTTTTAATAGATTTCATTCCAGAATGAAAGAATGAATAATTTAAATGGAGAACACCTGTAATTTTATTTCCAAGTAAGCAGTATTCTAAAATCAACATAATTGGTTATTACAAACACTTCAATCCATGAATAATATGGTAACATTTCCCTTCTGAATTTTCTTCAATACTGTTACTGAATATAAAGGAAAAAGAACCTGTTTACAGAAGAACACTAATTATAGGCAAATTAGAGGTCTAAGTATATATACAGGAATATTAGAAGTATGAGAAGCTGTCTGATAGCTGAGATACTGACTGAACCTTGCCACCACAGCTAAAGTGTAAAAACTACTTTGTTTTGGGAATAGTTTTCCAATAATTTATTCCAAATTTTGCCTATTTGGCAATAAAAGCATTGCATAGTCTATCTTCAAACACTACCAATGCTGATTCAGCAGCTGAGTTTGTGACGATCTCCCCAAACCTTCCATCCAAAAATATTTAGGAAGTGACTAGCCCATTTTTCAGATGGAATTAAAGACATGTTAGAAATTAATAAGATCTCTCAAACTTACTTTATAAAGTTATTTTGCAGGTTCAAAGCTGTGCCTGTGGTTTGTATTTCAACCCTGTTTCTTTGGTCTGCAAAATGACTGACACACATTACAGCAGGAGGAAAACCCTGAAGTGTCTGGTCTGCACATCACAGGAGAAAAACCCTCCAAACATAAAAGTGTGACCATCTGGCAGAAGCCAAAAGAGAAGCTCCTGGATTGCTAACGACAAAGCTGTGGAGAACTACAAAGCATGGAGATCATTCTCTTGTTCATAACCATCTTTTGTCTCAGGAGAAGTAGACCATTCATGGTGTGATGAAGTTGCATTCAACACAGCCCTCCAGATGGGATTCTTCAATCAAAAGTGATGTTGACCCACTGATTCCAAGGGGCAATTCACTTGGCACTGTACCCAAACACAACAGCTTGAGATCTGGCTCTATGAACTCCTCATTTTGCTTCTTTCTGAACATGCATCTGATGTCTGCAGCATTAGGCCATAACCAGCCTCCCTGAGAGTTCACACTTTTCATTCTGAAGCAAAGCTTTTATTAAACAGTATACATATATTGCACATGATCCTAGTTATAAGACCATGCAATTAATGATGAGTTAGTTAATTAATGGTGAATATTGCAGCAGGTGGCAATTCTGCTTCAGCTGGTCCAGCCACCTGCTAATAGCTCCGTGTTAGCCTGGCTGCCCTGTACCAAGCACTTGAACTGCAATTAAGGAGATGTCCTTTAACTGCAATCCCTTTAGGGGACAGAAGGGCACAAAGCACTGCTTCAAATTCCAAACCACTTCTTTTTTCAGAAACACTTTGTAAATTCTACATTAGCACTTCAATGAGGGAAATTTACCCACTACCAGCCTTTTGCATTTCCATACATAATTATGTAATTTGGACATAAGAATGTCCTCGTACAGCAGCACCTATACATATTAATGGTAATTAATACGTAGGACAGAGAGAAATAGAACAAAGAAATAATCAAAAATATAAGCCTTGTCTGCCTGGGATACGAAGTCATTAAGTAGTAAAACATGTGTAGAAGGTTTGTGTCTTCCAGCCACTCTGATATGTCTGATGGATGGGTTTTACCCATCATAAATTTCTGGAGTTAAGATTATGAGGTTGTTCATATGTTCACATATTGTATAGGAAGCATTTTCAAAATTTACCATGAAAAATATCGCCCCGAAAAGTCTTCCCTAGAGCCATGATCCTCCTTTCCCATCCAGGGCTGTGGATCAGAAACAATGGGATATCAATATAAATGTGAAAGATAGGACTAGTCCTTTAGACAGAACAGGAGCAGATACAAATTTAGTTCACTGAATTAAAGAATAATTTTGATTGGAATTATCTTGAAGATCACCAAGTCCAACTTTTGACCCAGGACTGTACATGAATATGTACACAAATACATAGATATATACGCTGAAAAGTTAGAGCAATTCCAGAGGAAGGCCACAAAAATTATTAGAGGGCTGGAGCAACTCTCCTATGAAGACAGGGTGAGAGAATTGAGGCTGTTGGAGAAGAGAAGGCTATGGTGGGCCACATCTTACAGCAGCCTTCCAGTACCCAAAGGAGGCCTACAGAAAAGTTAGAGGGACTTTTTTATGAGGGATTCTGGTGAGAGAACAAGGGGGAATGGTTTAAAGCTAAGAGAGGGTAGATTTATATTGGATATTAGAAAGTAATTTCTCACTATGAGGTTGGTGAGGCACTAGAACAGGCTAATCAGACAAGTTTTGGAAGCTTTCAAGGCCAGGTTGGATATGGCTCTGTGAAACCAGATCAGGTGAGAGGAGTTCCTGCCTATGGCAGGGGGAACTGGAACTAGATGATTTCCAAGGTCCCTTCCAGCTAAAGCTGTTCTATGATCCTATGATGTACAGCAATTCATCAAAAGCCATGCTGAACTGCAACAATGCCATGTGAGATGAAAGAAATTCGCGGATTGGACTAGATGATCTTTTGGGGTCCCTTCCAATCCGTTATGATTCTATTAAATTCAGCAAAATACCATCCATAAAAAAAAAATTGGGTGGTATTTTCCCCTTTATTGCCCCTTTCTTCCAAAAATACCTTCCAATAAAAATTTAGAACTTCACCATAAGAATATTGGAGGAAAAGGAATAATCTAAACAGTTACAGACTGGGTATCAAGTTGCATCACATTGCAGCTATTACCCCCCCTCTCTCTCTTCACGTTGTTCAACAATGACAGTTTTGAGAATCAAGAAGAACATATATTCATCAGCTTGAGAATGAGGAAACGTCTACTGTGATAACCCTATTTTTCTAATCTGTTCAACAGAACAGACTAGGGAATGGCACCGGAAAAAACCCATAACCTACAAGAACTTCATGTTTTCCCCTGAAGTAAGACCATGTATTTTAGTAAGCCATCCATTTTTGTATATAAAGACTCCAGACAACATAGATCTCACCACATTTCTAGATACGCTTTTCCAAGAGACAGCTATTCCTCATTGTGAAAACTGCACAACCTATTTCTAATAAGACTGTCTCTGCCTTCTTTTCCAGCTACTGGATTACATTATGCTTTTTTTCTGATAAATCGCAAATCCTTGTGTCACTGCTGTTTCATTTGTCATTATTCAGGAATCCCTTTCTATCTCATATGCTCTTTAGCTGGAAAGTGTCACATAGATGGGAGGGAGAAAACTGCAATAACCACTCACCACACTGCGTCACAGCTCATCCTAGCCAAATGGGAATGACTAGATATAGAAAAGCATATTAACTAACCTATAATTTTTTAAAAAAGACCTTGAAAAGGCAGCCATTTCAGTAATGACACGGTCATTGTCAAGTTCAGAACTCATAGGAAGGAAGTAGTATCCAAATCTTATGACAGCATGAGACCCTTGCACATTTCAGAGCCACAAAGATGATGAAGGGAGTGGAACATCTCCCTTATGAAGAAAGGCTGAGGGAGCTGGGTCTCTTGAGCTTGGAAAAAAAGGAGACTAAGGGGTGAACTCATTAATGTTTATGAATACGTGAAGGGTGGGTATCTGGAGGACTGATCTAGGCTCTTCTCAATGTCATCTGGTGATAGTTCAAGGGGCAATGGGTGTAAGCTGGAACATAGGAGGTTCCACATAAACATCAGAAGGAATTTCTTCCCAGTGAGGGTGACAGAGCACTGGAACAGGCTGCTGGGATGGGGATGGATGTTGTGGACATCTCCTCCTCTGGAGACATTTAAAACCCACCTAGACATGCTCCTGTGTGATTTGATCTACATGACCCTGCTGTGGCAGAGGGATTGGAATAGATGATCTTTCGAGGTCCAAGTCGAACATGCTACTTAAAATGACTGCAACTTGTAAGACTCCATTTCTTGATATCTGTATTTATATAAACACATTCACTGAAATTTCTCACTTATTATTAGTCTTCTGCAACACAGCACCCAGCACCCTTAAAACTCTACCAGATGTTTCAATGTGTATTTTATAATGTGATCTCATAGGTTATCAGAGAAACCCTAAAGATGTGAATAATATTGTCAGTAGATTTAAAAAAATATGTTTCTCTAAATTAACTCTTTACTGGATCATTGCAATTCACTGTCATCAATCTCCTTTCTCCTCAAGAAAGTTTAACTGAACGTTTAAAATAAATTGCAGAGTATTGTGATGATATAACTGTCTTATATCTATATAACTACCTGAAAAATGCTATGAAATGCATTGGTAGAAAATAAAATAGAAGGGTTATATTAATACTAAAGATCAAATGAGAAGAGCTAGAGTTCCCCACAGTTCTTTGCAGGCAGGCTGAAAGTGGAAGAAGATGGCAGCACAATGTTAATAATTATTCAGCATGACAAGTCAAAAATTGTTTTGTCATTTGACATCACTCGTCAGTCATAAAAGTTCAAGGCTGAAGTCAGTTATTAAAAGACTTATCCATATTAAGCCGTACAGCTGTCATATATGGCTGGCTGTCAACACTTATTCTGAGGCGGGGACAGCCAGCTACACTGCATACAGAATTTCAATAGGAAAATACCCTTAATAAGCTCAGGAGCTTATTGGAGAGAGCTGTGCTCTCTCTCCAAGGATGTAAAGAGAGTTTTGGGGAATTACAGAAATTATAGGACAGGCTGCCAAAAGGCAATGCTGGCATGTCTCAGTGGCACAGAAGTACAAAAGAGTGAGAATTTTAGTGCCTGGCAATGTTCATTATTTAATTACTGTCATGTATGCGGCATGAGGACCAAGAGAAGAGAGACTACAAATGCCACCCTTACTCATGCATTCAAAGTGGGAGAGATCAGTCTGTTTGGTCTTTACCATCGTTTCCAAGAAGTCAAACCCTCACCATGTGCTATCTTCTAGACTTTCTCTAACCACTTCCTAACTTAACAGGTCCTGGGTGCAGTGATGGGAGCAGGATGCTCCTACCTTGCACAGATCTTGACTCCTAAGCCAGAATGGTTTATGCTGTTAGTGCTAGCTGTCCATTTGTCTGGCATTAATAATTTTTCGTCCTCAGGGCAAATTTCGACCAAATTTTACTTGGAAATAGAAATACTCAATCTAATAATTTTCAACATTTCTGTCTAATGGCTCTAGAGAATAAGTTCATTCCTTACATATTGAAAAGGCCTAAGCTAGCTGGTCCATGTGTGGTGGCTTCCCAGATGTACACATGTAGTTGTTAAGTAACCGCAGTATGTCCTTGGTCAACCCATGCGTGAAAGAGATGTGAAAGAATGTAAAAAGCTGTTTAATGATGAGGATATCAGAAAATGTAAGAAGCTGTAATGACTCTGGTGCAGAGACAAATGAGAAATGAAATAAACACGTATGAAACAAGGGTTCAGATGTGTTCAGATGTCCACTATTGTGATTTGGGGTCTCAGTACAGAAATAGCTTCATAAAGTTTAATGTCAGAAGGATGTATTCTTGATTGTTACTTGGAATTGTATATTATTCCAGCACTTAGTGATGAATCTAATAATTTAGATATTACTAATGCCTTGCAGTCTGAGGACCACATTCCTGTAATCTCATACAAGAACTTAAAAAACACTCCAGTCTCCAGATCCATTGGAGTGTCCTGGAATTAACAGAGACATACGTCAGCATTTTCTGCTGATAAAAAGTTATTCACATAGTCACAGAATGTTAGGGGTTGGAATGCACCTCGAAAGATCATCTAAGTCCAACATCCTGTTCAGAGTGGTAGAGGGCAAATTGTGCAGAAATGTTGAAGGTTCTTGTGGTTGCACCATAAAGCCAGCTTCATCTAGCTCTGAGATGACCATTATCATTAAGGAGTGAGATCTTTGTAGTAACTGCTGCCTAAAAGCTCTTCTTCCACCTAGCACTGGCAATAGCTCCTAGTAGCATCCAGCTCCTTAGACAATTCAGTTGAAGAGCCTTGTCTCTTCCCTTTCCAGACACAAGTCCAGATTTGTCTCCAAACTGTAGTTTACCTGCTAAAGTCCTTGTCAACCCTTCTTCTGTTGGGCTTCACACACTATACTGGATTAGAACTGGAAACAGTCATCTGGACCTAGCTTCACAACTCTCTCCTCAGAAATGAGATTAATTCCCCTTTTCTATAGAATATTACGTTTTTGCAGTACAGAGCTGTATGAACTTTTTATTGTCATAGCAGAATCTATGATAAAATAAAACATTAGGAGACAGGATTTATCAAAAATCTTTTTCCTGTAACTGCAGGTATAAATTCCTTGTTCGCAGATACACCACAGACTTTGCTAAATATGTGACCTGTTAATTGGGTAATTCAGATCACCTTTCAAAGTGGCCTTTTCTCCTCTTTTCTCGCAATTCTGTCAGTCATGGCACTGTGTTTGCCATTTCACAAAAAATAAACCATGAGATGAAAGAGGAGAGAAAATAGATATACTGTACCTGAAAAGAGAGGTAAAAGGAGTCAGCTCACTCTTCTCAAGTGTCTCATGGGAAAGGCAAGTTTGTCTTGTGATTTTAGATAAAACACTAGAAGTGAAGCTGAGCAGATTTTGTTGAAGGAAACTTCTCACATTGTACATAGCTAATCAAAAGCCCTAATTCGTATGATCTAGTCTCTGTGGTTCGTTATATACTGATGAAAAGCAGGTATCTGACAACTGCAAGTGACTTGTTTAGGCAACACATAGCTGACTGAGGAGGGTTTTGTGTCCATGGCATGTGGAGAGATTTACCAGTTCCTATGTATAAGAAATGTGGCCACTGTGCTCATTAATTTCTGAGCAGTCTTTATTTTAATTCTTACAGAGTGGCGCGACATTTAGGTCACCTTTAGTCTGAAGTTGGCATTTGCCTCGCAATTAGATTAATGACCACTCAGGGAAAGCTCAACAAATGCTAGAATCCAGCACAATTGAAAACACTTTGGTCTCCATTAGCAGCTTAATTTCATCAGGAAAAGTGACTATTTCATCAGTGGCCATAGGAGAGTACGCACGCATGACTAATTTCCCTTGGCTTTTCTCCGTGGATACAGCAGACTTACCACACCCCTTTCCTATACTACACTTGTGTAATGACAAACTCATCACATCTTGGAGGCTTACAGGAATGATCTTGATCCGAGATCCATGACCAGAACTGATTGCACCTCACTTTAGTTAGTAGTGTAGTGTTCCTACTCTCTGTGTAGTAAATGACAAGCTGCTCCACAGTCAGAGCTCTGAGATTACAGCAGATAGTCTGCAGTCGGCTATCTTCTGTGGGACTACTGGTGGTTCAGTACTTTTCTTATACTCCTCAGGTAGAGAAGCTGAATCACTAATATGCGCTAATTTACTCAGAAGGAACTAGATTATCCCACTGCGAACACTGCGTGCTTTCCCTAGAGTCAATTGAATCGGTAGCAGTACACTAACTAGAGAACATTAACTGTACTAACATGAAACCTAGAGGACCAACCAGCTCCGGTATTAGTGGCACACACATCTTTAGAGCATTCATTGAAGGAAAGACTACCTGAAGAGATAAACAGAAGACAGAGTGTGCTGTGGACATTCAGGTGATTGCATGAAAATAACCTATGATGCTCTGATAAAAACTCTTGATTTTTCTGGACAGGATAAATATCTTCTTCTGTCTTATACTTTAAATCCACTAATTCTTTTTTTCTGCCTAGATTCCGATGACACCTTTTATCAAATACAATAAAAAGTCTATCTACCTAGGTGGATAAGATTTGTAAAATGGGAAAGGAACTGGCTAAAAAAAGCCAACGATTTGACATCGCAGAAATAGGGGTGATAGGGGTCTTCATAGCAAGTAGGAATGCAAGGGTTAACACCTCAGTCTGTGTGGGAGTACTGTGAAGCAACATGGCCAACCTAGAACACAGGATGTGAGAGCACAACTAGCATAAGATGGTACTACTGGAAATAAGGTCTATCGACACAGTTCCTACCTGATTTCCATCTGCCAAGCCCTGCATACTCTAACTATGTGTTCTTATGGTCTGAAATTGAGACATACTAATAAACTTTGTGTAGACTGTAATATCAAAGTAAAAGGGCCATCTGATCTATGGTGGTGTCTCATCAGTAGGAAAAAAACCTACACTGTGAAGACCCTCTGAGTGTTGTCAGTCAGAGGATGATGAGAAGCAGTTAATTTGGTGTAACTATCAAAAAGCATGTCATGGGTTAATTTGGGGTGAGGGGTGGGCATGACCCCTGACATGACAAGCAGCTTGGGGATTAATAATATTTATTTCCCTGGCATATAAGGACTGCAACACCACCATGTGCTTTGGCTGGTGGGCAAGCATTTTTGCTGGTGAGGCTCGCTGTTTTTGGCTGACTTGCTGTCTCTGCTGCTCACACACGTTTATACTCTGTGTGTTCAAGACTTGGAGTATGAAATTTCTATTACCTTTTGCCTTTCCCCTATAACTCCCTCTTTCCTCCCTTCATTCTCTTTTTTCCTCTCTCCAGATCCAGCCCTCTAGGGCTTGCATTGTTTATCCTCACACTTTTTTTTTTCCCCTTCCCTTTTTTCTTTATCATCTCTTTATTAATTTTCCCTTTGTCTTTCCTCTTTTTCTCCCTTTTAACATCTGATTGAGGCTGCCACCTACTGAAGTCGGTTTGCTCTTTCTTTTCTCCTTAGTTGTTAGGGGGATGGAAAAAAGGGAGGTGAAGGCTAATTGTGACAGGTGTCCAAGTGGCACTGGTTTTTTTGTTGTTCTTCCTAATTGTTCTTTTTAATAAAACTTGTTTTCACTTATAATTTTGTCCCTGTTTTTTGTGTGTCTGAAGAGTCTGAGAAATCTAAATCAGGACAAGGCAAATATACTCCCGGCTTCTAAGAGATGAGTTTCTTCCAGTAAAGACACAGTATTACTAATGTCATCGTGCAAGGCTTCATGCAGAATATTGCACGTTATTCTGACTTCCTACATTCAAGAGAAATTTGTTCAAATGGAAACAGATGAAGGCTATTAGGATCCCAAGGTAGCTTAGAAACCACTGGAAGTTATCACCTTGATTAGCCAGGAAAGCACAGCCAACGTAGGTAACTTCAGACACACCAAAGGAGTGAAAGACAAAACAATTCTGAAAACTCAAGGTCACTGCTGGAAAGGGAATAAAGCACTGCAACCTGACTCTAATGAAGAGTAGAAAGAAAATTAGGAAAAAGCCTGTAAGCATGAAAGGTTCTACAACTGCTTGCTTGAAAAAGCATCAAAGGAAAACCTCACTCACTTCAAGGCGTGTTTTTCAAGTCACTCAGTGAGAAAAATCTCAGGAAATTGTGAAATCATGATAATAAGTCTTGCCCAAGTCCACATTACCACAAAGGTTTATAGACTTCTCATGTCCGCCTATCAAAAGAAATCTAGTGGTAGTTCACCGATAGCTTCAACATTTGGCAAGTGGGCAGATGGACACAAAATCTCGTTTGTTTTGTGGCAGAAAATCTTTTCACAGACCTCAATATATGGCAAGGAGCAAGGCTGAAGGAAGGAAAACATCTTGCCCGAAGGACATGTGATAATCAGATTGGCTTGTTCTTATTGTCTTGTCAGATACAGTTAGAGAAGTAACTTTCCTCTCATGTATTTATAACTTTTTTTGTAAAAAACCAATATCAGTTAACATAATTCAATCCTAGTGGAATCGATAACGGTGATATATTTGAGCTAGGAGGTATTTATGAAGTGATTTTAGAATACAGGATTGTTTCTTGTCATTCCCACCACGCACTCAGACATTTTTATTTCTGGGAGAGTTAGAAGAGTGTTCAAAATCAAATCAATTAATATCCTCAGACTCAATAATTAAACTGATGATGTGCTTTGGTTATTCTATTTCTAAATAGATGAGAGGATATACATTGCAAAAATGTATATAATCACTTAAAAACTAAGCAGGTTCTATAAATGGTATAGCTGCCAAAAGCAATAAACACAAGGACTCTTCCAGGTTCATATTTCAAGAAACACATCTGCTAACATGGATTTTGTGATGTTATTTGAAAGCTCTTAAAACTGAGTGCTGTCTACTGTATGGTAAATGAGAATGAGTGCTGTAAGCTCATTTTTACTGTGACATTTCTAAAATACATATAGGAAATGGGATATATTTACTCAATATTCTCCAAGGACTTTTCTATTCCACATTTTAGGGACATGTCCCTGGTGTCCTAGGTATATTTGCTGTCTAACGCAAGATGAGGAAACATCTTGTCTTCAACCCACTACAGTGTCATACTTTTCTGAAAGATAACTGGTTCATTATTATTGAGCTTGAATGCTAAGTGGTATTTGAAGTTTCTTACAAAATGTAGAAAGACTTTACTAAATGTTTATATTTTTTACTGTACAATATTTGTTATCTTAGCATAAGTAAAGCCATACTTCTTTTAATGAAAAGGGGGCACATACAAATTGATATGTGGAAAATGTAATCCTACAAGCTGTCAGAATCACAAAGAGAAGATGAATTTTAAAGACAGGAAAGCAAACATACTCAGTGTGAGAAAGGTTACTGCTGAAAGGACTAATCTGACTTTTTAGAAAAGCATGGAAAAGATATTACATGTTGACCTTAGAGCATGTCACCAGGGTTTTCTTAAAAAAGCTCTACCAAGTTCCTAACACTCTTTATGCTTCCCAGCAACCAATCTCATCTCAAAACATCTAGGCTGTCATCTCTCTGCAACTTTGCCCTTTATGCACAGAGCTTCTGGGTGAGTATGCTTATCACTACAGATTTCCTTGCTGCTTTTGCCTAAGTCAACAATAAATTCACGTTGCCTTAATATTCCTTCCTCTTTGTGAAGGAAGGCAGCAAGACCCATTTTAGTTAGTTTTACACAACAGGTCTCTATCTTGTTTCACAGTAAGCAAGCAAATTTTACACCTGCAAATTCAGACACACAGTAGCTTTGCTCGATGATTAGCACCGAGTCTGATGAATGCACATAAATAAATCAGATATGCTTTATCAGTAACAGGTGCAACTAAAAGTTACTCTTCTGTTTTGATATATCTGGAATTACAGCAAATCTTCAAATAGCCAGAGCAGTAAAAAAAAGAAAGCACTACATTAACTAGCGCTCCAGACAACTTGTGTTTCAGCTTGTCTTTATATACCAGACACCTTACCCGTTTTTCAGCTTGTATAACAACATGAGAAACCCACAAACGAGATAAAGAAAATAATTTGTGTTTGTCTTGGCAGCCAGTCTGTAAAACGCAGGTATAATTTTGCAGATACAAATAATTTCTGCCTGAAGAGAGCCATTCAATTGCAGTCTTTTAATTCTGCAAAGAGACTGGATGACTTGCAATTTAGTCCTAGTTTTCCTAAGCACTGAATCTAATGTTAATAGAAAAAGTAGGTATTTGTCAACACTGTAGGAAACCTGGCTGGATTCCAGACAAAAGGGAAGATGATGATAGAGCTGTTTGTTTTGCATGAGCTACTCTGAATAAAGAATCTAGCTTAATCCTGATGGTTTTTTCACTGTGAATGATAATCCAAAGTTTATGTGAATTATTCAAACCACTTGAACTTTCAAGATGCCCTGAAGACCATGAGGGAAAAGCTATTTTGCCGTTTCAGTGTTAGCATCTGTACTTCCCTTTAATGAAAAGCTCTTGAGAGACACTTTGGATTCCCATAGAAGTGTGAAACAGGAAAGAATGCAGAATTTACAGTCTGGTTTTCATGAGACTCATGGGTCTCCACAGTCCACATCTACAACAAAGGCCCCACCTATAGGATGCAAAAGAGTTTTACAGATAAAATGGACTCGGAACAAAGTTAATATCAGGTAAGTGACACAGAGATTAGTTTTTCATGAGAGAGAAAAAATAAAATCCTGTCTTTAGTGATTTTTCTTTTCTGTTCAGAATATTCTTCAGTTCAGCAATGGATATTCAGCATCAAGGAATGATGAGTTTTACATGCTGTCTATTGGCTGAGTGTGTCTCCAAAGAGGTCACTGAACTATCCAAGAATAAAACCACAGCCCATCCTTTCACCATGTTATTCATCTAGAGTCACTAGTGAGGCTGCTGGTCAGAAAGAGATAACAAGGGAATAAATCTATGCCATATATTGAGTGAAACAAGAGTAATAACTTTAGTTTGATATTTGGACTGTTGTTTCAGTTATCACAGGATCATAGGATGTTAGGGGTTGGAAGGGACCCAAAGAGATCGAGTCCAACCCCCCTGCCGGAGCAGGACAAAACTATCTAACACAGATCACAGAGGAACATATCCAGGCGGGCCT
>JAOXOE010000853.1:1154668-1218869 GCA_028565055.1 Phoeniculus purpureus | reverse complement strand
CCCCCTGGGCAGCCTGTCCCAGTGCTCTGTCACCCTCACTGGGAAGAAGTTCCTTCTCATATTTATATGGAACCTCCCGTGTTCCAGCTTACACCCATTGCCCCTCATCCTATCACTAGATGACATTGAGAAAAGCCTGGCTCCATCCTCATGCCCACCTGATCCAGCCTGTCCTGGCTCTTCCCCAATCCAAATGCCTCACGTTGGCTCTTCCCAACCTGAACTGACCCTTCTCTGCTCCACAGAGCCCCCATTGGCTTAATCAGCCCCACAAAATGTCACATCTCTTTATAGGGTGTTCACTCTGCCAGCAAATGGAGGGTTTGCAGTCTCAGGAAGGGAAGAGGTGTAACTGTGCTGAGGAGAAGTCAGCTGCGAGCACTGAGAACCTGTCCTGGTCAGATCTGAGACTCCAGCCTAAAGCAAAGCGTGGAAAATGAAAGGTAAAGGCAGGGCAAGAGCACAGAAGCCAGTTTCTGGCCCCACTGAAGGAGGTTTCTAGGATGGGATCCTGCCTCGAGCAGTGAGTGAGGATCTTCTGGGTTTAGTGCTGGTCTGGGTGGTGAGGACTCTGGTCTGAGCTGGTGTTTGGCAGCAGAGACAGGGAGCTCTGCGTCTCCAGCCTGCAGCAGTGGGGACATTTAGACCTTGTGCAGGCTGACAAAGCGGTTACAAGCTCCTCTGCAGTTGCAAGATGTAGAAGCTATTTCCATCCCTTCATGGACACCCACAAAGCCTCAGAACCCATCTCTGCAGCTTCAGGCTGAAGCAGAGATACAGCTGTGGTGCCAGGACCAAGCCAAGGGATGGCCAAGCACCAGGGGGCTGGGGTGGGAATGGGAAGCAGCACTTCACTTGTGAGTGAGTGTTCATCACACACTCCAAAGAGGCATGTTTCACTGAAGGCTCCTTCCATGAACATCAGCCCATCATGGTGAGGAGACCAGCCCAGTGCAGGCCACGCTGGGGCAGAGAAAGACCTGGAGAGCTGCTAAGGCTAGTGATGCACGAAGAGTGAGTGCAGCCTAGCTATTATATCAGTATCCCCAGAGCACAGCAGTTCCATCACACAGATTTATCTTGCCACAGATTCCCCCCGCAGCACATCTCCACATCTTCTCAATAGAGTCATGCCACTTCTCAGGGTAGAAACACTGAATGTACAGAGCCTAGGACTGGAAAATGGAGCCTTCTCGTCCATGGATGCTTTAGTGGAGCCCCTGGGTGCTTCCAAGCTGAGGACTTACCAGAGACAAGTGATGAAGGGGAACAGCTCCTCCCTGTTGCCCTGCATTGCAGTGGGACTCCCCTGCCAAGAGAAGCAACTCAAGGCATTCCTCAGAGAGAGGAACTGGAGGAGCCTGATCCTTAGGGCTCCTCACAGAGGCAAGCCTTGAGACATGCTCTGTGCTTGGGGCCAAGATCCCAGGTGATGAATGCAGACCCTAGTTCGAAAACCGTATTTGCAATGGATCAGTCTTGCTGAAGAGACAGAACTGACAGGGGCCTGTGTAGCATCAGCACTGGCACAACCTGGCATCCAGCAGAAAGCAGGAAGGTTACCTGCTGGACTTTAATGTCCCAGCTGTGCCCAGCTGCAGAAAGATTTGAAGGACAGTTTCAGCACAGAAACCTGACCTCTGACCATTGCATTTCCCACAAAGCGAGCAACAGCTCTTGACATCCCTCTTTTCCCACACAGGCACTGCCTAAACTCAGGCACTGGTCTAGAAGCCAGAGCTGTGTTTCAAATGTCACCTTCTTAGAACACCAGGATGCTTGGTAGAGAAGATCTCCACAGGAAGGTTCATGTAGGACATACCTGGAGGGAGAAAGCCCTGCAAACCATGGCATGGAGTTGCCAAAATGCTGTGGGCTGCTGCTGAGTCTGTCATGAGCTGAGCCAGCTCCGCTCCAGTTCACCTCATGCCTTCCCTCACCAAAATATTGTCATTCCCATGGACCCTGGTGCTCTCTGGGCAGGGCAAGCCACCCTTCCTGCCTAAGGTTTGTCCTTCCCATTTAGCCATCTGCTTCCCATGTGTGCCTCATCTGCAAGCCCCAGAGCATCTGTTCTATCCTCAGCTCCATCTCCCTAAATCTGCGACCTCTCTGGTCCCAGTCTGCTTTTCCTCCCTCATCCCAGTACCCCACACAGCGGAGAACATCCTCTGGTGTGGTAGTAGAGTGCTGTCCCCTGTAGTGGTACGGTGTGTGTGGTGGCTGCTTTGCCACTGGGAAGCAGCTGTAGGAACCGATACAATAATGTCACCTTGTCAGAGAAGAGACAGGGACATCCCTCTGGGCCATGGTGAGAGCTTGCAGGACCCAGTCCATACGTCTCCTGTGATAGCAGTCAGAGTAGAGATGAAAAGGATTGGGGGTAAAGCAGCCGGGGTTTGCTGCGGTGTTGCTTCCCAAGGGGGTGGGTAGCAGTGTGGGAGAAGGAAGGCAGGAGACTGGCAGCAGCCAGAGCAAGTGGTTCTTTATTTTATCTCTAGGATAAAAAGGAATATGGAAACCAGGTTCCTAAGATGAGGTGCCTTCATCTCGCTGCACAGTGTTTGATCATTTTAGATGTTTTACAAGGAGGTGTATGGTTGAATTATCATTAGAGGAGGCGATGGAGCTGAAGAGTAACAGAAAACTTCCCCCACGGCGACCCAGACTCATGATACGTGCTTGCAGGGAGAAGAGCAGGAGAGCTGGCATGACTCTGGATCAGGGCACTAGGAGGCAGGAGCAGCTCCCCAGCTCTGCAGCAGACTCTGGATGCACCTGGTTGCCCCAGAGCTTCTCTGTACTCTCCATACTGGGAGATGGGTCTGGGAGTTTGCAAAAGCAGCTGAACAGCCATACCAGCTGTCTGGGGAGAGGGAACACAGCATGGACAGATAACACAGGTACATCAGAGCCTTAATCTCACAAGAGGCTGAAAATACCTCCCAGCATAATGTCATGGTGGGAAGCCAGTACAGTACAATGTGCATCCGTGTCAGCTGGGATGGCAGGGCCAATGTCTTCCTGAGCAGGGAGATCCTGTCAGTGGCTGGGGTCCAGGGCGTATAGCAGTGAGGACAAAAGAATCTTGGAGCCAAAGCTCCTGGGGCTGGGACTCCTGGCATCCCCAACAGAGCCGGAATTCTTGCCTCTTTTTCTGCATCAGTGCCCCTAATCATCCATCCCTCAGCTACCCCCTCTGTCCCGAGTCTCCAGCAGGTGCGAGGATGGATGACACGCCTGGAACTGCCAAAGCCCACTCCGTGTGCACGCTTGCTTAGCAGTAGAGCAAGTGCCATTTCCAGAGCCTCATTAGTATTTGCATTGTTGCATGGCTGTCTAAGAGAAGTAGCAGCTAAGTGAGCCAGTCAGATCTTGCTAATTTGCATGTTAATGAAGCCCACAGAACACAGCTTACAGAGACTGGCAAGTAGACCTCCAGTTGATAGATCTATACATGCAGGTTGTATGTGCTTTAGAGGCACGGCAAACACTGTAGGCAGACACCCAGATGGCTGCAGAGACAGACAAACAGATGGCTCCGTACAGACGTACGGGATGTGGGGAAAGGCTTTGTGGCGAGAGGTAGGGTGAGAGCTGGAGAGAGAGGGGAAGGACCGAAAGATGGATAGAAGGGTAGATAAAACATAGGAGTGGAGAAACAGATTAGTCAAGGACTGTGACCTTGCTTGAAAATACAAATGTTATTGTTTATTTTTGCTTTTATTTAAAAACAAGCTGTTGTGCATAATGACTTGCAGAACACAGATGAGCTGTTTCTGGTCTTACAGGTATCTTCTAACCAAAGGGATTCTGTGGTTCTTTGATGTTGGGTATCTACATGTCTGTGTTGGATACTGCTGCAGAGCATCCAGGCAGACACGGCATGGCTGGTGAACAGATGCTTGTGGGGTCTGGATGCTTAGTAGGCAACTGCCCAGCCCCAACTTTTGGAGGAGCCTGCCTAGAATCCAGATACTGCCCACCTGAACCCTCCCTTGGAGGACTGGAAAGGCTGCAGACAGGATTGTAACCTAAATGTGTATGAATATGTATTTATACACATCTCTGGTCTGAGTGAATGGCTTTGTGTGCCAACATGAAAGGCAGCCATTGCAGCTCGGGGAGCTGGTGAACAAGGAAACTCTCATCCTTCCCATGGGAAAGGGCTCCAGCAGCCTCAAAGATGATCCTGCTGAAGACTTGGGAAAGGGAGATCCTCACAGCCTGGGAGCCAGAGTGACAAGCCAGAACACATGTGTTCTGAGCATTGGTGGCCCATACTTCCTTGGGGACCAGTACCACCAATACTGCTGCAGAGCTGGGAGAGCAGAGCGTAGAGAGAGATCACAACATCTTCCAACAAAACCCACCTTCTGTTGGGCTGGGGCTGGGACACCACACAGCACTGGATTGAGATGGCAGTGCTGTCTCCTTTGGCCTCCTCACTCTTCCCAGCAGTCTTAAGTTTGGCCCTGGATCAGGTTGGCTGCCCCATATCACCAAGCTGGAACCACCATCACAGATACTCATTGTACTGATACTCAGAGCCCCACCTCCCTTCCTGCCTTTCTTTGCCGCCATCCTGCTCCATTATCAGTTTTCTGCCATGAGGGGTGCAGTGCACAGGAGTGGCTGACAGGGATGGACCTGTGTCTGTGCAGAGGCTCCTGCAGGTTTACAGCTGCAGCCACAGAGGAACAAAAATGGATCTGTAGGGCTGGTGTGTTTTGTCTCCTTTTCTGAAGGTGTCAGAGACTGTGAATGTACCTGTGCACAGGTCAGGACCACTGGGAGAGGAGGATCAGACCCTGAGCTGCAATAATGGTTCCAGGTTTTAAGATCCCAGGATCTCCCTGTTCGCATGACCCAGGTGGTTGGATGCCAGGCAAAGTTGGAGTCTTGTCCCTGGTCTCAGTGGACTTGGATGCCTCTCGGACTCTGCAGAGACCTCTGTACTGCAGCAGCTGGTGTGAGCAGACACTGTGGGAGGTGAGGCACCAGTCAGGGTTTGGTCAGTCTGGACCAGCTCCTGTCACCAGTAACTGGTCTCACATGCCCAGGAATTACAGGGGGAGGTGGAGGCAACTTCTGCCCAGGACGAGGCTGGCATGCAGCTCCATGTTGATGCTGCCAGGTCTCACACAGCTTTGATGTCTGACGTGTCAGTCAGCACAGCCAGGCCCCTGCTATGCCCATTAACCACAGCGCTGATGCAGATCAGCCCTGAGCCCTGACAGCCCCTGCAGAGGAGCATGACAGGCCTGAAACGGGGAGCACAGCCGCAAATTACAGATCTGAGTCACTCACAGCCCCTCCAGAACACCCCATAACTGGGAGGCACCGGCACAGGACCATGGCATCCCAGAACCTTGCAGCACTGGGCTCAGGTACCTCCTTCCAGACTGCATGCACCCAGCTCTCCCTCATTAGTGCCTGTGAAGCACTTTGAAATCTCCAGCTGGAAGAGCCCATAGACGGGGAGAACATTATTAATTCATGACTGTGATTGTTTCGGCGCCCTGAGCTTCGCATTGCAGTCCCATACCCCACGCTCTCTGGGGTCTGGGGAGCCTCAGACACAAAGTCTCTGGAGCTATCAGGACCACGTTGTTTAATCGAGGTGATGCCTTGACAATCCACCCCTATTCTGCAGGAGGGATTTGTATGCAGTGGGGAGCCAGGAGCCGGGCGCTCCTGTGGGAATCAATGGCAGTGGATTAGAGAGCACTGACGGCGGGTAATCGCCCCACGCCACAGTGCCGGAATTCTGCTGGCGGGGTTGTGCAGAAGGGCTCCTCCTCGCCTTTGTCTTTGGGCACATTTCAAAGCATCCCTGTGGGCATCATGGGAGACGTCCCATGCTGCCTTTGGGCTACCCCCAGAGCAAGAACAGAAGCCAGAAAAATAATGCTGAAAGGATGCGGCACAATCCAGCCTTGGCCATGAACAGCTCCACACGTGTGTCTGTGGGGCAGAGGGACCTGTGGCAGGTGTGGCCCTGGGCTATTGAGTGCTGGTGGGTGGATGGTGCAGAGCTGGGGAGGTGTCCCAGTAATCCAGAGCATCTCTGCTGGCCTCCTGGAGCTTGGCAGAGCTGTCTGGGGGTGTGTGCAGAGGCGATGGGGCATTTGGCAGTGCAGGCTATGTGAACACGTATCGATGTGTGGGTGCAGTGCTGCTCTTACAGGGAAACGGGGTGAAAATGGGGTTGTGTTCAGAGACACTCACTGATGAACCAGTAACTGCCAACAACATCTGTGGTTTCCTCTTACTGATGCTGCAAGTTCTCTTTTACTTCCCACCCCTCCTAATACTTAGATTAAGAAAATCCCAAGCTCATGACCCCAAATGGTGGATGCACATGCCAAGTGCAACTGCTCCTCTCAGGTGTGCTGTTGGCAGGCCAGAGCACTGTAGGGCCATCACATTTCAGCCCAGTCTGGGATTTCAGAGCCTTGTTTCCATCCCATAAGAAGGAGTGAGCAGTTTGACCTTCTGGCTGCTCTTCCACACTGGTGTGAGGACTCCTGCCAGCCATGTGGCCATCACGTGTTTATCCTTGGTGAAATGAGACCCTGCTCACATCCTGACCATGGGCACTCATGCTTGGTGAAGGGGTTTGTACCTAAACACACACTGGGAGAAGCAAGTGCATTAGGTCTTGCCCCACTGGGGTCGAGCCCAGGAGCTCTGTGTCCTGCAGAATGACATGACCAGCAGGCATCAGCACTGAGGTCCAGCATGGTCTGGACACCTTGATGCTTGTGCCTAGCAGGAGGGCTGAGGTGCATCATCCCACCAAAGGAGCCAGGCTTTCAGGCACAAGTGGCTCTAATTATTAATTAGCTGATGAGAGATTATTATGTCTTAGTGCAGCTCTCCTGTTGCCTCTGGCAGAGAAGAGAAAGAGCTTGATGCTCCTGTTGCTCACACATGTGCAAGAGTTGCTGTGCAAGAACAACTGATCTTTGGAGCCAGTAAACCCTTGTACCACACTGTGATGAAGGGTCTGGGGTCTAATAAATCCTGAGACAGCAGAGTTCAGCCCTGTGCTGGCCTCACTCAGGCTGTCTCTGCACATGGGTTTCAGAACCTGCAGGATCACGTCATGTCTCACTGGGGTTTCTCCAGGCAAGGATGAAACCGGAGAGAAATAAAGGTGCTGGCACACAGACACCTTCCTCTCCCAGCCCTGATTTGGAGGAAACTTGCTCTCAGCTGCCTCTTTGCATCCATGGAGGGATCTGTGGGAGCTGCAAGCCAGCTGTGCTGTGGTCTGCCTGGCAGCAAGCCACTATCCCCAGCCCTGGCAGCTGCCCACCACCACATCATCCCCAGTGAGGTGGTCCCTGCTGTGATCTCAGCTCCTGCCTCTGCTGTCTGGGCAGATGGGGAGGGGTCCTGTGACTGCAACCACCGTGGCCAGGAGCTGGACAGGACGACGCACGTTGCTGACTCAGCCCATGCTGGGCTGCTGGCACAGGCTGGCAGAGGGAAGGGTTAAGTGCGATTGGGAGGCTCTGACATTTTGCTAATGTGCTGTGTTAATTGATTCGCTCATTTCCATTTGTTCCTGTTAAAGAGAGACAGATGAGAGTGGTCCTGCAGTGCAGCGACTTGGCAGGGAGCGTCTCCGCTGCGTGCAGATGTGCTCCTGACTCATTTATTACCATCAGGCCTCCGAGCTACCAGCAAGCCTGAGCGTGGTGTGAGGCTGCTTTCTCCAGGACCAGGGAAGAGCAAAGCCCTGGACCCACACATCCCTCCCAGGGTACCAAGGCCATGCGTCGCTGTTCAGTGCTGCCTGAGCAGACTGAACCTGTCTGGTGAAGAACTCCTGAATTTGGGAGAAGAGAGAGAGACAAATGAAGGGACAGCAGCCTGTCTGGAAACCACAGGGACTGGGACTCAGCTGCGCTGCCTTCAGTCTGTGTGGCCCTAAGAGCAACTCCAGCCATTCCCATGCCAGCAGGTTCTGATGTGGAGCAGTTACAGCTATGGTGGAGAATTTGGTCCAGCCTGTGGCCATCTCAGGTGTCCCAGCCCCAGCATCACTCCAGCTCAGTGAAGTCCACTGAGCTACAAGACTGATATCATCAGCTCTAGAGAAGAGAGGTACTGGCCAGGCATACGTGGATGTGTGAATTGCCAGAGGTTGTGTGAAGAGCAGGACCCTGACCCCGTGTGTGGCATCCCACCACTCAGCAGAGATGCAGGCAGGGATGCAGGTGGGGTTGTCAGCAGCACCTGAGGAGCAGCCAGGACCGCAGTCTGCCCTTGTTCTTACCTTGAAGAAGCCCTTGAAATTAGGGGCCAGTGGGCCTGAAACCCATATCCTGCACTGGGCAGACAGTGCCTGCAGAGCCTGGGAGTTCCCTTCCAACCCCGATTGATGTGATGCTCAGTGATATCTGAGTCGCTTGACCAAACTCTTATTTTTCCTGTTGAAAAATGCAATTATGACAAAAATCAAATTGCTGCAGGGGAAGAGCTCAATTTCAGTCAAAATGTTTATTAAAAACATATTTGTTATGAACCTTTCTGCTGCCAAAAGAAAAACATCTCAATCTAAGTGCCATTATTTTCTTGAACTTTCCTGTAGAATAAACACCTCTTCCAGGCAGTCTTGGACAGGATGATCTGTGCTCGGCCATGACCAGAGCAGGACCAATTCTGGCTGCAGCTGGGAGAGGTAGCAGCAGCGAGGACTGCAGGATGTTGATCTGCCTGTGCCCACAGGAGGAAGGCTGGTGATCCCTCAAATGGTGATAACCACGTACCAGGGGCTGTCAGTGGTGTTCAGTCACTCCTATCCATGTGCTGGGGCTGTATAAAGCCAGAGAGTCTTCACCCAGGTGGGGAGATCTTGGTCAGTCATTTGGAAAGGCCGTGGCAAGCAAATCACGGAACCACGGAACATTAGGGACTGTAAGGGTCCTCGAAAGATCATCCCCGATCACAAGGTTTTCCTGTACTTCAGGAGTTGTTAATAACGTGCATCCTCCGGTCCTTGGTGCTCCCGCATCTTCACCCTGTGGCCATGTATCTCTCCCAGGGAGCTGATTGCAGACGGTATCACAGCAGCAGAAACGATGAATCAGAAGTACAGGCAGCTAATGCAAAGCAGATAAAAGGATGCTGAGGGCTGAGTGAGTCCTCAGGGAGGAAAGAGCAATGCACAAACGCTACTAGAGGTTTGCTGTGGGAAAGGGCGACAGGGACCCTGCGTGATCCAGTTGCCAATTTAAAGGGGCAGGTTAGAAATGGTCTGTAGGGAAATCCACATTAACCCATCGCTGATTTATTTTGGACTAAAGAGGCAGAAATTTTGCCTAAGCAGTGACCATGTGAGGTTTCCTGCTTTGTGGGACACCAGAACCTTTGCCCACTTGTGTGGAGATGAAATTCACGAGAAGAGCTGGCAGGACTAAATGCTGAACCCTGCTTGGGGTTACAGGCTGCTCGTCCTCTTTGAGGTGAGAAACAAGCACCTCTTGACTGCACTGGATGAGTTCTTGTTGCCTGCAGCACCACTGCTGAGGACACATCCTTGGTGTAGCTTCATGCAGGCTGGTGTCTCAGGGAAGCACAACACCATGGTACATGTGGCCTCAGCCTGGCACCTGGAGCAGAAGGAATGGAGCACCATCCTGACCCAGTGCCCTGCATGGCCTCCCATATAACTGTGGTCAGACAGCTGAGGGCTTGACACGGGGCAAAAAACTGGAGTCAGTGGGAAAAGCTGCCCAAATTCCCATGGCTGTTGAAGATCAGGGCTGGAATTCCCAGCCTCTTTCTGTATTTCTGCTGATGGGTGGGATTTTCTGAGGAAAGGATGGGAGAACTCCTGTCTATGTGAAATCTGCTCCAGATGCACCCCGCTCCAGGGCTCCCAAGGCCACGGGTCTCTGAGCTGTGACCCTGTTCTGTACAGAGTAGGGCTCAGAGGCCCCCTTCCTCTTCCTAACTCCTTGATGTGGTGAAAGCATCTTCCTCTGGAGTGAAAGCTGAAGAGCAGCAGGCAGCCAAGATTCTGTGTGCAAAGTGGAGAGGAGAGGTCCAGCTCCAGCTCACCAGGGCAGAGAAGCTGTAAAGCATCAGGGTGCTCTCCATATAGTTATCACTTTAGCCCAAGCAATGTGCAAGCCCTGAGGTCATCATAGGCAGCTTCCTGCACTGAAGGAGCAGGGATTTCCCTGGCAGAGCCCTTTATTGGCCCTTGGGTTGGAGATAGGACCTTGCTCCACCAGCTGTAGGTGGAACAAACAGCAGTAGGCAACTCCCATAGCTGCTCATTCATTGTCCTACTGCCTTCTTGGGTAGGAGGACGTAACTCTGGTGTCTTTTCTCGCTCTGTGCTTTCTGCCAGCCCGTCCATTTATTCTCTTGGGAGAGCCCAGCTTTCTTCCTGGGTTAGCTCTGCTGGACTCCTCACTCATTTAGCATTTCTGTTCCTGAAGTCACTTCAATCCAAAAAGAAGAATAATTGCCTCTTCCATTTAGCTAAACTGCAAGATCATAAACTTGCCCATCAGCTGCAGCAAGGTCAGGAACTGCCTGTAAAAAGCAGGAGGCATTTATTGCTTCCAGAAGAGCGGATTTCACTCCCTCTTTTTTCTGCATCCCCACCCTGATGCCTCCAGTGAGATCCCACTAGAGCTGGGTGGATTCAGCAGGACAAACTGGATAGAAGAAGAATTCATCTCTTTTTTTTCAGGGCTAAGTATCCCCAGACACAATTTGTGCTGAGCAGAGCTCTGTGTCGCTGCAGCACTTCTGCCTGTCCTCTCTGCGTGATGTACAGTGGGCCAGGGCCATCCCTTGGTGGTGTCTCTGCTCCTGAGTGGAGAAATGACTCTGCCTGTAAACCAGGGCTTCGGAGGTTGCAGAATGCTGCTGTGACTAGGGGAAGGCTCCACTATTAGGACATTCTGCTAGAAAATGAATTTCTATTGAGATTCAGCGAGGACAACAAGAACCAGCGTTCCCAGAGAGGGTGACTGGGGAAAGTCTCTATCGCTCTTCTATCGTGTGTGGCCAGTTGGTAAAGAGTTGCTCGCCTGGAAAGGAAAAGAGCACAGAGATGCACCATACCACCCCCCCACCCCAAAATGCTTCATTGAGTGAAATGCAGCTTTTGGGGATGAGGCTTTTTTCTCTCCCAGTTCAAACCTTAAGGTTTTCCATCCCTTTTTTCCACCCCAAGAGAAAATGGAGAGGGGTGAAGTGGTGGCAAATTCACAAGGTAATTTTCATCCTAATTTTTTTGGAGGAGAAGTGTAATCTCTCCATCTGGGAGGAGCAGAGGGGGTAATATTCCACTGCTGGCTTGAAAACATTTCAGCTCTCAACAAGTTGAGACGGAAAAAATTTGGTCTCCTTGACTTTGATGCCTGGTAGGTGTCACTGAAATAACATGACAGACGGAAGCAGATTCCTCCTCCCTCAAATCCACCCACGAAGAGCGGTCCCCTGTGCCAGGCATCCCAGGAGGAGTAAACCACGCTTGAGCAGCACAGCCCTGCGCTTGTGGACATGTAGGATATGGAAAGGGACCCTTGATCGCATGTCCTGGGTGAGCAGCACCATAAAGCCACATCTGCCACAGTGCCTGTGCCCAGTTGAAGCTGAACCAGATGGGTCTGCACTTAACTGGGAGATTCTAGTAAGAATCCTCCAGTCTGATTTTCTTGAGGATGAGAGAAGCTGCAAAGGTGCAGGGAAGGAGTGATGCCCAGCACCAGTCAGGATTGTCCCTGCACTGCAGAAGTGGGATTCTGTTGGGTCCTTTGTCCAGACCAACACATGGGGCTCCCACTGTGCAGCCTCTCAGAGCTCATTATCCCACCCAGCCCCAGAGCAAGGATGCTCTGAGCCTAGGGTTCCTGCAGGTTCCTGACCCTGTGTCCCTGAAGCTGGGCTGCACCAGGCTCTAGATTCCTGCTGGAGGTGGGCTCAGTGCTGCTCCCTGCACCAGTGCCACCCCTCTTCCCCTGCACCCATCTCTGCAGCAGTGATGGATCCAGTGCGGGGGTCATCCCTGACGAGCACATCTCTGCTCGTTGTTTGTCCCCGTCACACTGAGGTCAGATGTTTCGCGTGATTCATGTGCCATGACTCCACATACGCCTGCTTCAGCATCATAAGCTGTCAGTTGCTGTGGCAACGGGATACAACACATCCTGGCATCGCTTGGATGAGGTTTTCCAGGCTGGCAGGGTGGGGAGGTTGTCCTCTCCCCTCCGTTCTTCCTGCTCATCATCCAGGCAGGGACACAGTGGGAGATGCATTAGTGAAAGCCTCCCACCATCAACATCTGCCTCCCTTACCCTCCTGGTAAGGTTCTCTCTGCCAAGGATCACCCGCCGGCTGCATCCTGCCTGTCCCTGGCAGCTGCACAGATCCAGCCAAGATACCCTCCCTCTACACTGCTGCCAGCAAGGGCAGAGCTTGGCCCACCTGCATGGCTTGTGCTGGGGGAATCTCTGTCCTTTCTGATCCATAGAAATTCTGAGTGAATCCAAAATGGTCCAAAAAGGGCCCTTAGAGCTGAAACACTGCTGGGGCAGAGCACCTCCATGAGGCTGTGACCCTCACTGACCCCAGAACTTAGGGCTGGTAGGGATGGAGAGTTTTGTGTTCGCTAAGACCTCCACCTGCATCTGGCGTGCCAGAGACTCTCCAGACGGTGGCTTATGGTGAGTTTCTCCTTGGTGCTGTCATTTCCCATGGACAAAAGCCTGGCTCTCATCCCAGTGCTGCCTGAGACTGATTTTGAAATAACTGCCCATTTCAAGGGAAGGAACAGCCTAATTCACCCCAGCTGTGGTTACAGTGGACAGATGATCCCACAGGGGAAGGTGTCACCTCCCACCATGTCCCCTGTGACCCATGGCAAGCTATTTGAGGTCTATGGGGTAACACACATGCTGGAGCAGGAGCAGCTCTCCAGGAGCAGATAGATGTGGGAAGTCTGAGGGCTGCTGAGAACATGGCCAGGGGCAGAGACTCACCAAGTGCCCAGGCACGCTGCAGACACAGCCCCAACCAGGCTGGCTGCTGTGTGGTGGTTGTGAGTAGATCCAGGAGGAGACAGTGGGTTTAAATCCTTTCAACATCTGAGCCAAAGTGATTTAAGAGCTCAGATCTTGTTGGCATTCCCTCTAATTCCCTTCCAGTTTCCTTGGTTTGTAATTTTTTAATTTGGGGATTGCAGAGCTGTGGAAAGCTTCTGGATCAGCTGTTGGTGGGGACTGTGTTAGCTCAGGGGTACCAGTGACCATGCACCAGGCTGTGGACTTGGCCTGAGCTCAGTACCTCTGGAAGGGAAAGTTCTTTCATGATTCCCAGCCATGGGGGTGTGTTTGCCTCTCCATAGGTCACTCCAGAAGGAACCTGGCCTCTGCCTGGCACTGTCAGGGCAGGGAAGGTCCTGTACCTATGCAGTGTGGGCAGAGGGGCCATGGAGCAGAGCATCACCTCAGGGTGACAAGTACTACAAGACTGGAGAAAGCAGGACACAGAACCCCCTCTCCAAGAGGTGCATAAACCATGTAGGAAGTGTCCTGGACATGGCTTACTCAGCACCTGAGACATGGGACAAGAGCAAAGAGAAGGTGGGACAAGAGGACAGTGACTGGAGTTTGAACTGCAGAACTGGGCTGAATCCCATCACCACCTGAGGGTGCCAAGAGCCTGCTGGCATGGCTGCCCCACGGCTGGCCAGCATGGCCACATCTCACTGTTGGGGATGGGAATGTCCAACCAACTGGCATGAATTGCTTCAGGCACCCACCCCCTGCCTACATCCCCTCCAACTGGGAAGAGATACAAGTCACAAGATGGAATCCCACAGCATCTTCCAGGACAAGGCAGCTGCTGGGGCTGCTTGGTGCAGTCTGAGCAGAAGGAAAACAGAAGCAGTTCCTTCACGTTTCTTGTCCCTTGTACAGCTTGTCCCAAAGGGGACAGTGGCAAAATGAGGAGATGTCGATGTCCATGCCCATCCCCGCCAAGTGCTCTGCTGCCAGCTAAGTGGCTCCTTGAGCAGGCAGCTGCCTGAAGAGCACTGAGCACAGTACAGACAGCTCTACCAGGACCTGATGAGGACTAAAGTGACTGCCCACTGCCTGCCTGCCTGCATGGGAATGGACAGGCAACCCCCAGTTCTCCTGTGGGGAGGGGACTTTGGCCACTAAGGGCAATACCATCCTGGGCTGCCCGTGCACCACAACAATGTGCTATCTCTCACCCTGCATCCTCCAAACCCACCCCAGACACTGCCTACATGAGAAAAATTAATTTTCTTGGTCTCCTTCCCTCCTCTGAGGCAGAGGAAAGCTGGGCAGGTCTGACCCAGGCAGAGGCTGGGGCGTCAGCTCTGGCAGCAGTTGCAGTGTTCCTGCCACGCTGGCGGCCTCTTGGGAGCGGAGGTTAGTGGGCAACGTCTATTTATAGATCCCTCAGAGCAGAGCAATCATTTCCCTGGAGTGGAGAGCAACAGAAAATGCCAAATGTATTGAGAATGAGCATCTGCTCGTGCAGCCCCTTGCTGAGTTCTGTTAGCATCCAGGCTGGCTGAGTTCAGGGGTCCAGTTTCTCTCAGGATGCTGGAAGAGTCACTGGGGGTGATGTGGGGAACTAGGCAGATGGGTGTGCTGGGCACCTGGCTTGAGACAAGGGCTCATGGGTCCTACTTATCCCAGGCTCCATGGCTGCACTACCCTGCACCAAAAACCCTGCTCATGAAGGAATGACCCCCACTGAGTCTTTTCATGGAGTATGGATGGCCCCACAGCACCCCATAGAGAGCAGAAACCTGGCAGGGACCTGAAATTGTGCTCAGTTCTCAGTCTGTCAAGAGCCACCCAAGATCATAAGAGATGTCAACAGCAGGACCCAGTGGTCTGGCTCTGGGACATGGTAAAGATACCGCAGAGAGCACAGCCCAAAGGACACAACCCTACGACCTCTAGACTGCTGAAGGTGGCCTCCAGAGCTTTGTTCCTGCACACAAAGACGTGAGATGGGGGCTGCTCATCACCTGTTTTGGAAGAGGCAAGTAGATGAGCTCAGATATGGCTGCAAGCACCTATGGTGTGTGTGCACCTCCCCCCGCGAGCTCTGCTGAGGGGCCTCGCTGGCAGGCATGGCGAGAACGTGCCACCTCCCTTCTGGCTGTTTGCATGCCACAGCCAGCATGAGGAAGCCATGGTCACTCATGCCAGTGTTGGCAGCTGGAGAGGAAGGAGTGCAGCTCTGCTCTCATGTGTGCCTGGTGGTCCCCTACAGCATCCTGTGGGGATGGCTTGAGCCAGCAGCTGGGGTTGAGCTGCATCTGCCTGGTCCTGCACCCAGGCCAAACCAGTGTGGGATGTGCTGGAGGCAGGCACATGTGGTTCAGACCAGAACTGGGAGCTGGTGAGAAGAATGAATGCTCTGGAAGAGCACTGTGGAAGGCATGTGGGGAATACACTGTGGAGCCACAGGCATCAGCCCATCCCCACCTCTTCACCCACGAGCTGTCTCTACTGTCCTTGGTCATCTCCAGACACATTTCCAGTACCCTCCTTTGAGAAGAGCTGCTGCCACATGAAACTGTTCTTGTCCTCAGACGTGGTCTTTCTCTGTGGGGACCCTGACTTGTAGGAAACAGCCTGTAAATACTCAACAACCTGCTTCACCATGCCCAGAAGGTGCTGGTGGTTTCCCCAACAGCATGGATGATTTTGCTTACAGTGGGAATGGTGGGAAGATGCAGAATGTGCATCTTCCCATGGAAAACTGCCCCTACGAGGATGAACAGCAAGATCCCTGCCATGATTGCTCTAAAGGCTGAAAAAGGGGTGAGCTGCAAGGAGACTGTCCCTGACAGGCTGTGTAAAGTGGGCTCATCTCTGCCTGTGTCACGATCCCAGCATGGGCACAACAGGACTTGCTGTGAGCCTGGTGGTGTTGGCAGAGGGTTGAGGCACCATCCCTGGAGGTGTTCTAAAAATGGACAGACATGGTGTTTTGGGAGATGGTTTAGTGGTTGGAGGTTGTAGGGCAGATAGCTGGACTTCTCTGACCTTGATGATTCTGTGATTTTATGATTCTATGTGATGCATAGAGTCCCTAGCGAACCCCAAGGACGGACTCTGTTAGGCAAAGGCTCACAGAGGGCTCACTACAGCAAAGAAGTGCAGTTTGGTGACTAGTGTGGGGTCACAGTATTGTGGAGAAGGTGGGTCTGGGCAGAGTACATAGGGGCAGAGCAGCGGGGTCAGAGCCAGGCAGCTGGGTGGGAGCACCCAGCTCCCTTCCTGTCCAACCAGGATGGCTCTTACCAGTGCCAGCAGCGTGGCTGGCAGCAGCACCGCGGCCTCGAGAGGGAAGCGGCAGAGATTGAGAGTGCAGCCCTTGGCTGCTGCCACTTCACGGCATCGTCTTCATGATACAGCGTTGCCTTGACAACTGCAAAGGGTCTTTTACTGCCTGTCGGCTGCTGAGACAGAAAGGGGGGGATAAAAAAGAAAGAGAGGAGGGAAATAAAAAGAGCATTAACTCCCAATACCTCAAAGTGTTTTGCACCATCTGAGACAGGTCCAGTGTGTGGGCAAGTCTCAGCTGGGGCATCCCCCAGCCCCAGCTGGATGTGGGTATCCACTGGCCAGGACAGGCAGCTCGAGGCTGCTCGTGGTCCAATACTGGTGAACAATCTCCAGCAATGAATGGGCTTGTGTTCCTCCCCCTTCCCGTGTCTTCCTATGACCTTGGCATCAATCAGGAGCTTTGTCCACCTCGTGGCCTTGGACCAGTGCTAGAGATCAGCTGGGCTTGTCAGCTTGATCAATCAGTCTGTCTCGCAATTAGGGCTTCATGACATCCACCCCCATCAACACCCTTGAGCCAGTTTGCCTGGCTCAAGGATTTTCCCAGACCTGGGAATGGTCCTGCCTCCCCTCTCTTCAAGCAGTCCAGGTACCAGGATGGGACTGCCCCACAAACTGGCTCCATAACCAGGATCTCATGGCAAAGCAGAAGGAAATTTGGTTCACCTGGGTCCAAGAAGTGACATCAGGAATTGATGTGTCCAGGGGTTTCCCTTATGCATATTGTATGGGCAATGTGACCCATTCCTGATGCTTGTGTTCCTCAGTTCTGCAGGCACTGATGGCACTGCCCATGCCACTCTTCTTGGTATGAAATGCTGAGCCAGAGACTCAGATCTGCTCTAAAAAATCCACAAACTTTCTGTCTCAGATTACAGTCTTTGTGTGAGGAGCTTGGCAAACCCTGTGGCCACTTCTGAGTACTCAGACATGGAGGGGATGGACAGGAGTCAAATAATAGCATGCAGAAGGACCAAAGGCTCCTGGTGCTGAAGGCTGTGATCCCCTCGCCTGGTTTCAGGCAGCTCAGCTAGAATTAGATGTCCAACACTGGAGGATCAATACTAATAAATAGTTGCTGGTAGAACAAACTCATTTGACCTACTTTGGACAGCCATGGGCTGAAGGGCATCCCACCAGCCACCCCTCTGCAGGCTGGTGGCTGTCTAGACAAGGAGTGCTGCCACAGATATCTGAGTGCAGTCATATGAACCAGACCCTGCTGAGCTGACCTAGGCTGTGAAGGATGGCAGAGGTTGGATTTAGACACAAAATAGGACGTTCTGGGACAGGCAGCCCTTGTTCTGCCATCACTCCTGGCCTCCAGGGCTGCACGTGCAGCGCTGTGGTGTTTGCGATGCGGGAGCAGACAAGCCCATGGGGTGAATTGGCCAGACAGTGTCTGGGCGCCCTGGCTGCAGCTGGGGCTGGACAGCGGACAGTTGCTGGTTAAGTCAGTTCCTGAGGTTTGCTGTAGGGGCTGAAGATAGAGTCAGAGTGATATTCATGATGTTCAGGTTACAGTCAGTGGTCTGAGGGCCCTGGGGCTGTCAGCAACAAGCTCTGGTCTGGATGAACCATTTGTCCTCAGAGTATCCTGTCCTGGATACTCCACAACTGCTCTACTCCACCCTTCCATGCTGCAAGTGGGCACGAGTGCTGCACCCACAGGCCTGGTGGCATCAGGCCACGTGTGGGGAACAGGTGTGTTGTGATTCCAGTCACGGAGCAGAACATGTGCCAACACGCACAGGCATCCTTTGACATCCCAACCCAGCTGCAAGCCCTGGAGAGGCTGGGGACTGCAGGACAGCAACTTGCAGTGTTCCTGGTCCTTTAACAGCATCAAGGAGGACTCTGTCAGCCCAGAGCATGAGGCAGACCATGTCTCAGTGTCATTTCCTGGAGAAAGAAATTCTGAGTAACCAGCTTTTTCAGAAGGATTCCTGTGCCTAAACAGCCTCGGAGCAAGCACAAGTCTTTCTGCAATTGTCATCATGAGCAAAGAAGAGTCTCTGCTTTCCAGGGTCATTGAACAGGAAGGATGCACTAAACTGGGCCTTGAACACAGCATCACTCAGAAGGTTCCATGAGCCTTGAGACAGTCCATAGTTAGAGGCAGTTTCATATGGCCTCAGCTAAACCCCATGATTTTTCATCTAGGTTGCATCGTCCAAGACCTGGCAACATCTGGAACACTAAAGTCCAGCTGTGAGCTACAGCTGGGTAATGCATGCAACAGAGTCCTATCCTGCGTTGACCCACCTAGCCCCCAGCAACCCCTATCGCCCCCGGTTGCCAAAAGGCTCTTTCCAGCCCTGGATGCAGCAGAAGCCTCTGATGTAGAAGGGTTAAAAATGTGCTGTAGCTTGAAGAGCACCCGGGTGGCTTCTGTGGGTGCTGGCAGCTCTCCAGCTGTTTGGCCACCTGTGGCAGCTGCTGCTTTCTTCAGATGCTGCTGCTATCACTTTTAAATTGATGATGCAATTGGTCCTTATTTAAAGCAACAGCCCTTTTCCCTTCCAACACTGCTCCATGATGGATATTGGCTCTACGTCTCTCCTTCTTGATCTCTACCTCTTCACCCGGCCTCTGCGATGCCCAGGGATGCGTGTGGAATGACTTTCTACCCATTGTCAAGCACTTACAGTATCCCATAAATAATCTAATACTTGTTTGGGCTAAATGTAATTAAGATCCTTACTCCATGCTTGGCGACACTGACCGGCCACAGCGCCCGCTGATTTATTGGGTTGTATTGTTTAGGGCTTTAATTGCGTGCGGTGCTTTGGCACTCCACTGACAGCTTCTCCCAGGAATGATATGTTTACGCTGCAGAGGAGTTTGGGGTGATGGCTGTATAAAGCAGTTTAATAATGAAGAACACACTTCTAAAACGGAGACCTGTTGAAGGTGTTGCTTTAGGAGGCTTATTCTGTGAGCAGAACGGGACAGTCCCCAGAGGACACCGGCTCCTCCCCGTGCACTGAGTATTTGCAAGCAGCTTGCAGTCGCAGTGATTGTCATGGAAAATGATGTGAGAGTTGTATTTTCCTTCAAATAATTTAACTCTGTGGATCCTGTGGGTATTTATTGTGGGCTCTTTGAGCAATGCTGGCCACATGGCAATCAGTCATGTGAAATCACATGGCTCTGCTGCTAGGGCTGGATTGGACAACAGGCTGGTACTGACTGAGAATATTCATGAAGGACAAGTAGAAATCCAGTCCTCCTGGGCATGTGTGCAGCAACGCTGGCATAGCTGCTGTGTCAGGAAACCGGAATGGCATGAGTCTCTCCAGGAGGTGCTCATGGATGTTCATGAAGAGCACAAGGATGTTCAGGAGGAGCACACAGATGTTCAGATGGAGCACAGGGATGTTCAGGAGGAGCTCAGGGATGTTGAGGAGGAGAACAGGGACGTTCAGGAGGAGCACACAAATCCTCAGGTGGAGCACATGGATGTTCATGAAGAACACAGGGATGTTCGAGAGGAGCTCATGGATGTTGAAGAGGAGCATAGGGATGTTCAGGAGGAGCACAGGGATGTTGGATGTTCAGGTGGAGCACATGGATATTCAGGTGGTGCATACAAGCTCATCCAAGGTGAAGCCCCAGTGTGAGCACCTTTCTCCTTGCTGCAAGGCCACTATGATTCCCAGCCAGGTCCCTCTTTGCCTGCTGGAACTGCTGGCTCCTCACTTTAGGATGGACCATGCCCCTCCCCATGCTGTTAGCCACAGACAGGCAATTCCATCTGCCTGCTTCCAGCAGCACACAGTATCATGGAGCTTGGCTGGGGAAAGCCTGGGGTGTCCTCAGTCTTGCAGCTCTCTTGCATCCTCCCACTGCTCTTGCTCTCCTGCTGCTTCTGAATGAGGACAGATGCTGTCCTCCTTCGCTGCCGGGCTCTGCTCATCTCAGCACAGCTCTTCTTCCACAAGGCTGCTGAGAGCACGCTGGCTTCTCCCAGCCTTCCCAGATAAGCAGGATTAAAACTCTTGCTTATTCCTTTTCCACCTGAGTGAGGGCAGGAGGGACAGGAGCGGGGTCCTTATCTTTTTCTTATCTCCAGAGCAGCTGCTTGTCTCTGCTTGTGGAGGAGAGATGCCCCCAGATCCTGCTCGCATAGACACGTGTGTCTTCTAGCGCCTGACAATGACCTTCCTTGTACTAACAGGAGCCACTCTCATAACACCACTTTCTTTTTAACTGTTGCCAAGGCCTCTAGGGAAAACCTTCAGACACCTGATTGCGACAGATACCACGGGAACACCACAGCAGCCCCGATCCCTTTTGCTCGTGTGTGTGCAGACAGATAGGCTTAAACCACCTGAAACCCAGACTGCACCGCGCGGGCAGCCACTTCCCCTTCCCCCTCTCTCAGGTAGCTGTTCACGATTCCATGTGATTTCAAGCCAGCCCCACTGGGACTGGTTGGCCCTGGGGTTTCTCCAGGGTCTGGCCTTTTATCTCTGGGCTAGTCCATCTCACAGCTGGCACCCTTGGCCAATAGTCCAGGGCACTGCAAAGGCTGCAGCAGTGACCGATTAGTCACCCATGTCTGGTGTCAGAGACCTTTCAGGCTGGTAGCTCTCCCTGGACACAAAAACGATCCCAAAGCTCAGGGTGCTGGAGCTGTGCATCTCCTCATCAGAAAGCACAGCTCGTGCCCAGCAACGCTTGGAGCGCAGCTGCCAGAGCTGGATACGATGACACGGTCTGGCCCATCTCAGTAGTGGCCTTGGGACAGTAGGGTTGGTGGTTGGCCTCAATGATCTTACAGATCTTTTCCAACCTAAATGATTCTATGATTCTGTGATCTCAGAATTGCTGCTGCACATACTCTCCTCCTGGGCACTCCTAGGGCTTCCCCTTCACACACCCTCCTGCTGGTGACTCCATCTAATTGCTTTCAACTGAAATCAAAGCAAGGCTGAGAGAAAGGCTTCTCTCTCCTTGCCAGTCTTCTGGCCTTGGCCCTTTGAACTCATTTAGTTGAGCTAAAACAAGGTTATTTGGCACCTGCAGGGCTGTTGGCCAATTACAGAGCATCCTGAATTACCACTGCCCCTGTACCCGTGCCAAACGCTGCTGGCAGATCCTGTGCAGAGCCCCGTGCAGTCTTTTAGGGTAGATGTTGTGACCTCCTCTGCAAAGCACACTCCAACTTACTGGTGGGAAGGGCTGTGCAAGAGCTGTAGTAGTAAATACAGCTGACATGAGAGACAGGGAAGTGCAGGCACAGAACCCAGAAGGGGAGCAGTGCCCTGATCCCATGATCGCTCAGTCACCAGCACATTGGCATCTCAGCCCTGGTGCTGGGCTGCCTGGAGGCAGCAGCTTGTTCGAGGAGCCTTGACCATGACAATTCACAGATACGTGTTGTGATGGCTCCATTAGCTCACAGGCCCCTGGCACCTGGATGAGGCTTTGAGCAAACTGGTCTGGTGGACAGTATTCTTGCCCATAGCAGGGGGTTTGAAACTAGATGATCCCTTCCAGCTCAGACCATTCTATGATTATATGATGTGAGATGTCTTATCACCCATTTCCTTCTTCTCTTTGCTATCTTTCATTTTCTACATCTCCAGCCCCAGCCCAGTGTGCTGGGCACCACACAAGGGCAGGAGGTGCCAGAGCTGGTGCTGTGCACCTGAGGCAGTGGAGCAGAGATGAGGCTGCACAGATGCTGGAGTAGGGACCTCTGGGGACAGGCTTGGGCTTCATGCAGTAGCATCCCTGAGGTCTCCGTGAGACTCTGTGCCCTGGAGAGGTAACTGACTGGGAAACCAGTGAGGAAAGGTGCTGAGAGGAGTCAGGCTGAAGAGCTGACCCCGCTGAGGTTGTGACACTGCATCCATCACATCCCCTAAGCCAGGGCTGGGAGGACTTTGGTTTTGCTTTCAGACAGCTTTTAGAAACGAAGTGTTGTCCCTTTGATGAACACGCAGACACCTTCACGCACACGGATATTTGTTCCCTGGTGCTCCTCCACCTTAAAACCTGTGACAGATGTCCCTGGTGCCAAGGACCACGCTGAGGAGGGACATTGCAGCCCCGAGCGCTAGCAGCAGCCTGAATCCCCCTGCCCTCACACCTGGGCTCCCTCTCTGCCTCTCTCCCTCCCCATGACACACATTAAGGGATTACACTGTGATCTTTTCAATCTCTCTGTCAATAGATTTCTCCTTTTTTTTTGCCAGCCGATTTTTTTCCAGCGCGAGCTCTTTCACTTCATTAATGTGCCCAGAAGGGAAGAGCAGCTGCCTGCATTGTCTGTCTATGAAAATTTCTTGCGCTGCTGGATTTGTAAAACAACTGATTAAAGACAATGCAATTAATTATTCCTTGATGAAATAGTGGAAATTATCCTGAAAAATGAAGAAATTTAACAGTGGAACATTAAATCCCCATAATTATGTCATTTCTACAAAGGGGGCAGGGAGGTGATGTATAAAAATAAAATCCAGCCGCAGTTTTTGTGCCTGCATCTTGCTGGATGCTGCTGTGGGATGTGGTGCCCTCTGGCTGGCTCCTGCCTCAGGCATCTGCCAGGTGGGACACCCCATACACCCCATAGAGACCCTGGCACAAGCCAAGAGTGGCTGGTCCTGGCAGAGCCCTTTCATATGGGGCCAAGGACTGGGTGTGAGCATCCAGCTGTGCTTACAGCATCCAGCTGTGCTTACAGCATCCAGCTGTGCTTACAGCATCCTCCATCACGCAAGCACCAGGGTGGGGTTGAGGGAAGTGCCCACATCCTGGCACCGCCACTACCAGTGCTGAGATGGCCTTGGAAAGTCTGAGCTGCATTGGAGAGGGCAGCTGTGGCCCAGATTTCCTCATCAGAGGGGACAAATCTCAAGCTCCAGTTTCTCCTGGTGCCCCAACCCTCTTGCCTTGCCCTGCCACATGCAACTACGGGGATGCCAGATGGGGTTCCAAGATGTGCCCCACACTGTGGGGTCTGTGGTACAAGGTGTGCCAGCTGTATCTCAGCCCCTGGGGTGTCCCCCAAACTGGGATCCTGAAGGTGTCCTCTCTGTGTTTAAGCAGTATCACCATCACAGGACCACAGGCTCTCTTTGGTTGGAAGAGACATTTAGCATCACAGAATTGATCGTGTTGGAAAAGAACTTTAAGACCATCAAGTCCAACCATTAACCCAACTCTCCCAAGACCAAACCCTGTCCCTGTGTTCCAGATCTACACAATATTTTAACACCTCTGGGGTCATCAAGTCCAACCCTTAAGCATCACATCTACATGTCCTTTAACTACTTCCAGGGCTGAGGATTCCACCGTTGCCCTGGGCAGTCTGTTTCAATGTCTGATAATATTTTCAGTGAAGAAATTCTTCCTAATCTCCAGCCTAAACCTCCCCTGGCACTGCCCGCAGCCATTTCCTCTAGTCCCATTGCTTGCTACTAGGGAGAAGAGACCAACCCCTGCCTTTCTCCAACCTGCTGTCAGGGAGTTGTCAGCAACAAAAAGGTCTTCCCTGAGCCTCCTTTTCTCCAGGCTAAACCTCTCCATTTCCCTCAGCGTCTCCTTACAATACTTGTGTTCCAGACCCTTCACGAGCTCTGCTGCCCCTCTGTACCCACTCCAGCACTGTCATGCCCTTGCACCCTGCAGCATGCTCCACCCTATGAGCTCCTTTGGCTGCCTCCTGCCATCTCACCAACTCCTGGCTCATCTTCCCCTCCTTAAACTCTGGATCCTCTCTCCGCTCTTGGTGACTGCTCACCCACGTTTTCTCTGTGTGTGTGCCGGTGCCATACACCATCAGAGCAGGAGAATCCCCTCTGCAGGAGGCGGGGGGTGCAGCTCTGAATCACAGACCCAGTGTGGGGAGCGGGGGAGGCAGGGGGAGCATGTTGCATGGGGAGAGGATGTGCCTCCTCCACACTCACAGCTGGGGACTGTTGATTTTATTTATTTATTCTATTCTAAGATTTATCAAACGTGGGACTGGAGCCTTCCCGAGCCTGGTGTGTGTGGAACAAATCCAGGCCCCACATACCACCTGCTGAAATGTAATTACCAGATGCGTTAAATGAATAAATCTTCCGGGCACCGTTTTCTGTCAGCGCTGTGAAACCCACGGGGAAAGCCTCCAGATTCGCTTTGAGCTGCCTGTGCCACCTCCATCGCTCTGATCCCCACGTGTCTTGGACAGGACAGGGATCTGGCCAGGATCTGCACTGACATCCCTCACCAAGGTGTCACCTTTGGGTCATCACCATCGGGCCACTTGGGACCAGCTTTATGTCTCTCAGTCCTTCTCAGCATGAGGGGTGGATCTGCAAAGGAGGTGCTGCCCACAGTGTGGATGCTGTAGCTCCAGTAACCATAGAATCACTTAGGTTGGAAATGACCTTCAAGATCACCCAGTCCAACCACTAACCCAACTGTCCCATCCCACCACTAAACCCTGTCCCTAAGCTCCAGATCTCCACGACTGTGAAACACAGCCAGGGATGGTGATTCAACCCCCTCCCTGGGCAGCCTGTTCCAAACCCTGAGGACTGGGTAAAGCGAAGAAGTTCCATGGTTTGTGGCTGTGACAGACTGCTGCAGGGGGATGAGAAGAGGAAGGGATGTCACACAAAAGGCAGGAAAGGGGTGACTAGGAGGATCCTTCATTTAAATCTTTGGTGAGTGAAGAATGGTGCTGGAGCTGGGAAGTGGGACAGGGTCTCCATATCCTTAGAGACCAGAGCCAGCATCATGAACAGGTCTTGGGGAAGGACACTCCTGCAGGCTGACTTGTGCCTCTTTCTTAAGCGAGAGCATCCAAGCAGGATGTTTTTGCTGTTTTGGGAGAGGACACTCATTTTCCTCCTCATTTTCGTTTCATCCCTTATCACTGTCCACTGAGTTCCTCCTTCCTGGCTGGAGTCAGCAGATGCAGCACTTGAAAAACAGGTTTTAGTTTCCAAAATGCTCTTCAAGGCACCCACAGCCAGACCCGTACTGCTGCGTGCTCTTCCTTCAAGGGGCTTCTCGGGCAGCTTTGCTCTCTGTTCATCGGTGCACTTCAGAGAGGTCTGCGCCTCCTGTGAGCATCAGCTGCTCTCCTGGTAGAATTTTTCTGCGTTAGAAGTTTGGCTATTCATGTGCTAGTTAACGTTTTTCTAATTCCAGTTTTTTTTTAAAAAAAGAGAGAAGGCAGCGATGGAAATGTCCTGAGGATCCTGGGCGCTGGGGACAGCTCGTAAAAACTGTTTTGCACCCATTTCCTGACCATCTCCACTAATCGCAAACCATGAAATGAACAGTTTGCAAACACCCCATGGGCTGAAATTTGTTTGCATAAACTATTCAGTGAATACTTGCAGATAACAAATTCATTTGCAGAAATCAGGATCAGCTTCTCGGCGACTCGCAAATGGGAAATAAAAAAACCCAACCAACCCTTCAATGAATCGAGGAGCTGCTTCCTGCAGGACCATGGTGGTCTCCTGGTGATGCAGATGGCTTTGGTGCTGCTGCAGAAGGGCTGCGTCGTGTTCTGGTGCAGTCAGGAAGAGCCAAATCGTTTGTGGTGATTTTATGCAACAAAAATGCCATGGCTTGTGTCAGAGGGCTCCCAGGGAAATGGGATCTCACGGACACAGATCCACACTGGGTCTAAAGAAGAGATGCATTACTCCCAGGGGGTCTGTTAGCAGAACCAGCGGGGATCAGAGTGTAAATGAGACCTCTGCAACACAGTCCTCTTTTGGTTTTTAAATGGAGAAATACTGGAGACTTGACATTTTTCAGGTGCTGACCGTGGCAAACCCAGCCGTGGGTCCTGCTGAACGGGACCCTGAATTTCACTGCCTCCCCAGGGTGCCCATGCAAGGCACAGAAAAGCCAGCGATGGAGTGAGCAGGGCTGCTGAGGAAAGCGGTGCTGGACAGAGCTGGCATCATCCTTCCTGCAGTTTCCTCGTGGTTATCCCTGGTTCCCCAGGTATCCCTTTTCCTGGAGCTATTCCATGGTTTCTATTATTTAAGAGTGAAAAATGCAATTGGACTCGCGGAGTGTGCAGCTGTCCCAGAGCAGGCAAATTGAGTGCAAAGCAAAGTCAGGTCTCCAAGCATCATTTTTCCTTTTTTTTTTTTGTTAAAAAAAGAGACATTTTCTCCTGCAAAGAAGAAAATTTTATTTCAGTCACTTTTTCACATCCCAAATGTCACTTAATTCTCCTGGCTGACCCTCCAAAGCAAGAGGGATGTGCTGATACTATCACAGCTCTAAAGGAGTGCAGATGCTGGGTCCTGTCCTGGGCTGGTGACATGTCCTGCTTCCCACTGCTTGGTCCAGTGGCATCCAGAAGAGTTGTGTCCTCTGCCATGGTGGATGCTCCTCTGTTGCAAAGGAGCAGAGCTGTTGCTGCACATGGTTGGGCAGGTCTTGACATGGCAAACGGTGCTGGGAGCTGCTTTCCAGCTGCTCTGGGGTGGACAGCGAGGGTGACGAGGAGCCAACAGGTAGATGATGATGGGGTTTAAACTAGCTGACCTTGAGAACCAAACCCTCCTGCCACTTTTTGCCTGCCCTTATCTCAGCCAGCAGGACCCCAGCACCTGCAAGGAGCCCACCCCCTCCATCACAGCAGCTCAGGCTTTCCAGGAAGGAACTGAGCTCCAGGAATTAAAAGCTTTGCAGTGAGATGTGACAAAAAGGAAGAAAATGCCTTCAAACACACCTCCTTCATCTCTCCCAGCACTTCACCTTTCCATCGGCTTCAGTTATTTCACAGCCTCTGGAAAAGAAAAAGAAGAAGAAGGAGGATAAAAAAACCCCCAAAAAGCGGTTAGGAACTTGCTGAATAAATCATCTCTGTTCCCTCCCCCAACCCCGCTCCTTTCCTTTGTGCAAATCAAAGGCTGGGAGCTGCCAGGAGCTGCCAACGGTGCCCCCAGCCCCCAGCTCGCCGTTCCTCACGGCCCCCGTCCTTGGGAACTTTTGGGGAATACGCGGCGGTTTCAGAGGCGATCAAACTCTGACAGCCCAGCCGGGGGGATGCGGGGAGAGGGGAGCGGGGAGCGGGAGAGCTTCACTGCTGTCGCTGCTGCAGGCGCTGGCTGGCTGCTCCCCGTGGGTCTTGTAGTTTGGAAACAAGGTACTGAACATGTGGGGAAGGCTGATAATCTCCAAAGTGTCTGTGATTAAGTGAAACCAGCAAATTGAGATGCTTAGACAATTAGTAATGTTGGCGTGAAGAAACTGGAGGAATCAAAGAAGAGCGGAGGGTTTGGGGGGTTATTTTTGTTCGGGTTTATTTATCTTATTTTATCCCTCCCTCCCCTGCCCAATCCTTCAAATTTCCTAAGCTCGTTCCAGTTAGATGTGAAGTGAGAGCGAAGGCAGGAGAACTCCCTGCCCCAAAACTCTCCTGCTCACCGCCTGTCCCTAGTGCTGGGGAATGGAGGTGCCGCTGCCCGGCTGCTGCTGGCACAGGAGGAGGCAGCCCAGAGCTGCTGGGGCTGTCTGAGCCGGCTGCCAGCCCCTTTTCCATCACTGCCACACTGTTGAATTCCCCACCGCGGGGCAGGGGAGGTGGCAGCGGTCCCATCACAGCCAACGCACTGGCAGGGCTGGCAAACGGTTCTCTGCCCACATCCAGCTCCCAGGCTGGCAGGATTGTGCCGTGGAGTCAGGGCTGTGCGATCCCCAGCTGCCTTCTCCTGTATGGATGCAGGTGGTTAAGAAACTAATCTCAAATGAGAGACCAACTCCAGTGTGGCAGCTGTCAAATGCCCCTGCCAGATCCCATCCTTGCACTGCTGTGTGCCCAGTGCCCTCGTCTGCTCCATAATACACAGGGAATAGCTGTGGAGATCTCTCTGCAGCATATGAAGAGCCCAGCCTGGCACCAGCCAAAGCACAGGGAAAGGGCTTCTTGCAGCAGTTACCTGTGACTTTGGATCATTCTCATGGCACCTCTGTATCCCTGCACCCTCTGGGAGCCACAGCTGATGTCAGTGTCATGGGCTTGGCCTCACCCTGCTGCCACTGGCATTCCAGATGTGATTCCAAGCAGAGGAGTCTCCCCATGG
This sequence comes from Phoeniculus purpureus, assembly GCA_028565055.1. NCBI lineage: Eukaryota > Metazoa > Chordata > Aves > Bucerotiformes > Phoeniculidae > Phoeniculus > Phoeniculus purpureus. The sequence goes on along the minus strand of JAOXOE010000853.1, from coordinate 1,190,434 downwards.
GAAGGCCCTTGGCCAAGCCTGTACCTTCAAAGGGCTCAGAAGCAGCATCACTCCAGGCTCGGAGGATGTACCCAATGAACAGTACTTAGTCTGCAACCAACTTAGTCTGCAACCAATTAGTCTGCATTATAAGACCCACCAAGACAAAGACCTTCTGGACAAATGCAAACGTCAGGGCATTCCTGTGCTGACATGGGCAGCAACTCAGCCCTCAGTGTCATGGCCCAGCACATGGTGTCCAGTCTCTTTGCTCCCAGTTCTTGTAGCCCAGAACTGTGTTAAAAACCCGAGGGCTGCCTCAGGCACCCACACTTGGCTTCCAGGTTTCACTCTGTGTTTACTCTCCCCAGATAAAGCTGGGAAGAAGCTGTGGGTTTGCAGGACTCTCCTAAAGCTGGAGCTGCTCTGGCTTCCCAGGCTACTAATGGGACCTACCACCATCCATACCCACTAGTCCTGACAGAAAGTCAAGTGAAAGGGCAGTGTCCTCACACTCCAAGGAAGTGCAGCTGCTGTGGAAGCTTCTTCCCCCAGATCAGAGTATCTAATGGGGACCTCTGGGTTCACCCCAATCACACCAGAGCCACTGAAATAGATCTTAAGCACAAAGAGAGGTGCCTGACCAGCACATACAGCCACGTTCTTGCTTGCTCAGGGAAGCTCTGTGCTCGCAGCAAATGTACTGGAGAGCTGGACATCATGCTCATGCTCCCCTCTTCACCTGACATTGCTTTTACCCCTTTGCAAAAACGCCCTTCATGACACTAGAGCTCCATTTCTCAAAGGCAGCTCGAGCAGCCCTTTGTATTTCACTTTTTGACCAAGTTTCATTTCTTTTTTCCCTTCATCTCCTGTCACTTTATTTGTTTAGAGTTTTATCTCTGGGATTCCAATTCCTCCTCAGGAGGTTGTTGCATAAGTAGCCTCCATACTGATTGCAAGGATTTTAATTTGGTAGCTTTCATCTTAAGCTGTTTCTAAGGCACTTCCTCATTTGTTTAAAATCACCCTGCCTAAAGCTTTCAAACTGTTTTTCTGCCTTGATACTTCCCAAAGGGCTGTGGGACTTAATTAGAGTCCCTGCTCCTTTGTGGTTTGGTGACAGTTGCCTGGATTAAGTCAAGAGTTGCCACTCCACTTGCATGCCCCAGACCTTGCCTCGCAGCCCTGACATTTCCACATCCCTGATGAGATCTGTATCTCTTAGCACACAGGTAGCTACAGCCACTGCAACTCCTCTCCTAATGGCTTTGCATCCTCCCTGTGACCTCCTGGTTCCTGGGCAGGAACACAAAACCCTGGGGGACAGTATGAGGCTCTTCCAGTAAAGGAGAGGTTGCGTGCCTGGCCAGCACTCAGCAGAGAAAGACTTTCTTAGAGAACAGGGAGAGCAAAGCAAGGAGCAGGAGCAGAGGATGGGAGGAAAGGGAAACTCATACACACACTCCTCCATCCCCTTGGTTGGCAGCTGCTCCCCTGGCTGCTCAGGACTGGCCTGGGATGAATGCACAAGGGTAAAGTCAGCTATGCAGCCTGCTGGGGTGAATCCACCCTGCACAGCACCCCAGAGCTGCTGGGGCTCACTCAGAGCAAGGAGGCTGTATGTAGGACTGAGCCCGGGGAAGGAGGACTGGCCGGGGGGAGCCAGGATGCTCTGGCACAAGGAGCATCACAGGGCCTAATGTGACAGTGTGGAAAATCTCCAGTGCTGAGAGATGCCTGTCCCAGCTAGTACCTGAGCTCTGGCATTCCTCACTTCTACTCAACAGACCCCTTGTCCCTTTCAGGTACAAGTCCCTACCCATCTCTTTTTGCTGCCCTGATGGTGCCTCCATGGTCTGGCTTTCTCCAAACTGGGAGTTGGACTGAGAGGGTCAGTCTCAGGCCAGCTCTGACATCCTTCACAGCAGGGGTGTTTGCCTGAGCCCCACCTCTGTTTTACAGGATGTTATTTATGCTGATTTAATTGGTGCTGGTTTAATTGGCTCATCCAGCTCCCATATGTGCTGGGAGGGGGCCAGAGAGAGCATTAAAGGATCATTGCACATTACAAGCATCTTTCTCCATCTCCTCTCTCTCACTCCTTCTCCTTCCTGACATTTTAGGGAGCCAGGACACTCCAGCATGAGGTGGAACCTTTTCTGGGAATCCTGACTCTGGAAATCCTGTTGAAACCAGACAAAATGGCAGCTTGTGCCTGACACCACATCTGCAGTGCCCAGTGCTCCTCCTGGTCCTCCAGCAGCTGCCAGGCAAGGGCATCTCTGCAGGGAAGACACTACCCAGCACCAGTCTGTGAGTCCTGCAGGAGCTGTCACAACGCACACACTGGTGTGGTGGGTGACACAGCCTGACAGGATCCCTTCCAGCACCACAGCCCTTTTATTTTTGCAACCCAGCTCTGCTTTGTGGAGGCAGCCACAGCTCAGGGAGGGACATGGGGCAGGCGGTGGCAGCTGTGTGCCTCAGGAGTCTGAGCCAGGAGAGAGCAAGGAGTGTGTTCGATGGGATGAGTGGGCTTGGGACAGGCTCAGAGGAGAGGGGCTGCTCTAGTGCGAGTGATCGGGACCTCACGTGGGGAGGGATGTTATACACTTGAGGAGTATGATGGGAGGGGCAAGAACATCAGGATAACACTCTTCCCTCTGGATACGAAAGCTCCAGACTCTGCTGTCACACCTCAGCCCTGTTGGGCATTGTCCTGATACCAGCCACTGTTCCTCAATGTGCTCAGTACCTGCCCCGATGCAGGGCTGGCAGACATCCCCTCCCTCCTGGGACCCTCAGTAACTATGGGGTATAGACTGAACCACAGCTTCTTTTCTTCTCCTGGAGCACCTCTGAATTCCAGGTCTCCGTCTTGTGCACACACATCCACAGTCCCTTTCCTATTCTGCAGCCTCCCCATATCCTGGCACCTCCTCCCATTCCATCACCTTTTCCAGACTCCCTGCTGGGGCTGCTGCTGTGCCTCACACCCTCTGCCAGCAGCAGGGCTGTCCCCAAAACTCCCTTCCTGCCAGATGTGCCTGGCACACCCCAGGAACCAGCCCTGCCTCCAGCATCCCAGGGCAGAGCCACCCACTCCCAGTACCAGCAGTGCCCCAGCCCTGTACCGGGGTGCTGCCCTGAGGCACAGATGGCTGCTGAGCTTGATAAAGGAATCAGCTGGAGCTGTTATGTTCTGTACCCTGCAGATTCTGGAGGGAAGAGAGCGACAATTATGTGCACTTACAGCAGGAGCCCCGCTGTGTCAGGCACTGCCCGGGCACCAAGGGGAGCAGCTCTGCTCCTCCAGTCTCAAGCCATTCCCATCACTTGCTCTCAGGTGCTGTTTTGCTGCTGGGGTCCCTGGGATGGGGATTCACAGGGGGATGTTGTAGGCAGAAGCTTTGGGATTTTCCTTCAGACCTGGGGCTTCCTTCAGAGTTTTGCTGGGGACACCCCATGCCTCCCTTTGCAGTTCAAAGAGAAGCAGCTGAGGAGCAGGACACAGAGTAGGGAGAGGGTGATGTCTCTGAGGCTGCACAGAAAGGACCCTGCTCTGCCCACCCCAGGAGAAGGGTGATCCCCAGAGTAAGAAACAAGGTCCTCATTTTCCCTCTCTAACCAGACCTGCTGCTTTCCTAAACTGCCTGTGGAAATCCACGGTGGAAGGAAATCCTGGAGGGACGAGCTGGAGTCCTGGAGCCAGGCAAGTGCTGGGCACAGACGGGTGCAGGCTCTGCAAGGAGCTGGCTGGGGAGCCTGGCAATGCTGCCAACTTGGCATAACCGAGGCGTCAGCCCCAGTCCCAAGCCACCCAAGCTGTTGGGAGTGGGTATAAAACAGACCCTGCTGGCCAGTCCCCAAGGGGAAGAGCTGGCTTGGGCAGGAAATATCATCGCTGACATTTAAGAGCGGGGGAAAAGCGCCCAGTTGGCAGGCGGGGAGAGCAGCTCCCAGTACTCCAGCAGCCCTCCTCCCACTCAGGGCTGCAGCCCCCTCTCTCATGCCTCACCACTGGCTCCACCTCCCATTGCTGCTTCCCTTCAGCAACTACAATCCAGTCCATGACTGCCATGTTCCTGCCACGGCTGCTCCTCCTTGGAGGAGGACCACCTCTGTGCCTGGTGTTTGCCCATCCCAGAACAGCCTGGGACATGCAGGGCACAGCTGGGCTGGGACAGGAGATGCACTTCTAGCTCACAGGGGATCCTGGACCTGTCCTGCCTTGCAGGGGAACATCTGGGAGAGGGATGCTGGTACCAGTGTGGCTGTTTATGGAGAGCCACAGGCCAAGAATCCCCCTAGCCCCAGTTGCCCATTCTGGAGTAACACCCTCCTTGCAAGTGAGCACATGCAGCTCCCATCCCACCAGGCTGGGAGCCAGGGGAGCCTCCAAACTTGGCTCCTGGTGGGTGGTGGAACCTGACTCAGTGGGAGCTGGAGCCCCACTCTGCAGATGGTTCCAGCTCCCCAGGGTGATTCAGCCTCCTGCTTCTGGAGGAAGAGCTGGGGTGACCAACTGTGGGGTCTGTGGTCGGGACAGGAATGTCTGCAGGGACAGAACGTCTGTCTGGTGGATCAGCGGAGGTGAGATCCTCTTCCAGACACTGCTGTAGCTCAGTCACAAACCTCAGCCCTTGCCCCATGTCCCTGAGGCCCAGCCTGATGTGGGAAATCCTGGGGCTTCCCCTCCTGGAGAAGGAAAGCAGATGAGGGGGTAGAAGGCTTGGAGGAGAGATGCAAGGCTGGGGGTCCCTGATAAGACACAGCCCAGGGCAAGAGGGGCTGGGGTGGACAGGAGGAAGGAGCCCACAGGCAGAGGATGGGGATACTGGCTGCTGCAAGGAGCTGGAGGTATCAAAGTAAAACCCCATCACTGCAGAGCCCAGAGTTGCAAATGCACCAGCTCAGACAATGTCATGAAAGAGCAGAAAGGTCACCAGGGCCCTGTCCACCCCAAGGGGACCCATTAGCAAGAGATCCCCTCATCCTACTGTCATGCCAGAGGAGCATCAAGAGACAAACCCCAGCAGGACCCTGGGGGATGCATGAGCGAACCCTTTACCCACAACCCCAGTGGTGGGCTGGTGGCTGCAGGCCAGGGCAACAGGGTGGCCAACAGCCAAGGCTGCCCTTCGAACCCACAACCCCAGTTTGTCCCAGCGCCAGGGGCTGCCAGCGAAGCCCAGCGTGAGCCTTTCTCCCGGTGCCCACCGCGCCGCGATGGAGCGTACCTGCGAGCACAGATGGTAAACTCCAGCAGCAACAGGAACGCAGAGATCATAATTATCTGAACATAATGAAGGGTTTCATTAAATACACTTGGAAAACAACTCAGCAGCCGCACAAAGTTAAACTGCTGGTCTCAACTCTCCAAACTATTTAAAATTTATTAGCTTCCCCTGTGGGTCTCAGGCTTTTAAGTACCAGAGAATTCTTGAAAATAAGATATTTTTCCTTCTCTTTCCCCACCCTGTCTCTTTCCAATGGTTTTTGGCCTCTCAGAGGTGTCAGGGAGGGGAGGAAACTGCCAACCCCCACTTGGTTGCTCTCTCAGCCCCTGCAGACACGTTTTCTCTCCCACTTGCCCCCGTTGCTGCTCCCCCTCCCCTGGCTGCTCTGCACTCGGGCTGCAGAGTGCAGCCGTTTCCAAAGGGATGATCAGATCAGAGGCACCTGCACACTGATCCCTGCTAAATCCCGGGCTCCAGTCTGCAGGTGGTTCTTGTTGCAGAGGGATTAGTGGGAGGCTGAATAAACCTGGGTTTGATCTAGTGCTAACTGGCACGAGGTAATGCCCTTGGCTAAGATGAGATTTACTGAGCTGTATCTCTTCATAACGTGTGAGGGGAGGCAGCGCTGGGAAGATGCTCAGAAAGAGATGTTCCTGGGTTTGGGTAAGAGCAATAGTTTGGTGCTTGGAGAGGTGCCGGAGTCTGATGCCAGATATGTGCTCAGCAAGGCTGAGGAGGGTCTGGCTGCACGTTCAGGTGCCTTCTCACATCTGTGGGCAGAGGTTCTGTATCTGGAGGAGCAGGGAGCAATGTAGCATTGGTGGGCTGGTAACAAAGAGACCTTGGTGGCTCCTACAGCCATGAAGATGCTGGTGGGGATGGGGCTGGTTCTGGTGCCAGCAAAGCACTAGGGGCTGGGCTGAAGCATCGTCTTTCTTCTCTGAAAGATTACAGCTGGTGACAGGGGAAAACTTGGTGGCCTCACTTCTGCTTGGGTGAAGTGTTGGTTGCTGAGGGGGGGGAACTTTATTGATGGGAGACAGTAATGCTTGGTGCCAGATAGCCTCATTGAAATACTCTGATTTATAGCCCTCAGTTTCAGACTAGAAAGCAGCTTCAAACACAGGGATGATGCAGTGGGATCAAGCAAAACTTCACATTTCTCCTCCTTGTATGTTGGAAGCCCCAGGAGTTGTCTCTGACAACCACAGTGCTCTGTTGTCCTACATTTTTGGAAACAGCAGTGAGTTAATAAATCCAGGTTTTGGCCAAGATTCTGGTGAACTCTAATATCTTCATCCTGGGGCTGGCTTGTCTAAGTGAGATCAGCAAAAGCTGCTCAGGGAGAGGGAAGGAAGGGTCCCAGCACCAGCGCAGCAGGGTAGCAGAAGAAAAAGCCTTTCCCTTTGCACCTACAGCCTCTCCCAACTCTTTCTGCCCACACTACAGGCTCAGAGCTGCAGTACCTGGTGCTCATGGCTGCAATCATCTGGTTAGTTTGGAGCATCTGCCAGCGAGTGATGGAGGAGACATCTGCAAAGGAGGTGTCTGCAGGGCAGAGCAGGGGGTGAGCTGCATGCCAGGAGCTGGGGGAACCAAGCAGCCTTCGCAGAGAGCCCAATAGCAGGGATCTTTAGTGATGAGAGAGCCAGGGACGGGCCCTGGAGCGCTAAGCAACCCATGGGTGGAACAACCGCGCGACACAGGCAGGTTTGCTCCGTAGGGCTGGGTAGAGATAATGCAATTACAGGTGAATTAAAGTGAACCCAACTTCCCAGTGACAGCCAGTAGCTGCCTTAGACTTCCTCTTGCAACAGCAAAGTCACAAAGCTCCTGCAGGAGGGAACACAGATGGGGCCAGAAGGAGTTGCTCAAAGTGATTTTGAGCCCTGGAAGAGGGTGGGTGGGGGTGATGTGACCACAGATAGGAGGGGATGAGTCTGCTCCCGGATATGGAATTGCCAGTCTAGGGGAGGCAGAGGAGGGGTATTGTCGGTGGGGAGGGGGTGCAGGACGTTCTGCTGCCTTGGCAGGGCTGTGGGGTTTTATTTCTAGTGCCCCATGTTGCTGTCTTGCCTGGGGAGGTGGGCTAGGAGCAGAAAGCTGAGGGGAGAGCAGCACACATGAAGCAGGCAGCTGCTTCCCCCAGCCAGGGTCCCCCGGGCACTGTGGTGACAGTGGCAAATGTGGGCATCAGGTGCAGTTATCTGGCAAGGGGGAGGGCTTTTCCTCCAGGAATTAAGGCAGCAGTGAGGCCAAGACTCTCAGAGCACTGAATCGAGGAGTTTGGCTGGGATGTGCCATGCAGTTCCCTGCTGCTGGGTCATTGCTCTGCCATGTGTGCAATGAGCTGGCAGGTCTCAGCCTACTCCAGCCTGGAAAAGTGGGGCAGCCAATGCTTACAGGGGTGACCAAGGAGAACTCCTTCTTGTGAAAGTGAGCCTGGTCTCCCTCACCATGAAGGTCTGCTCAGTGCATGTTTTCCAGGTTTTACTGCCTATTAAATGTGGGGGTGGATCTGCTCCCTCTTTTGTGGGTGCCCCAAACACAGTAATTTCCCTCTTTTAAGGTGGCCAGGTGAGGGAAACTATTTCTTCCATTCAAGAAGCAGTTCCCTACAGTAGCCTTGAGTATTTTCCTATCCAAAAAGGAAATACACTTGACTGAGTGAGTGAGGGAGTAGGGGAAAGTGCCTGTGTTCCCTCTTGGGGAGTCAATCTCTTGGAGCAGGAGCCCTGCCTGTGTCTGGGGTCAGCACAGCTGCTATCCTGAGCTGAAGGAGCAGCTCACTGTGCTACACACTGCCTCAAGCAGGGCATCCTGCAGCTGCAAACTGGCACTGCCTTGTAGGCATGGCTCCGTGTGAGTGATCTCATGTGTGGGAGGTCTGAGTGGCTCTGCAGGCAGCAAGAGCAGGGCAGGAGATCATGCTGTGCCCCAGGAGAAACATGTTGAGTTTGAACCAGGATGAGGGAGGGTCTTGTCCCCAGCCAAAGGGTGTCTAAAACTTATCAGAGCCCAGAAGCAGCAGATTAGTCTTCAGTGATGAACCCATAGGAGATGCCACAGGGAGCATGGATGCAGAGCGGGCACAGCTTGGCAGCTGGACCTCAGCTGAGCACAGATGCTTCAGCAGGCAGTGATGGTCTTTCCTGGCCTCACCTGTTCCCACCATGGCAGCTTCTCTGGAGGTTCTGGGCACGGATGGGCTTGCAGTCCAAAACGTGTCAGGCTCCACTTGGATCTATGTGGAGCCAAGTCTGTAGCTGGTCAGGGACAAGCCCTCTGCTTCCAGGAAAGATGTTACCAACCCTGCTGTGAGGACACTGCAGCTGGTGGCTGCCTTCCATGAAGGTGGTCCACACCACAGGATTCCTCTGCTGGGTCACACCAAAGGCAGGCCAGGGAAGAAGGAATGCCAGGTGGGGAGGGGAAGGTTCAGGTTGGATCTTAGGAAAAACTTCTTCCCAGAAAGAGTGGGGAGGCCTTGGAACAGGCTGCCCAGGGAAGAGGTGGAGACACCATCCCTGGAGAGGTTCAACAACCTGGCAGACAGGGTGTTTGGGCAGCTGGATTAGTGGTTGTAGGGTGGATAGTTGGACTTGATGATCTTGAAGGTCTTTTCTGACCTTGATGATTCAATGATTCTAAGCCTGGTGCTTCCTGAGCAGAGACTGGCTCTGCGCTGCCTTGGCTGTGCTCACCGTGTCTGTTCAGGGGATGGATGACCTTGCAAGGTGCAAGGGGGAGACCCAGCAGGATGCTGTGGGGTGGCTGCAGGTGAACCTCTGAGGCTGCTGCAGCTTTGTCTCCAGCTGGAGTTGGGGGATCACAGCCGTGCGTTGTGCTGGTGCACGAGAAGGGTCTGAGTTTGTGCAGTCAGGGCTGTACATGTGTCTGCAAGGAGGAAGAGGAGAGGCTTCAGTTTTCTATCTCAATCAGCCTGGTCTCTTTAGCCAGCTCCTACAAAGGGATGGTGGCTTTTCATGCTGCTCTTGATCTCGGGGCCAGTAGCAAAACCCTCCCGGCGGGTCCCTGGGCACCGTTCCCTCTTCTCTCATCCTGTGGCGATGCTCAAACCCTGCAGGCGGTACAAACTGAGCGAGGCCAGCACTAGTGATGCGGAGTGATGCTGAGCCAAGAGGGGAACACGGTCCTTCGTGCCAGCTGCTGCTTCACCACGCCCTGGTCTTAGCCACCATCACAGACCGGGTGGTGGGGATCAAGGTCAGGTGGCTTGGGGAGCTCTGGGATCTGTGCTGTCCCCTCAGTGGAATAATTCCCATGGTTAGAAGGGATGTCCCATGCTGTGTAACACTTCATCAGAGGATCATTGGGACTGGCTACACAAATTGCTCTGCAGGGGACCCCAGTGCTGTCTGGTCAGTGCAGTCCCCTGTGACCTTGGGAGAGTCTCCTCCTGGTTCCACAGCTCTGACATCTGTCCTGCGTAGGTAAGGCAGGGGCTGCTTCCTAAGGAGCAGTTCTGTCTCTCCAGCCAGTTCCCACCTCCTCATCCCCAGTTGATTTCAGTGGGAAGCCATTTCCCTTCCATGCTGCAGAATAAAAAAGGGATTTTACTCCTTTTTTGCTGGTTTTTTCCCCTCTATTAAGTCTGTGACTAGAACATTGTGGCTTTTAAGTTTATTCCAACTGTTTGATATTTTACATAATCGTATTATTTATGTGACAAGATTAGAAGTACTCTGCATGCTGACAGGCAACCAGCACACACGCAATTTCTTGCCAATCCTTCACGAATTTGCATTGTATTCCTGACTTCTTAGAGCCTGTGCAGATTGCAGCGTTAGGCAGAGAGTGAGGTGTGGAGAGAAACAGAGGGGGAAGATGGGGAAGACAGGAGAGCTGCTCATCCCGAGCTGCCAGCTCCCTCTTGTCCTTCGAGATCTTTTGGTGATGCTGAATGGGTACCCGGTGCTCGGTGCCTGTCACACTGGGGCTAATGGAAATAACTGGCCGGGCTTCAAGCCCTTGGCCTCTAACAGCAAGGGCTAAGCACACAAAGGTGTTTGCTTTAGTATCCCGCTGCTCACCCGTGGGATACTTGATTTATTCTATGCCTGTAAACATTCATTTCACACCTAAACAGGGGCAGGTTCATCACTTCTGCAATCATCATTTATTCATGTCGTGAGGGTTGCAGAAAGCAGAGATAAATGGATTTCCGTGAAATTGGTGCTCCAGGCTGCTCAGGAGCCTCCACCCTTCTCACCGGGCTCCAGAGTGGGTAGGAAACCTTCCCTCCTCAGCTCTTCCACCCTTACTGCTTTGGCACAGCATCCTCCACAGAGCTGTGCTGAGCCTCGAGCCAGAACACAGTGCAGCCAGAGGGCTCCGACCCCAAAATCGGCCAGGACACACCAGGTTCTGTCAGTCCCACGCATCACAAGGTCTCAGGGATCACAAGACCAAGGGATGGATCCTGCAGAGATATCGTGATGCAGGTCCTTGGTTTTCTGGCTTGCCCTTGCTTTGGGGGAGATTTGTGTTCTCTGCATCAAGGCAAGTTTTTGTTAGCTATCATTGGGCAGGAGTGGACAGGAAATAGTAACCCTTTTCTGAAAGAAAAATCCCTGCCTCTTATGCTCTCTGCAGAGAACAGCTGGATGAGAGGGGCTCGTACTGCATGAGACCTCACAGCCCTCCTGAAGGCCACAGGTGTGGAGCCTGGGATCTGGCTGTATCCTCCTGTATCTGCTGGGGCTAGAATAAACCGTCTCAGTGCCCACAGCATGCCACATCCCTGGTGAGGGTGTCCTATGTCCAGCTGGCCCTCAGCCCACCGATGGTCCCTCAGTGCACCCCAGGATGGCAGAGCAAACCCTGAACCATCTGAGATGGATGTGCCCTCCCTAAATAATTCACGGCTCTAGCTCGCGCTTGGCTTCCTTTGTTATCTCGTTACGAATGAAAAAATGAACCAAGATTAAAGAGCTCTGGATCTGTTTCCAAATTTATGGGCATTTAAAATGTGATGTTTGAGTCTGTTTCTCCTCTGACTGTTGTCAGGCTGATTCAGTGAGGAGCAGCGTGGGCACCCTGTTCCCAGCCAGCACGGGGTGTCAATGCTCAGATGTGTCAGAGGAGGGTCAGGATCCTGTACACCCCCAGGGATGAGTGGATCCAGAGACACATAGCCACAGGGCTTCATGTGGCCCCCAGGTTCACCATCACATCCTCCTCCTCCTCACCTCTCTGTCTCACTGCTCCTTCTCCTTGCCACCTTTGGCCATTCTCCACCTCTGAGCATCCCACCTCCCGCCCCGGCATGAAGCTGGTGAACTCTACAGTGTTAATTGGCTCTGACTTGGCTCTGCTCTGCAGAGCTTCACCTTCTGGAAGTGACCGTTTCTCTCTGTTCAGCCTGGAGGGAGCCGAGAGGGCAAACTTAGATTTGGACCTTGAATTTCTAAATGTCTGAAATGAGGTGAGATGAATCCACAGCTGCTTTGGCATCTTATCCCCGTGATTAATCACTATCTGGGAGTGGAGCTGGGTTCTCTCTGCCTCCTAATTCAGCACCATTTTTTATGGAAATAAAAGCTCCTGCTGTGTCCAGCTCTGCTGATGCCCAGAGCACTAGCAGGAGCCCAACCGGCTCTGCAGAACCACACCTGCACCAAGAGGACCTTCTGCAGAGCTCACCAGGTGGTCAGGGAAAGCACAGAGCATCACTCTGCTCCCACTGGAGAGCCCACCACGTACCACAGGACCATGTGTCCTTCATCATGCTGTGTACCAACGGATGCTGTCCCGGGGCTGGTCACATAGAGGATGTTTAGGGGAGGAATGGGCTCCTGTGTCCCACTGTTCCACCATCTCTGGAAATAGGTCACCTCTCAGAGACACAGCATCAGAAGGAGATGTGGAGAAAATCCCAGAATGGTAGAGGTTGGAAGTGACCTCTGGAGATGATCCAGTCCAGCCTCCTGTCACAGGAGGATCCCATGGAGCAGGATCCACAGCAACAGTCCAGGTGGGTTTGGGATGTCTCCAGAGCAGGAGACTCTGTCACCTCTCTGGGTATCCTGGGCCAGGGTTCTGCCACCCTCAACAAGAAGAATATTCCTTATCTTCAGATTGAACCTTCTGTGTTCCATTTGTGCCTAGTGCCTCCTGTCCTGGTGCTGGGCACCACTGAGAAGAGCCTGATCCCATCATGCTGACTTGCAATGCCCCTGGTTGATAGAGTGTGTCCAGTGTGCTGGGCTGTGGGCAGAGGCAGGGGTGCTGGTGCAGACATTGCCCATGGCAGTGCAGGCTCTCCTGGATATCTGCCAGGGACCAGGTCCTATTTGAGGACTGAAGCATCCTAAGGTGTGAGCAGGGCTGAGCTAAGGCATCTCTGCAAACAGGCTGCTCAGGATGATGCTTCTGAGCACAGGTCCTGCCTTGGAGACACCTGTGAGAAAAGCCAGCCCATGGCAGGAAGGGGACAGGGATTGTAAGTGCTGTTGCAGCATCCTGAGAGCAGGATCTAACCTTCTGCTCTGTTTCTCTTTCTCTGCCTGTAAAGCAGCTTCTGGTAGTTCATTGCCTGCTGTGGGACACAGCACTCCTGGCAACCACCAGACTGATGTGCTGTGCTTCTCCATCTCTGTGACTGACCACAGAGGTGATGTTGGTGGTGTTTTCCTAGGAAAGAGAGCCAGCACAAGGCAAAAGGGATTTGCTCCTAAGGATGGTCAGTGATGAGAGGACCAGGAGGACTCAGAGTTCAGAGCACTCATGAGCAGGCTGTTTGCAGACACCCCTGTTCCCGTCTGACCTCTGCCTGATGCTGCGTGTTCTTGTGCACAGCTTTGGCTTGTTGCATCCCACCTTCCCTGCTGTGGGTGCTCTGAGAACCTTCTACTTGCCCTGGAAACCAGACCCAGACGGTCACTACTGAAACTCACACGCAGTTCCTGTTGATTTATTTGGGGAAGTGGGAGCAGGGGAGCAGAATATTTGTGAAAATCTCTTTTATGAGCACCAGTCTGTACCTGGTGCTGCAGTCACCTCCTGGCTTTCTGTGGTATTGGTGAGGACCAGGTGAAGGCAGGTAGCACCACTCATCAAGGACAGCTCTGCCATCGATGCTAATGGTTGCTGAGCCAAGACACCACCCACCCACTCCCCCCATCAGATTTTATCCTAAAATTAGCCTTTACTGGGAAGGTCTGAGCTCACATCCTGCATCGATGTCCATCTGACAGGGGTTGAACTGACTCGGAAATAAAGAGCACGAGCAGACAGGGTGAGAGGAAAATAGCTCTGATGTAAAAATAAACGGTGTCCAGCCACCCACTGTGTCCAGCTGAGCTCCCAGTAGGGTCTCACACGCCTCACACAGAGCAGCAGCTGCCCTTTCATTAGCAGCCTGCTCATTTTCTCCCCCTCCAGCTGAATTCCCCTTGAAAAAAAGAGACACAAAGTGACAGGAAGGAGAAAACCCCTGACTCCAGCACTGTGAGCCCAGAGCAGCCTGGTGCACTCTTGGCTGCAGGGTCTTGCTGGAAGTGTGGGGAGGTGAGAAGAGCCCTTTGGTCCTGTCCTGTCCCACAGCCCCTGCTGGAAGGGGATGGAGGAATCACTGATCTCCTCTTCCCCCCCCATCCACTGCTTCTTCAGGACCACTCTCTGCTTCCAGGTTTCTGCTGCACCTTTTCCTCATCTTTCTGCAGACAGGACCATCCTGTGTGTCTCTGGGGTTTGACCTGCTGCACTTATTTCCTGCTCAGTGGATGTCTTCTGAGTCCAGCAGATGCCACAGACTCCAACCATTTAGATCCAGGGTAAACAGGGTCACCCTAATGGTTCCTCAGAGGGCACCACAAAAGGATCTCCTGTGTCTCCTGTGTCCCCCACCACTGCCTGATGCTGGCAGGATGAGCAGCTGGGAGGAGCAAGAGGAGGCTAGAGGAGTGAGGGTCTCACAGAAGTCTCTTTGTGCCGGGTTTCTGAGGATGGGTGCTACAGTGTGGGTTTCACATCAGACGGAGGTGGACACACGATGGATGCTAAGCTCCTCCAACAACTTTATACTGTGCTAAGTGCCCTTGAAAATCTGCTCTCTGGGCTCTGTTCTGCCTGTGAACACAGACTTTCCTTATTTTATTGGGTGCTGAGTTCCTCACAGTGTGAGCAAGGCCAGAGAGATGCTGCTGGAGATGCCCTGGGTGCTGGACTACCTTGACTTTGTACTTCAGACCAAGAGATCAAGTCTCACTGCAGTGCCCAGACACTAAACATTCCCAAGCAAAAGCCCTGCACCTTTCCCATCCAGCCTTCAAGAGGGGACCTGTGTCCCTGTGCTTAGAAATGTCCTCACCTCTCTGGACCCCCAGCCATGTGCCCTGTGAAGTTGCAGGGAAAGGGTCCTCCATCCCATCTGCCCAGGGAGCAGCTGATGCAGACCTTCCCTGCATGGCCAGAGAAGATTTATTCACAAGGAGCATCCACAGGTGTGGGCAGGAGGGCTCGCTCTAGCAAGCCTGAACAACGCAGTCCCTGCAATGAGCAGACCCGAGACCTTTAAGTCTTTGCAAGGTGCTTTGTGGAGATCTAAAAGCTCAAATGTCCTGGTTCTCTCTCTCTTTATGAAAAACCCACAGCAAACCCTGCAACGCAGAGGAGCCAGGCACCATAATCTCGCTTCAGCTCCCCGAAACTAGCCAAGCAGAGGAGAAAAATGATTTAGATGATTTACAGCACTTCGGAAGAGTTGAAAAAAGTGAAGTAAATAATAAATCAAAACCAGCAAAAAGAACAAGAATACATCCATCTTTTATGAGCTCTATTCACTGCTGTATGTACAGTTCAGACATAAAACAAACGCGCCGTGCAAAGTTGCTGCTGCCTCAGAAGTGTCTGTGCCCAGCAGTTTCAGAGCACTTCCCAACTACATAAAAGCAGAGGCAGAGGGAGGCGCAGGCGTTGTCTGCTGAGCGCAGGAAACCAGCTCCTCTTCGCTGCCTCCTTATCAGCCTTCTGCATAGCCCAGCGTGGGGATGGTTTCAGCTGGGAGTTGGGCAGCACAATGAATCCTTGATAAAAAACCATATATTTTTCCCAGAAACCGAGTTTTATCTCCAAGGTCCTTGTCCCACTGAAGCTGCACCTGATGTGTTCATCAGCTGCAAAGTGTCCTCAGCCTTATCACAAAGTCTTCGAACACGGCTGACTGAAGGCTGCCTGGAGTTCTCCAGAAGGTCCCTTCAAACCACAAGAGCTCCTTGCAAAACTTCCCTGGGAAAGGGGGCTCCTGAGGGCCTGTTTCTCTGATCCTCTGTCTGACAGGTAGCTGCTGCCTGGGAGGCAGCTGAAGGACCATCCAAACCCTGACCTGAGTGTGGGTCACTGCAGCAGAGCAATAACAGTGAAAATGTGGGAAGTGGGTTAGTATGGGAGAAACACAAGGGTGATGGAGCCTGAGGTGATGTGACCAAGCCCAAGACCTGGACAGAACTTTTCTCAGGGGACTGCAAGGACCAGCCTTGTTGTGCAAAATTACTCAGTTTACCTCCATGCACCCCTGATCCTCTTCTGGAAGTCCTGAGAGTCCGTGCTTGAGAAACCCCATGGCCTCTTGACCCTGAGGGTTGAAGTATGTGGATATCTTTGAATCAGAAACAGCCTCATCCTCCATTTTTCCTGATGTGTCATAGAATCATTAAGGTTGGAAGAGACCTCCAAGATCATCCAATCCAACCATCACCCCAACCCCATCCTGCCCACTAAACCCTGTTCCCCAGGGCCACAGCTACTCAGTGTTTGAACCTCTTCAGGGATGGCGACTTCCCCCCTCCCTGGGAAGCCTGTTCCAACCCCTGACCACTCTGTCAGGGAAGAAACTCTTTCTAACGTCCAATCTAAGTGATGCTGAGGATTAAGAGGCTTCTACAAATCCCCACCTTTCTTGCAGGACATGACTCCTCAGTCTCGTTTTCTCTCAAGCGATTGGCAGAACAGAGGAAAGTCACTGGGAGACAACTGGGGTGAAGGACTGAACAACATCCACAGCAGTGTCCTGTTTCTACAGCCCCTAAAACAGGGAGGTTGGTTTCAAAATTAAGAAAGAGCAGAAGACTTCAGCTCCTCCATGCTGAAACCTCTGATAGGTAACAGATCTAAACTCTAGAATGGACTAATCCCAGAAATGATGGAGGCTCAGCCAGCCCAGCCCAGGACCTAACATCACCCCATCGGCCAGACCAAGGCACTAAGGGCCACAGCCAGGCTGTCCTTCCGCACTGCCCTGGGCAGTCCATTCCAGGGTCTGATCACACTTTCCATGCTGGGGAAGCCCGCAGCCTAAAGAGGCAGAGGTGGATCATCAGCCCTCTTTGTCACCTAGCCCAGCTCCCCCAGGACAGGTCGCTGTGGGGGGTCCTCTTAAAGCAACATGCATCTTTCTCTTCATGAAATGTTGGTAGTTTTCAAATTGCAACGGGGGAAGACAACATCCCTAGTCCTGCTGGCCACACTATTGCAGATCCAAGCCAGGATGCCATTTGCCTTCCAGGCTACCTAAGCACCCTGCTGGCTCCTGTTCAGCCCATTGTCAAACAGTGATCTCAGATCCCTTTCTGCCAGGCCACTGGTGATTATGTAGACATCTTCTCTTTCTTTGGACCAAAGTTCAACGTTGCACAGACTGATGCCTGCCATATGCAGATCCTCTGCTGCTCCTAGAAGAGAAGGCTGGAAGATGTTTCAGGCCCCCTGGACACAAGTTCTCCATTGGATGAAAGCCAGAAGTGCCTGTAGGCAAAATCTGTGGAGAGCTCTGAATTCATTTCAGGTCAAGATCTGGTTCTTACCAGGTTGTTCCAGGGATAAAGGGTGATGTGGGGGACCTAGTGTTTGGAGGCAGAAAGAGAAAGATGTCCTGATAACCACCTGGGGAAGGACAATGGAGAAACCTCTTCAGCTGAGCCCTACCTTAACTTCTCTGCTTTGATGTCTTCAAAATGCAAACCTGTACTAGAAGCATAGAATCACAGACTGGTTGGATTGAAGGCAACTTCCAAGCTCATCGAGTCCAACCAGAGCAGGTTGCTCGGAGCCCCAAGGGCCAACCTGGCCTGTGATGGCTCTAGGGATAGGGCTTCTCCCACCTCTCAGGGCAACCTGGGCCAGGCTCTTACCCTGCTCAGCATAAACATCTCTTCCTTGTCTGCAGTCTGAATCTCTCTCTTCCAGTTTAACCATCATCCCTTGTCCTGGCACAGCAGTCCCTACTGAAAAGTCCCTTTCCAGCTTCTGATCAGCCCCTTGAAGCCCTGGAAGGCCACAAGAAGGTCTCACCAGAGCCTTCTCTTCCCCAGCTGAACCCTCCAGCTCTCCCAGCCTGACATCCCAGCAGACAGGTCCCCCACTCCCAGCATTGCTAGGGCTTCCTCTTGGCCCCGCTCCACCAGCTCCAGGTCTCTGCTGGGCTGAGGAGCTCAGAGCTGGACCCAGCCCTGCTGGGAGGTCTCAGCAGAGAGGAGCATAGGGGTACAGTTCCCTCCTCTCCCTGGACAGGCAGCCCAGGACATGAGGGTCTTCTTGGCTACAAACCCACACTCCCAGCTCATGTCCTGTTTTCACCCACCACCATCTCCAACGTGGATCCCCATTCAAGGGTCTCCAGTAATGGTCTCTCCTGTCAGAAACGAAGGTCACACACAGGGAATGACCAAGGGCAGGGTCACTAGCTGTCAAGGAAAATAATAGACAGATTGGAGGCACATCAGCCTGAAGGACTCCTCTGGTGTGTCCAGCCCAGTGATGCTCTGGCTCTGCTCTGTTCATATCCTGATGAGTTCAGTGCAACAGGACACTCCAGATCTACAGGGGAGTGACGGGGACCACATGGGTGAACTTTGCTGACACCCTCATCAGCTTTGATAAATCACAGCAGATGTGTCAGGATGGGGCTGGTCACATCTGGGTTTGGTAGCTGCTCACCCACATCAGGCACTGGATGATGTGGCCTATTTTATCTTGGTTTTGACAGGAAATTGGAAAGACCAAGGAGGAAGGAGCCTGAGGTTCTGCCCTGGGGGCCCCCCCCCAGCTGTTTGATGTGATGTTGGGTACAGACTGGCTGAGTCGTGAGGCCAGTTTTTGGCTCATCCTGTAGCAGAGCTGCTACCTCTCAGATTTCACAGGCTTCTGTAGCCTTGTTGAGCTGGCAGGCTCCTTACAAGGTCCCATTCCACCAGCTGATGGCTATAAATCTGTGTTCTGGCTGATGGTGGCTTTTCTTGCAGGACACTGCAGCAGCCTGTCCCTTCAGTCCCAAGGGAAGTTGGCTGCTTTGGTTCACTGGGCAGACCCCCTGTCCTTTGCTATCAGCCAGCAGTCCCAGACTGATCCTGGTCAAAGGTAGCAGCTTCCAGCCCCACCTGTCTGCTTCTTGAAGGTCCCAATGGAAAAAGCTCTGGAGAATCAGTCTCACCACTGACCTGGACTCTAAACCCAGCTACACCTCTTCAGGCTGCAGCAGGAGCAGGGGTGATTTCTGGAGAGCCCTGATACACTGCACTTTCCTCACCAGTAACCTCCCACTGCCCTTCTGTGGAGAGATTTTCTTTTCTCAAGAGCAGCAGCTCATGGCAAGAGTAATTTGAGCTGCATGAGATCAGTGCTCTCTCTGCTCACTGATCACCCACCTCAGCTCTACAAATCCTGTAGAGGAGAAGGAATGGCTCAGGAGGGTCTTCTCCACGCCAGCAGGAGCAAGGTTGGGAGCAAGGATGCTCTGGGCTCCAGGACAGATCTCACTGATCTGAACTCCTCAGCCCAGGAGCTGGTGACCACGCAGCAGTGGAAGTCAGTGGGAACTGAGATCCATGTGGGATGGGGCTAGTTTGTCCCCAAAACCACAGTGGCAATGTCTGTGGTCATCCTGGATTGTGGTACACACTAGGAAGAACTCACCACTCATACCAGTGACTTCTGTGATAAACTTAGCTACTCCCTACTGCTGGGACAGCCGGGGTTCCAGTGGAAGCCATTTGAGGGACACAGCACTACCCAGTGAGCCAGCAACTCTCATCAGATGGTGGGGACTTGTTCAACATTTCCTGCTCCTGACTCCTTCCAACTCCCACACCTTCTGGGGCTTTCCTAGGAAGAACTGTTCTCAGCCACCTTTGCCCATCTGAACAAGCCCAGGGTGTTGGTGCAGCAGCCAGCAGGGTCTACCCTTCCTGCACACCCTGGGCCCATGAGATGCAGCCCACCCTCCTGAACAGCCTCACAGCACAGCGGAGAATAACCTCCTGCCAAGCACCATCACCATCAGAGCAGAGCAGGGGCTGCCAGTGCCCAAGGGCTGGTGGGGGTGGAGCACCAGTCTGGGTTGTGTTCCCCAGAAAGATCCCAGTGTGAGGCAGTGAGGGTACCTCCACAGTGCCACCTCTCTGGGCAGCTGTGGAAGACATCCAGGCTTGAGATCTACCACCTCCCTCTGACGCAGTGCCCCCAGTAATGCCCGGTTAATAAGACATGTCCTCCCTGACTTTCTTCTAATTCTCCCGCCCAGTTCAGAAGGACATTTCTCCCAGCTCAGATATGGAGAAACTGAGGCACAGGTTATCATGGTCTGTGCAAAGCTTCAGAGTAGTTTTGCAGCAAAAAAGGACCCTAGTCATTGTCTTGGGACCTACCCTGCCCCAGGTTCCAGTGACAGATTCCACAGAGCATCCTCGTACCAGGCTCTGGCACACTGAGTCCCTGAATGGTCTCTGGGGGTACTGACCAGCTGATTTCAGGCTGCTCCCCAGCAGGAGCCCTTGGGGTCCCTGGCACCTCCCTTGCAAGCTCAGTGCCAGAAGCTGTCTGTGCCCTTGCGGCGCTGGGTAGCTGGAAATGGGCCGTCTGAAGCAATCTGCAGTGCGTGCTGCTTTTAATTAGAAAGGGCTGCACGCCCACCTGCAAGCCGCTGTAAATCTGGTCTGCGCTGTAAAGAATGTCCTGGGTTTAAGTTGTAATTAGAACTTCTATTGACGGCGCAAAGCCTCATTTTTCATGTGAAGCTGCTCATTGCTCCCAGTCAAGAAATCAATCTGGGCCCGTTGAAGAGATGGGGCCGTCAGATTTGCAGGATGGATTGATGGTGGAGAACACAGACTTTCTTAACCCCTCTGCTGCCCTGGCTCTCGCTGAGGTGGGAAGGAGCAGAGGGCAGAAGGACCAGAGACTTCATGGCTCTCTGCACCCAAAACTTGCTGCAGGCACCTTCAGTGCAGAAAGGCAGCCAGAGCTCTGCTTTATGGGATGGTGCCTGGCTGCATTCCCTGCCTGAGCAGTGCTAGCACTTAGGAACTCTTTCAGTTGTATCACACAGCTACAGACACTTGCAGCATCCTACTGTCGTTACCAGCATTGCAACAGCTTGTGCTCCCTGGGAAAAGCCATGGGGCTGCTCCCGGAGGGATACACGTTCTCTCCTTGGGGATGCTGTTGTCTTGCTCCTCTAAGGATGTTACTTGTCACTGATCCTCGGTTTGAGTCCAGAGCTGGATCCCATGTCCCTTTGCTGGGCTCTGTGTCCTGCACACGCTGCTGAGACCACGTTTTCAGCTGGAGCTGTTCTCTTTGCTACAGAAAAAGTCACCAGGCAACAAGCTAGTGCTTTGCCATGGTTTAATACATTGGCTGTTCCTGCTGCAGCGGGGTACCGGGGATTAGCAATGCATTTGTCCATGTGTCTGTGTCCCTGCAGACTGATTAGACTGGTGCCACTTAATTACTGCCTGTTAGGAACCTCTGCTGCAGCAGGGACAGCCCAGCACAGTCAGCTGGAGACCTCACAGTGAAAAGAGTAGAAACGGGTTTGGGCAGGAATATCAGCTGTTGTCTCAGCCAACATCCACAGACCAATGCTTTCTATTCCAGCAGCTATTCTGTAGTCTCTGCTTTTTGACCTCTTCCTGGCCCAGCTCACATTTGGTGCAAACCTGCTCAGCTGGGACAAGTATAAAGGACTTCTGGCTGCCCACAGTATCCTGAACTCTGTCAGTGCCCTGTTGTGCTCTCCGATGAGACCTCTGGAGCATCAGTCATCTCTCCTTTTTGTTCTTGTTCTTTGCCAAGCAAAACAGTGTCCTGTGAGGGCATCTCTTCTCATTTCATAGGAGGGTCTTGTAGAGCAACCCAGAGCAGGAACCTCTGTGTCAACCGCTTCAGCTTGTTTTGAATGTCCCACCTGGGATTGCAGCTAAGGACCTTCAGCAAATCTCCTCCTTGCCAGACCTCTGTGTTCTGCAAACAGAACAGCAGAGCTGGATCTTGCCTGTCACTCTGGCTGGGACATAGGAAATCACAGCAGCTACTGGATTTGTCAGTGCTTTGATGACTGGGGCACGGAAGTAGGGTAGAGATTACAAGAAGGTGGCAGATGACCCTGCACATCTCATAAATGGTGAAACCTTCCTCTCGACTTTATGACCATCTGTGGTTTGGCACCAGTAGTGTCCTGGTGCATCTGTATAGATGGGGAATGTGTCAGCTCATGTCTGTCTATCCTCACTCCTGTTGTACATGATGGCTGTATAATTACTACAGGCTGGGAGGTTGAGCATCTTCTGAGTCCCCAACCCTATCCCCCTTTCCAGTTACAGTTCCAGCATCAGTAAGTTTCGGCACTTACTGATGGAATAAAAAGTGGATCCATCAAAGGCTGGGGCTGAGACTAGAGGAGATGATCTCTGCCACCATCTACTGAGAAGTTAGAGGTGAGAACTTCAGGTGTTGGGCGGCACAGAAGGACTGATCTCATCCTCTGGCTTCCTTCAGACCTGGATGCTTATACACAGATGGGAAAAGGAGGAGTTTTTAACTTAAGGGGAAGTCCTTGATTCTTTGCAAGACACACATTCCCCTGTTCCTGCCTCATAACATGAATGCAGGTCACAGGGCCCTCTGAGAAAGAGTCTCTGCCCCTGGCAGACTTGGTGCTGAGAGGCTGTGGCCAGGCAGAGGATAGGAGAGAGGTGAGAAGGGGACGGTTATGATGGGAGATGGGAACTACTCATGTGGGGAAATTTGCTTGATTCAGTGCTGCCCTCTCTGACCACAGGTTCTGCCATCTCCACGCTTGTTGCATCTGCTTTCGCCTTTGTCCCAGGAAAAGTGCAGAAAGGGGCTGGACAAACTCATTCCACTCCCCACTGCTGAAGTGCTCTGTCCTGCTTCCCATCTGGCTGTTCCCACTTCTCACCCCTCACTCCCAGGGAGAGCATCTCCTGAATGCGGAAAGGCTCTACAGACACCACAGGACTCCAGCTCAGGGCTATCTGTAGCCAAGGACAGCAGCTGGGTGGTTTCTCCTTTAGATCCAGTGGTGGTTGCTCTGTGCAGTGCCTAAGCTTTTTCTTTTCCTTCTTTTTGTCCTCTGAATTTTTGCCCTGAATCCCTGAGCTTCCCTGATCCAACTCCATTCAGCAACACATTCACATGCGTGGGAACAGAGCGCTCCAGTTTGGTGTCGCAGGCACCAGTGGAAAAGAGACAGGGCAGTGGAGAGCTGAAAAACAGCAATCCCCACTCCAAATCCCCCTGTTTGTCAGAAGCATGCTGTCCTATTGCCACCTTTGTGCTTCTCATTCATGGTGGTAGATGTTTCCACCTTGACTTCCTCTGCACTCCCAGCTGTATGTCCCACCAGCTCAGCACCCCGGACCTGGCTCCTCCTGAGCTCTGCCCACCAAGGAGTTCCTGGGGCACCCTCACCAGTCTGTACTCCTGCTTCTCCCATGATCTTTCTGGTTGTGTTTTGAGGTTGAGTCTTCCTCAGGATCCGCTGTGGTGGGTCACAACCACAACCCCCGTTTTCTCCAATACCCTGCTCACAGGGCAATGTTGTCAAACGCCTTCCTGTTAACTGTTCTCACCTCGTCAGGGTACAACACAGCTGGGTCCCAGTGCTGGCAGGAGGTGTTTGGTTCCTGGTGAGAGGCATCACCCACCAGACCACAGCCAAGGTCATCTAAGCTCCACACAGCTGGGGAGGATTTTGGCATGGGTTCAGAGGTGGAGGATGTTCTCCCACCCCATGTGATGTGCCAGACAATACTAGGGGGTGCTGGACAACATCTCTCAGATAGTAGTCCACAGGGAGGAAGGAGGCCAGGTATTTTTTTCAGGAGATGCCCTTCCTGGGGACTCCTGAGGATAGTTGCACTGTTGTGTAAATGTATAGTATTGAAAATCTGGAGACAGCCTCCCCAGCAGAGGGTCAGGAAGTTGTAAAGAAGGTGATGTGAACTAATCAGAGCCGACTTAAACCTTCCAAGACCCGAGTTAAGCCTGATGTGGATTTGGATTCACACTGGAGATAAAGAGGCAGCTCTTGGAGAGCTGGCCTCTGGAGCCAGTTCAGATTAACCTGGATTTCCAGCATCATTTCCTGCTGTTCCAGTCCACAAATCTCAGCAGCTCTGCCAGTGCACACCAGACTGGACCACCAAGCCCCAGCGACACGTGTGACTCTGACAGCCCAGCTCATTCTTGCCTAGTGGTGCTGCTCTACTGGTGCCCCCTTCCTGCTCTTGGCAGAGGCAGGGTGACACAGGCTGGGGGGGGTCTAAGTCCCAAGGAAGGGGCAGCAGCCCTTCGCCAGGCACATGCGGGTGTGTGAAAAGGGCCAACAGCCTGCTGCAGAACTTCACATCGTGACCCACATTGTGACCCACATCCCTCTACAGCCCCATCCCTGCCCTCACCCCTCTGTGGGGCTGGCCTTGTCCAGTTTAACACATCCCCTATGAGGAGGCAAAGCCCATGGCAGCTTTCCCAGCAGTGCCCTCCTGGCATCGGCAGAGAGATGAGTCACAGAATCATTAGGGATTGGAAGGAACCTCAAAAGATCATCTAGTCCAATCCCCCTGACACAGCAGGATCACCTAGACCAAGTCACACAGGAACGTATCTGGGTGGGTTTTAAACTTCTCCAGTGAAGGAGACTCCACAACCCCCTTGGGCAGCCTGTTCCAGTGCTCTGTCACCCTCACTGGGAAGAAGTTCCTTCTCATATTGTTGCAGTTTGAAAGTTACCAGAATTGTGAAATGTATAGATTTGTGCACTTCCCCAGGTCTCTAGTGTAAAACACCAAGGACCGACACGATAGCGATCTCCCACTGTATTTTTATCAGAATACGTGATGGCATTTGTGAACGAGTTTCTAGTTTGTGTGCACTAGCTTGCTTAACGTTTTATTCTTTCTTTATGCAGTTATAGAGTTAACAAACCCTTTTCCATTTTCCCTAAGCTATCCATCATCTGGCAGATTCTACCAGAGACCTCACTGAGACCTAACTGCTTTGTTTTCTTTTTCTTTATTTTTAATTGTGGTCTTGAACCCACCACACATATTGATGTGGAACCTCCTATGTTGCATCTTACACCCATTGCCCCTTGTCTTATTGTTGGATGACACTGAGAAGAGCCTGGCTCCATCCTTCTGACCCCCACCCTTTGCATATTTATAGACACTAATGAGGTCACCCCTCAGTCTCCTCTTCAGCAAGCTGAAGAGACCCAGCTCCCTCAGCCTCTCCTCATAAGGGAGGTGTTCTACTCCATCATCTTTGTGGCTCTGTGCTGGACACTCTGCAGCAATTTCATGTCCTTCTTGAACTGAGGTGCCCAGAACAGAATATTCCAGATGTGGTCCCACCAAAGCAGACTGGAGGGGTAGGAGAACCTTTCTTGATCCGCTAACCACAAAAATCTTTCATGCTCATGTTGAAAATTATTTTTTCAAAAAAAAGAGAAAGTTTTTGAAACATCTCAGTACTGTGGTAAATTTACTGTCTGAATGAAAATGGATGCCTAGATCTATAGGTGTTCACATAACTGAGAACAACATTTCGTTTCCCTAGCGCTTACAAAGATTCGTGAAATTACTCGTCTGATACTGAAGTTTAGAGACAAAACCAAAGTTTTTAGTAGCAAACAGACTGTGGCATTGTAAAAGTGCAGATGGGCCTTAACACATTGAACAAGCCTTGAACCTCAACTAAGATCCCAACACACGCATGAGCACAGGTAATCGCTTGTACAGACACGCAGAGGTGGAAGGGCTTATCTCCACTACGAAGCACAAGTATGACACTGACCCTCAAACAGAAACTTGGCCTTTTTCCCAGGGAAAACCTCCATCTCCAGGAAGAAGATAAGAAGGTGTGTGAGAAAAGAGTTAGTTAAAAACAAAACATTCTTAGAAGAGAATTTAAAGATCTTGGGTTTAGATTTAAATGATTCTGGGGGGGCAATGCCAAATCCCACACCTATGTACGTAGAAGAAAGGTGTTTGAGAAGATAAAGAGCCACATGTCAAGTGTATGCATTTTAAAATAGATATTAGTCTCTCAAAAATGTGCTGTTCCACAGCATCACAGTGAAACTGGGCTCTTCCCATACCAATAATCCTCTTGAAGCCTATGTTCATCATTCCTATGTCTTAAGTCTAGCACAAAGACATTAAAAACGTGCACAAACACACATACATATTTCTCTTCATGCCAGCAATCAGAAAATGCCTCGTTCATCTGCTGCCTATTGACATACAAGGTATTCTGCACTGAATGGGTATATTCACAGACCTCTAGTATCGCCAGCATACTCCACTAATTGACTTTCACCGTTACACAAGAGCTTCTGCTCAGAGAGGTTTATCCTGACTTTGAAGACAAAGAGTGAAGATGACACTACATGAAATAAAGGATGACTGCATTGTCAAGTGTGTCTCCTTCACAGGGAAGACGCCCACCCTGGGAGATGTGCTGCCTGGGCAGCAGCTCCAGAGGGGCCAGGCTGCCATCAGGGTGGTCTCTGACGAGCTCACCAACTCTCCTTGTGCCAAGCACAAGTGGCAAGAAATGGCCAACACCTGGTGTGATCAATGAAGAGGCAGGCAGAGCTACTATGGTAGCCAGGTTTGTGGCTATGCCAGCACCTACCATCTCCCGTGCCCTCCAGTAATGCAGCTTTCCCTCCTCAGCCAAAGTTCCAGTCACTTAGGTCCAAAGCTAGTGAGCTCAGCTGGCACAAGACTACCTCTAGTATCATATAGACCTGTGCAATGGGCCTTTAAACGACATTCCAGCTGCAGCCATGTGCAGAGTTCGGGCCTGACAACACCCCAAGCTCCTCTCCGAGCTCTGTGCCACATTTACCAGCTGACAGCAATCTAGCATTTATCTACTCCATGCCACAATCCATTTGGTGCGTGCGTTCTCCGAGAGGCAAAGAGAAATGGGAGATTTTCACTTGTGTTAAATGACCTGTGCAGTAATTGATGCACTGCTCTCATTGCTGACAGCAGTAGGTTTTTCTAGCACACAGATAAATAATGAAGGTATAAAATGATCATAAAATGAAAGAAAAAGATGTCCACCTTTATGCACCTAGAAGATCAGGTCTGTCCAGGTTATAATCTAGAAGAGGAGAACTGGGTAAATACCCCTCACTCTTGTAAATGTACTCACTGAGATACAAATGGCTTGATCCTGCCACGGCGGGGGGACTGGATTAGATGATCTGTCAAGGTTTCTTCCAATTCCTAATGTTCTGTGATTGAATTTGTCCTCTCCAGCCTCAGACCGAAGACCTTCAGGAGCCAGGTTGTGCTTCTTTCCTTTTAAATTCGGTTTTCATTTCCTAGCTCAGAAATACTCTAAATTCATCGAGGACTCGCACGTTGTTCCCCATGTACCCAGAGAACAGACAAATACGTATGTCAGGCCTTGCTAACAAAACCTGTCACTGACAAACACCTGTTTTCCCTCCCCTTACACACCACCGTACCTCGTGCAGCTGGTGATGAACAACCGCGGCTGCTGCTGCTGAATAAGCCGGGATCCTCCGCGTCGCTCCCTCAGATATGCCCGGTGTCACAACACCTTTGAAGATGTAAAAAACAAATGGGCTACTTTATTCCTGAGTAAAAGGATTTGTCAGAAGGAAAGGTCTGTCCTGGAGGACAGAGTGCTTCTGCTGAGCTCAGCACCAAAATATTTCATGTCTGGAAACAAAAAGACGTTGCAAAGGTGGGAAATCCCCAGTGGGGCTCACAGCTGAAAGCCAAACATCCTCAACTCCATCTGGCAGTGGCAAGCAGGCTGTGAACATTGTGGGAGCCCAGGTAGCACGTGCCTGCAACAAGTGACCCACTTAGACACAGCCCGCTGTGGTGCCACAGGGGTGTGTGATGGATGGCCCAGCCAGGGAAGCCCAGTGCCTGCTCAACCTCCTGTAGCAACTGGGGCTGCCTCTTTCTCCTGGTGTCTGTTGCCTTTTATGCCCAGCAGCAATAGGGAGTAACGAGACTAAATGAAAATCAGCTGAAATTATGGTTAGAATTAGGACTTCTCTTTGTAACCTATCAGGTCTGTTAACCTGCAGCTGTTTGATGAAGTCAGCATTCAGCCTTGCACCTCCAGCACTGGAAATCTCCCAAAATGGGCTAGAAAAGGTAGAGGCTCTGCTGTAGCATTATTGATCCTGCCTCTCCAGATATCCCTGGTCCCTGTTTGGAGCAAGTGTGAGTCCTTTCCAGTTTTCAGGCAGGTTCTATGCAGATTCTCGAAGCACGTGTACATGTCCATACCTACACGCACACACAGACTTCAGCTGGAAAACTGCAGATCCCTATGTATAAGGAGGCACTTAACACAAGAAAAAAATCTCAGAAGGCTAAAACAAGTTGGAGTCAAATGTTGTTAGGGAAGTCGTGTGGGTCCCTTAAAGGCTTCTGATTGTTCTGAAATGGTATTTCCACTCCAGGGTTTTGCCTTGCTTGAAGGCAGCTGTGAAATAGCAGCAGCAGCAGCAGCTGATGGATGCCAGGTGTACTCAGATCCATGCATCTGTATTTGTTGCTGCAAACTTGAGTAAACAATGACCAAATGTGGCTTTTTGGAGTGCAGTCTGAGCTGTGTGTACACACAAAAACTTAATCACTCTCAGCTGCTCTGTTGCAGGCTCACAGGGCTCCAGCCACAGAAGACAGCTCAAAGGAAAGTTCAAAAGGTACCAACCCCTTGGTGCTGCCCTATGTTTTGGGAGGTGCATTTGGATGGCTGGAGAGTGACAACAATTGCTTGTCTCAAGCCTGCTTTTTCCTTCCTGTGGAAGACGATGGAAAAGAGGATTTTATGTTATTATTTTATTTTTTAGCTTGATTTCATGGCCCATATCAGCAGTGAGGGGAAAGGCAATTCACCTAAGGCTGGTCCTTTGTGTGCAGCAAACCACAGGATGGCAGGGCTTTAGGGATGGGAAGGGACCTCGAAATACCATCTAGTGCAATCCCCCTGCCAGAGCAGGACCACCTAGACCAAGTTGCACAGGAACATGTCCAGGTGGGCAACATCAGGGCAATTCCTCGTTAAGGAAGAGTTAAGAAGAAATCACCTCTCATTGTCCCCATGACTGGGGCCTCCTGGTGAGTGGTTTCAATAGCTGGCTTTGATTAAGACAAAACAAGGAAACAAACAAGGGTATTTTTAGAAAACCAGCATCCATCACTGTGCAGTCTGTGCCAAAGATGGTAAGGAATGCCTGTCCTAACTGAAGTCACTGCTGAGAAACCCAGTGATTTCAACAGGATCAGAATTTAACCCGGTGTTTTGTGCGAATGGGGCGTCCGTCTGTATCTGGGGGGGTTCAGACAATAGAAATAGTGAATAAAACCATCATCCATCTCAGGCTGGACACAATAGTCCCTATCAACTAAAAAAAGCTATTTTTGATGTCTGGGCCAGAAAATATGAAGGAAAGGACTCATGCAGCACACTGTGAACAAACACACACGGGAGGAAGGGAGGGAATGGAAGTTGCTGGTGAAGCTGAGGTGGTGGAGTACGCAGACTTGGCAAAAGGAGTCACATATGTATGTCATCAGGAACTTGAAGTCCCTGAGTAACATGCAGTTAGAGCAGATGCTGACTTGAAATCTCATTTGCAGCAGGGTTAAATCATGTGTGGGCAATTATTAAATATTAAAAGCACAAGTCAAAAAGATTATCCAGAGAAGGAAAAAATGGAATATTTCATAAAACTTTTTGATGAGGAGGTGCTGATGAATGAAGACAGGCATAGGGATGGATTTAAGCTCCAGACTGAAACATTATCAATTTTGCATGCCAGGTATTGGATAAAGGCTACAGAATTCCCAGTGTCCACACCCTTATCTCAGGTATAGCCTTTTCCTGTCCTTAAACTCCATCTTTTGACCCTCTGCAAGGAAGGATGAAGGCAGCAGTTTGGCACGAGGTAGTGGACAGGAAATAAAAACCTCTAAGTCTTCTGTCACTTCAAGCCCGCTGCAAAAGCATAAAACCACATTCTTAAGCATCAAGCCAGGATGGTGGCCATGAAAGCAGTGTGGCATTTCTAAAGTCTTTGGCAAAGGTCTTAATGGAGAAGGGTGTGATACTAACTAGCCCTCCACTGTAACAGGGTAAATAGGGACTAAGAACGTTTGCTTGCCCTAGGAAGATTTCTGGCTTTCAGGAGTGAGCCTTCATGTGAAGGCAAGAAAGATGGGTGATGTTTTACTACAAAACCTGGAAAACAAGCACCCAAATACCAACATCTTCACAAATACCCATCCAACTGTAAAACGTTTCAATGTCATTCAAGCAGGAGTTAATCTGAAAAGAGCAAGAACTACATGTTATTCCTAAACCTGATGTTTTAATTTGATATTTATTTTTTTAATCTGCTTTCTCTTCACTGACTTGGTGCAAGCAGCACTGCAAAGGAAGGAGGAAGAGTCCAGCCATAAAATCCTGAACACTATCCAGCTGTCAGGCCCACCCCTGTAGGTCTTATAGTAACCCCAAAGTTCCTATTGAAAAGTCTCAATACACCTGTAAGTTACCAACACAGAACATCCCACTCTTGGCTTTTTCCTTACATCTTCTTCAAATCCAGAGAGAAGGCTGTGTTTGGGCATGGTTTGTAGTTCATAAACAAGTTCACTGATTATTGATATTCTATGTTTTTCACAAGAGGATTTGGGGACTTCATTTGATTTGTTCAATTAAAGGGGGCTTGAGAGTTCAGAGCCTTAGCCAAGTACAGCACCAGACACCTGCACAATTTTCTGTCTGCAGAAGAGCAAAAACAACGGTATTAGCCAGACAGTGATAAGCTGCAGCTGTTATCAAACGTTGGGATTTTATTGTGGCAGCCACTCTGCTTCACAATTTGCAGACTAGTATTCTAACAGAACAGCTAAGTTGGATTTAAGAACAGCAGCTTAAAACATCAAAGCTACAGGAGAATACTCTTCAACATAAGCTCTGCTCTAGCTCTTCGTATCATAAATAAAAACCACTGAAAACACTACTGAAAATTACAGAGAAGGACAATTCTAGAACAAAAAGTGACCTGAATTCAGAGTGCGTGAGCACGGGAAAGGCAGGGTGGTGCCAGTGTGTGTTTACGTTGCACAGAGACCCCAAAAGCTCAGCTGACCAGGTGTGAAGGCTGCCACTTCCACAGACATCCAAACCACTCCTGGCTGCCTGCCCCAGCACCTGGATCCATTTGCAGCTGCACAACCTCCTTGGCCAAATTCTTGGAAAGACAAAGGTCACATTGTGCTCTCTGCTGTAAATACACAGAGGCTGGTGCAGCTGCTGGGGTAGAAGTGGGAGCAGAAGTCAGCCAAAGCCTTTGCTATAAAATTTCAAATGGGCATTTGGAAAATACATTTCTATCAGAAGTTTTCATGAAGGATTTACTTTGGCTGGGAGGCTGCCCAGTCTGAGAATAGAGCCCCAGGCTTACGTTCTTTTTTTGCCATTAGTTATATATTAGTGTAACTCCATTAACTTGGCTGCATTATTTCCAGACTCCCTCGGAGGAGAGAAAACATCTTTATTTATCCAGTACATCTGAGTGTAGCAATTCTTCAGCTCTGTCTGTCTGAACCATGCCAGAGGAGAGGATTTGAACTCCTCCTAAACTGGGCAAGCCATCTCACCACTTGAGGCACAATTCACTGTCATGCTGCGCTGTAGTGGCGTAGAGAAAAGAGCCCTGTGCTTCACGGGGTGAGGATGGGTACATGGAGATTCACTGGCTAGCAGAAAATGTGTCATTCCCTGCTAACAGCTCTTTGAGTACGTTGGTGACATAGGACAATCCTTTGACCAAACTAGAGAAAATGCATTAAGAATACATAAATATTTGTAGACCGCAGAATCACATAATTACTCTGGCTGGAAAAGACCCCTGGGATCATCGAGTCCAACTATCTACCTTACCTTACAAGTTACCCCCTAAACCACATCCCTCAACACCTCATCCAAACAACCTTTAAACACATCCAGGAATGGCAACTCAACCAACTCCCTGGGAAGCCCATTCCAGTGCCTGACCACCCTTTCTATGAAAAAACTCTTCCTAATGTAAAGTCCAAACCTACCTTGTTGTAACTTGAAGCCATTCCCTTTGTTCTATCACTAATCGCTTGTGAGAAGAGACCAGCACCAACCTCTCCACAACATCCTTTCAGATAGTTGTAGAGAGTCTCCTCTTCATCAAACTAAAGAGCCATTGAAGACATTCAAGGTAGAGAGAAGATTTCACCCTGGAAGCTCATACTGTCATGAGATGTGCTCTTTCAGAAGCCCACGGGTGCAGTGTTTTGTCTGAGAATGGAGGAACGGCTATTTACTGCTCTTCTAACCTTTGCTGAGAATAGGGACATCCCCCTCACCCCACTCAACTGAAACCAGAATCTAGTGTACCTGGATATTGGGGAATTATTCAGGTCTTCTGCTCCCCTCAGTCTTTATTGTAGGGTTTACCAGACTTACTCAGTGCCAGGGAGCTGGAGTGGGAGCTACAGGCAGGTTGTATGATTTTTGTTTATAACTGTGCCATTCAGCACCATGGCTGTCACTTGCCTTTGGTTATTTAGAGAGACCAGTGCAAGGAACCACCTTTAATACACTCTACAACTTACAAGACCACCCTAGGTTTGCCCAATACATATTAAACACGATGCTGGTTTGCCTTTATTAGACGTGCTCCTTCATTACGATTTTTCTCAGATCCGTGAATGATTTCTCAAGGCTGGTTTCATTGTAGAGACACTGCTGAAGCGCGGTAAGAAAGGATTCGCAGCTGCATTCCCTTTCGGTACTTTATATCAGCAGTGTCTACAGGTGGAGCAGAATTACGAATTTATTGCTGATGAAAGACCTTAATGTTGGTTTTCATCATTCTTTTTGTTTTCCCTTTCACAGACACACATAAAATTATGTCTGGATCCTTACATCTTACTATTCCAATGGGAAATCACTGATAGCTGCGTATTTTGCACACGATATTTTTTGAGTGCAGCTTTTCATTCTGTTTGGTGGATACGGGTTTAATAACAGGGTGGGAGGATGAGGAAACTCCCTATGTACAAACAAATAATGTTATTCAGCTGGCCTACTTGATTGCAAACATGAAACTTCTGTGTTAAAATGGTAAGGTTTGGTGTTTGCGGAGATTCAAGAACTACAGCTGGCTGTGAAATGTTGGCCACTCCGTGTTTACTGTGAATTGCCACTTCGTAAGGAAACGCAGTCCTCTTTTAAATGCCCGTCGTACATGCAAATACACAATGTATATTTGTCTTAGTCTGCCCAACACAGATTCTGTGATCCTCTGTGAGCACTCAGCCTGGGAAAGGTTTTGCTTGTCTCAACTCATTGGAGATGCTGCGGCTTTTGTGCGGGGCTATTGTGCTTGTTGTCTAAACTCAGCAGAGAATGACATGCGGGTGTTACTTCTTAAACACCAGATCCAGAGGTTTCCAAAGGCCAAACTCTCCCAAGGTGTGTGAACAGTCTCTCACAATCTCTAAACAACCCTTGCTTTTGCATGTAAGAAAAGCAGCACCACATTGCATGGAATGGAGCGGGGTTTTGCCTTGGGCACAGCAAACGTCTCCGGGAGACGCAGGCTCTTCCAGCCTTGTGCATGGTGCCGTTGTAAGAACGCATCCTTAGGTTTTGCTGTTGTGCTTGAGATCTGGCTGTCTTAGGTAGTTCAATTAGGTGTAATCGCAGTGCTCAGCACACGTTCGCTCCTGTACGTGACAGTGTGACAACATGATTACAAAGGGCTGAGGAAGAGAACGGTAACGTGGCCTTTACCCGTTATGCAATGAACCGCTGTCGTGTACTGCATAGTGGGCAGGATTGCATTTGCAATATTCTGGGCAGATTTACACCTAGGAGCACGTTAAGGAGGATGTTTAACACCAGACTTGAGCACGGCACAACCCCTTTGTTATCAGATAAAGAAACTAAATTCGTCTGGTAGCGGCGGTGGTGATATAAAATCCATCTGCGCTGCTGGCTCCTGCACACCGAGACCCAGAAGAAGCTGCAGTTCACTAACAATGTTCATGCCAGCCAATTATGATTTCTCTTCCTCTTTAATTACTTTTCAATTGAGGTAGAACCCACCATATAATCACCTTCTCCTCTGATTCAGGCAGGCAGCGTAGGGAGAATATATCGGGATCTGGAAAACATTCAGAGAGGTGACTAAAGAATGCAGCATGAAAGTGCATTTTGTGAAAATTTGATATGGTCTTTGTTGGACATTTCCTCTCCTTATCTGCTTGTATTTTCACTTTCAAGTTGATAACACCCAGGCTGAGTTGAAACACGGTGATATTTCTGCCATTCTTTTCTGAGTTCATTGTGAGTTTTTATCATCAGCAGAAATAGAAGGAGGCTGAATTAAACAGGAGCTGCAGAACTTGGAGCTTGCGATAACAATACAAATGGATTTTCTCTAACAGAGGAAAACAGCTGTCTCCATTATTTGAATGCTTCACCTTTCTCCATTCCATTAATTGGGTCTTTGATCACAAGCTGAGGTGGAGAGGCCCTGATAAGGAATAGGTTATTAGTAAAGTAGCCTAAAGGAATGAATTGGGCCCAGCACTTGCTGCAGAAGATGAGATAAACCCATAATGCCTGTGTATGTGAGTGGTAGAGAGTGATAGGGCCCTCAGACTGCCCTGAACTGCTTGCAAGGAGACTAATACTCCAGTGCTATGATAGCTAATGCAGGATATAAATTTAGCTCCCGGGAGTGGAATAGGATAAAAATTCCATAAAGAGTTTTCTGTAAATGGCTTACACTTTTATATCAAACTGTGTCAGAGTATTCACGGGGAAAAAAACAGTTTCTTGATCTCACTATATGTTGAACACAACTGGAGGCTTTCAGTATAAGAAGGGGGGAAAAAAAATGACTGTTGCGTTTTTTCAGCAAGACATTAATAAGAGCACCCTTTGAAGTGCGGTAAAGCCAAATTGGAGGAATTAAATTTGATTGAATCTGAGCCTGTTTATTTTTCATTTCTGCAGAGCAGGCGTTGAGTGATTTGTAATACTTCATTGGAAATCTTCAGGAACTTGCTATCATGTAATCCATTTTTTGCTGAAGAATACGACCGCGGGGGACAAGGCCATATTGGTTTGTTGTTAATGTACTGGAAAGAGGTACTATGGAGAAAACAGTTAATATTAAATTACAAACACAAGGTTATCTTTCTGCTGCACATGCTCCACTGCCCTAGGCAGGGGTAATCTGTTAATAGCATTCAGCCAAAATGACACCATTAAGGAACTGAAGCTACACATCTTTTGCAAGCTGAATGAAGTATAAAGCTGGTTTTCTATCATCCTAGATGCAATAAATTATCCATGCTGCTAAAAATTGATACAGGGCAGAAGTTTGATAGAAATGGCAGCCAACACAAATGGAAGCGCTGCTTGTCAGGAAAGGACAGAGAGATGTGAATTCTGCAGGGCTACCTTTTATTTGTATCTTTTTTTCCTTTTTTGCTCATTTTTTTGTGTTTGAAGTGACAGTCTGGCACGTTGCCAACAGTGACATGTAAACGGTGGGGGACTGGATGTGGAAAGACAGGAAATGTATAGCCCAACGAGCAGGACAGATGAGAAAACTTGAAACATGTGTGTCCCTGGTCTACCTTGAAACAGTCACTGCTTTTTAGTATCTGTTCTTCGCTACATTTGTATCCGTGAAGAAAAAACAACAAACCAACAAAAAAAGGAAAGCAAAACCTGTGTTAAACAGCTGCTACCTCAGTGCAGCTACCGAAGAGGCGCTGCTTGGTATTTGCTCAGCACTGTCCCACAATACATGAGGTCTCAGTTTCTCCTTCTGAAACTGTTTCGTGTTGTTGTGACATAATGAAAGTTTTTATTACAAAAAAGAAGAGAAAAGGCAAACCAAAATGGTAGGAGCTCTTTTAACTGTAGGAGTTAAGAGGATAGTTTTCCCTTTCAAAAAATGATTTCTTTGTATGGATTCAATGTTGGTTTAGACCCTGTCCAGAAGGACCTGGAGGTGAAGCTCACAGTGTTCACATTATAGAATCATAGAATCTTTAGGGACTGGAAGGGACCTTGAAAGAGCATCTAGTCCAATCCCCCTGCCACAGCAGGATCACCTAGACCAAGTCACACAGGAACATATCCAGGTGGG